>OX451395.1:11772502-12243502 GCA_949629135.1 Eremobia ochroleuca | reverse complement strand
CGATTTCGGGAACACTAATTCCTGTAAAACATATAATTTTGTAGCGATTTTATAAAATAAAACAGGCAAAGAAGGAAAGAGGGAGAGAAGAGAAGAGGATAAGCAAAACAACGAAATCGTTTGTGCAGCTAGAATGAAATTAAAACACGCAATGAAGGAAAGAGAAAAAGAAGAGAGAGAGAGAAAATTACAGAGAGGAGAGGAAGAACAACGCATAGAAATAGAGGAGAAAAGCTTAGATAGACTTCAGAATATTCCTGTTGCATTAGTAAGATTTATTACATCCTTACCTGCGATCCTTCCATAGTCCAAAATACTACAGGAGGCGGAGCACCTTCAGCCTCACACTGAAAGGAGATCGCCTCACCTTCCCACGCAGTTTGGTCAGAAGGCACTCGTGTGAAGTGAGGTAATGCTAAAACAAATTTATATAATTATATTCTTTCAAAAGCTTAACCTGTTTTCTTAGGAACAATTTTTTTTAATGACAATCTTTCCATAGGTAATGATTTTGGAAGAAATACGTTAATCCCATTTCAAGCAGCGTTTGAATGTGTTCTGAGCGAGCAAACATTAGCAATTAAGAATAGTTAAAACAAACGAAGATGTTTCACACATAGTTGTTGAACTGCCAAAAGTGAAAAGGCAGCACTCACAACAAGATAGGTCCTTCCTACGATAAAAAATAGTAACGAAATTATAACCAAATCCGGAACTTACAATGAAGAGTAAGTGTAGCCGACGCCGCGCTGCTACCCGCTTGGCTCTCTGCTCTACAAGTATAAGTACCGGCGTCAGTAGCAACAACGCGATCTATTCTGAGAGATCCTCGACGAATGATCGCGTATGGCGATAATGAGCCATTATCTCGAGACCACGTCACTGACACATCGGATTCTGGTGATGCCTAAAATTATAAAAGATTTTTAGAAGACAAATAATTATGAAATAGACCAAAAATATACAAAAGCAGAAAAAAGTGAATGCGATTAAAATGATAAAATAAAGTAATTTAGAACCTAAATATAAAGCAAAACTTTAATTTGTCGGCTTTCCTTGCAGTTGACTGTAAGGAAAGCCTTAAATCAACACTGCGGTTGACAAGTTCAGTGAATAAGCAGACTAATTTTCCACTATATTACCTGACAGTGAAATTCAACATTCTGGCCTATTAATGCCGTTATGTTATTAGGTTTCACAAGAAAATGTGGTCTGCGTAACACGAGCAATGTTGCAGGACGAGATTGTCTTTCCCCGGCTACATTTGACGCAGCACACCTATATACACCACTATCTGCTGGAAGACTTTCTAATATTCTGAGATCACCACCATTTACAATCATTATTCTGAAACAAAAGGCTAATTTAGGAGACGTGAGTTAAGTTACGGCTGTTATCTGTTTATTAACTTAATAAGAGCGAAAATAACCAGATATTTTCAAGAATCATGAATCATTGTAACTTAAATTCGAAATGGAACACATGCCTCAGGCAGCTCGTCCAGCTAATAAACATACACACGGAAAATAAATTACGTTGTTCGGTTACTCTCAGCATTAAAATATTGACTGCACTAAACAAGACAATATTTATGTAAAGTGAACAATGTGGTACCAAAATAGTGGACGAAGTTCGAAGTCCAGAATTAATTACCTCCCGTTAACTTCTACATCTAAAGTTTGGCCGTCCTTCGTCCAGTGCACGCCCGGATCCGGAACGCCTTTAGGAGCGGAACATTCTAGCGTGGCTGGTTCACCACTGGCCACTTTCACGTCTCGGGGTTCAACTCTGAAGTCGTCACGGAGAACTAGAAAGAAAACTTTTTATGCAGCAACACAACTTCTTTTTTTATACTCATTTTTATAAGGGTTCTTATCATCGTTCTTATCTCAGTTCCTTATTAAAAAATAATATACTGTATCTTGTGTGTATATCTTTGCATTTTTGGTCATTCTTAAGCGAAGAAATAGCAGACACACAAAGTATAGCATTACTCCATAAAGATCGCAACGAAGATCGGTAAGCAAATAAAGATTTCACCCGACCTTTTAGCAGTTTACCGCACAGCGGCATAGCCGTGTCTAGTTACATTTGCAAACATCGGAATCAGGTAAATATAATTGTCGACATCAATTCCATTGAACTGGAAGGGTATATGATTTCTGTTTATTTATAGACATAAACTTGAATTTTACATCAGAAGATAATTATGTAATATTATGTGTTTTGCAATTAAGGCGAATTCATTGAAGTTATAACACCATTTCGCTAGTTTAATTAAATATCTCCATTAAGAAAGCCTTTAGGCACTATCGAAGTTTGCAACACTTATAGCATACACAGGTACAGTTTAATTATTAAGTTTCAGATTGCTACCATTCAGAAGTTTAGGGTTGTATGGTAAAGTATACTTAAGATTCTGTCTCAAACTCGTTATAGTTTCTAGGGATTGTTACTGAGCCTGACAAACGGCAATCGGTTCTAACCTTACTTGAGCTCTAATAATATTAACATTAAACGCCTATATAATATAGATTCTGTTTAGAGTGTTCAAATATTATTTCTGAGCTTGATTAATGGCTATTTGCTTTAAACCCACATTTGGATCCTAAAATTCAAACACAAACGCCTATTACGTAATACCAGTATCAATTTGTGAATGTACACCAACAAAGTACCCCAACCATTACGTTTTCATGGATTATTCAAACCCCACATGCAAGTGCAGTACTTACATGTAATTTAAACGTACTTACACGCAATGAATCAGTACTTACCAGCGATGGTGAGCGTGGCGTTCTTACTGACCGCCTCACCGACGGAGTTGCGTGCGACGCACCAATACACACCCTCGTCGTTTTCTTTCTTTCCTCGCATAACCCTACAATTTAACGATCAACTCAATATCGGTCATAGTGTACGTGTAGTATTTTAACTGGAGTACGAGTAGCGTTAAATTATAGGTTGGGATAGTTATAAAACATGGCTCAAATAATTTTTGTTCGAGAAATTGCTGCTGCTTTTCCGGATGTTCGGTGCTCAGGTGATTTTGATATTTGTGACCGGTTATTTTCAAATTCAAACCCCGATACGGCTGTCTGCGACTGTATAGGTACAGTCGCAGACAGCCGTATCGGGGTACAGGACTATAGGTTATAGGACACGTAAATGACATAGGTGTCATTTACGTGTCCTATAACCTATGCATGTGAACATTTCCCTGTGGTGTCTAGACCGTATCGATTTTGACTAATTTAGTGCCTCTTGCTAAGTGAGGTGTGTGTTGTATTGTACGTTCTATAAATAAATGCCAAAGACGACTATGTAGTTCGGCTCACTTTAAGAAGGTTATAGCTTGAAAACTATATTGGTAAGCCTTAAAGCTAAGCAAAGTCCCTGACTAATCGTTTAAAAAAAAAAAAAACAATAATAAAAAAACGTTTTGGACGGGTTTATTTCCATGCGCAAGTTCTTTCGCTTTATATTTTTTATGTCGTGTCAAGACAAGGCGTAATAAAACACCATGTACTTTAGTTTTTTCTGCCTCTAATTAACACAACAATAAAAACTCCGGCCAAATTAGTCTGGCTGTTTTTATGAGAGAACACGCGAAACACATCGTGTAACAGAATATACGTCGTACCAAGGACTGTGTTCTACAGCCTTCTAGTGAATTTATTCTTGCAGTTTCTCTGGTTTTACCTCATTTTATTTTGCAAGATTTGTGTTTTAGGCCAACGCGACCGTCGTGCAAGTATACAATCGTCGCGCGAGTATGCGGTCGTCGCATAGAGAATATAGGTTAGTCTTTGGGTCGTCGCGTTCATTATAGGGGGAAGTCCCGTAACGCCGGACGGCACCTAACGCCGGACACTCTTATTATCTCGACAAGTTAGAATGTGAACGATTCAAACACGTGTGAAAAAGGCGCGGGGGGGCATAACGGTACAGAGTCACATGACGCAGTTTGTTAGTGACGCTGAAGGCAACATCGGGAGCGGTCGGTTTTTCTTTTGGCGGAAAAATACAGCGTCATATAAGATCACTTACCCGAGTACGAACAAGTTTTAGTGAATCACGTAAATTACTGGATACAGTGCTCCAGCTGCCATGGGTGGGCTCATGAAGAATGTGCAGTCTTCAGACGACTACATTATGTGATCGATGCCAGATATTTTAAGAACGTCCGGTGCTAGGAGTTCGAACTGAAGTCCGTCCGGTACTAGGTGCCACTTCAAGCAATTGCATTTTTTTACACCAATGTTTAATTTTTGTTTTTGAATAAGATTATGCAGAAGTTGCATTTTTCTTAATTTGTGTTCATTCTACAGTTAGTCAACTTAACTAATTAATAAATAAAATTACATTTTTCGAAACAGTTTTTATTTTATTTCCTGAAAACCTTAGGTGTCCGTCACTAGGGGACTTCCCCCTATTCGGCAAATCCGAACGCGTGGTCGCGTCGACCGAGAGCGCCTTCCGATTTCCCAACAAATTAGTGACATATGAACTCGGCGATCGCATATTTTCGCGAACGACATTTTTGGTTAGGACGCTGGGTATCAAATAGTTCCGCTATGTTTTTATTTTTAAAATCACTATCCTGCAGAAGGCGTATATTTATTACAATATCTTGTTCAATCCTCAAGATGACATCAAATAAACAAACCTCTTATTATAACAACATTGCTTACAGCCATAACCTTTATTCAATAAACTTTTATATAAATAGTACAATAACCATGAAAAGTTTGTGTAAGCCCAACAGCTTGCGGCTTTTATACGACCGTCATTACACTAAGTATGTTATATTAATTCTGCTTCATGCCTTTGTTACGGTATATTCAGCGGTATTACTTTCAAGTGCTTTTCGCATTACTTTTTTGGTTTAATAAAAGCTTCTTGGTATTGTTACGAGTATGTTGTACAATAAAAGATGCCGCGATGTCTAGAGCTTTTTGCTGTATTTTATTGTATCGTGTATGCAGTAATACCTACTAGGAATATCGTTTTATGTAGTTAGTAAAATGCCTCATAAGTGCTATCGTCTATTACAGCACTATGAATATGACAGTCCATTTCATTAAATATTTAAACGCTACTGGCTCTAACCCTAAAATAGGTGCAGTATTGTACACTGAAACTGATCACGCACACTAAGGTGATTTTACCGTAAACATTTATGTATTAAATAGATAATTTCTCGGTCATTCGAAAGGCCAGCCAGATATTTAAAAAAATATTCAAATAGTAACAAAATATTCATACAACTTAACACCCGTAAAGCCAGACATACCAATGACAGGTAGCGCCATCTGTCATGTTATATTCGAATTACTGCGTAACATGAATTAATTAAGCCTCGAACGTTTATCACGACAGGCAGACATTCGAATCTCTGCAATGCCTGCAGTATGCAATGTAGACGCAGTAATTAAATATTCTGGCAGATCACGGCTAGAGGAGTAATAATATTAATATGACAGTCACATCACTCTGTCTAAAAGGTTTTACAACAATGTAACGTATTTATTACTATTATCCGCCCGCAACTTCGTTTGCTTAGAATTCGGGATTCCCGCCGTTTAAAAATATGTTGCTTAAATAAGATTAGGTAGGCTTAATACATTCGTGTCTGTGAAACCATGGAAATACACATACAAAATTTCAACCCAATCGGTCAAGCCGTTTAGTAGTTGATATACCGACAGCAGCGCCACCTACCGGGTCCGATTGCATTTTTAAAATAATCCAGGAAACCATCGAAATACCCATGTAAAATTTCAACCCAATCGGTTCAGCCGTTTACAAGTTATGTGAAAAGATAAGTACAATTATAAGTCATCCCAGCCTATTATAGTCCACCGCTGGGCAAAAAAATGCTCCAAGAAAGAATGAAAATGCCCGTATTCACCTTTTTACAGGCAGCCTATAGCTATTTGTCGCCGACGGCCGTAGATTGTAAAATACTGAAAGTCAACCACCTCCATTTATAACATAAGCCGAATTTTTACAGGTAATTTAATAACCTTTCCAACGCCACCGTTGGCTAGAGCCAGAAAATTAAAAGTACCCTAGTAGTATGAACGTCAAAGGGGGTAAAAGCATACAAAACCTCTTGGAATTTTGGGCACGCCGCTGCGTTTATACGGTGACGTTCTAAAGGAAATATAGTATTAAAAGTAATAAGACTTACCTAAGGAATAACAGTCCATCTTCAAGCAGGACTCTGTGTGGGTGGTCAGTAGGGGCCAGAGGGGAGCCATCTTTGTACCACAGGATGCTAGGTTTGGGCTTGCCCTCTGACACGCAGCGGAGGGTAGCAGGCTCGCTGCGACCAACTATCGTGTCAGCTGGGTGCTCCTTTATGCGCGGAGCCCGACTTTGAGCTTTGGGAAAACAATGAAGAATATTCTAATCAGAAAAAAAAAATTACATTGAGATGCTATTTATTAAAACAGATTGGTAATACCTTCAAGTAAAGAGATTAGAAATATTATAGTAACTTAATAAAAAAACAAATTGAAAAGTTCATATCAAAGATAGGTAAACAAGTTTTTTTTTTGGGATATAATATAAATTAATGTTTCTGCCAATTAATATTTATGAGGCATAAAGAAAAATTATATCAATATCAATAAACTTTTTATGAGAAACAATTAAAATAAATTCGTTTTCGATATTAAGACATTACAATCAATCTAGTCTGAGTTTGAAAAAACTCGGTTGTGTTTCACTCTGTTTTTATTGCACCGTACAACATAGTTTAAAATTAAAATAACCATAAAACATTAATTAAATACCAAATAGCTTAAATAATAAACAATACCGAAAAAAAAAATAAAACAAAAAAAAACACTGAAGTTTTATCTCTAAACTGTCGCAAAATTTTAATCATGCTACGAAATCTGAAGCTACGGTTACACGAACTCAGATCTTATTTTTCACTTACCTTTTGTCGCGCACGGAAAACTGAACAAAAGATGCAAAAGCACTACACACTTGAACTGGTTCCATCCGATATTATCTCTTTTAATTGGACCCGCGGTCATGCTTGACACTACTGATTAACGTCACTTCTCACTTTACATCGCATAGTTTATTTTTACACGTGATAACACACTCATTATAACTTTAACCGATAAAAAGTTCGTTCTTTTTTAATTTCCAATCTAACATATTCGGTAAATGTTTATAGTTTGCGGAGATCGTGATGTGTTTGCGGCGCGTAGCGACACAAGCTCCCCGTTCGAGGGTCCGAGGGTTACTGCCCCCCACTCTAGTTTGTCATTTCGCGCCGACTCAGTAACGTGCGGCTTTTGCATACTGCCGAAAGCACAAGGAAAGCTTGATGATAATGATTTTCGCAGAGTGCACGACTGCATTAATTTGTATATTAAAAAATTCTACTTATTAACTCATTTATGGCCGAATGTCTTGCATCTGCTGGCATTAATTTTAAAAGTTATGTTATTGTTTTAGTTGAGTTCTTACTTACAGACAACGGTATGTGGAATAATGTTGCAGTTGTTCTTAATTAGCTTGGAACGTGAAGTGGTATAATGGTTTTGTAAATTCAATATTATAAACAGTTATGTCATGCAGCTTTATGAATATTTTTATGAACAACGGTTTTACAAAATATACTGGATTGCATAAACTGTATTAGTAGAAAGGTACTCACCTAAATACAAATATCCAATAACCACCGAAAATAGTATCTACATTATTTGCGATAAAACATAGGTACTACCAAACCATTTCTATAAAATAGTAAGATTACCTTTGAATGTTTCTAACAGGAACGAATATTCTACTACCGTACTACGGCGCGCTACGAAAAGGCTACTACGCTACGCTACGAAGACTTCCCTACACTGTATTAACGATTCGCCCTGATTCACATGGTTTTTACGACTTGACAAAACATCGACATTTCTTTGTTCTATGTAAGTTTAATATTAATGTATTATTCACATAAAACTTCTCAAACCAGTTTTCTAAATATAGAATCCGTTGCATAGCTCGGAAGAACAACGCGGTCACACAGACAGACACGAAAAACGACTTTAAATTTATTTATTTATTTATTTAACTATTTATGTACACACATATAGACAAAAAAAGAACAGAAATATGTACAAAGATGATCCTTATTTCTATAGAAATCTCTTACAGCATAAATACTAATAATAATAACTGCGTTTAAAAATAATAATAATCATTCCTTCATTTCATAATATTTATAGATTATAAATTTGACAACAAGCTGTAGGTCGTTCATTTTATACCTCTCCGTAGACGACAGATGACACAAAATTAACGTATTTATAGACATACCTAGTACGTCCTGAAGCTTCTTCATAATGCGAGCTTTCTAAAAGAGTTAGTCATCGCGGTGTATGCTTATGAACGTTCCTATCTACGGCTCAAAAGTAGGTTACATTCAGCAGCTGGTATCGTCGTAAGTCTACGTGTGACAATACCACGAAACCAATATTTGAATGATAAAAAATAGTCACTTGGGCTCAGATTCTAGAACGACGCTCAGACATGAATCTTGATTTGAAACTAAACGATTTGACCCTAATCGCTTGTCAAATCTAGTTATTAATAAACATGTGTTGTAATGTCTAATTTAAAGCTTTCGTTGTTCTAGATAAGGGATTAGATAAAATTACTATCGTGTCATTCAAGATTCCTTCACCGAGCATCTAGTTCACCTGAAGGTTACCCAGATTAAAATCAAATAGCAGGACGTAGCCGTTCAGCCGCTCTTTGACGACCGTGACTTACAAGTTGTAGGTCGTAGGTTCGAACCCAGACAGACGTGCTTTGTGTAAATTATTTAATCACCACTGCTCTCAAAACGGTGAACGAAAACATCGCGAGCAAACCCACACTGGGCCCGCGTGGTAGATTATAGCCCATTCCCTCTCGAAAAGGGGAGGCCTGTGTATACCCAACAGTGGCAACATTATAGACTGATTATGTAAGCCGTTTAAATTAAGCATTAGAAAAAAGTTGAACTTCCTAGAGCGTCGTCTCTGTCATTCATGGCATCTGTTTGTCAGTATTTTTTTTTAAAAGCCATTGTACTGTAAAACCCTTAATAAGCACTAATAATGCATTTACCTACAATCCATGTGCTGGCTGGGATTTCCCATCAGCAATGAAGACAAACTTCCATACAAACTTTCATACCGTATTTTACCCCTTTAAAGAAATATTTTTCACAAATATTTCCTCAGTACTGGTTTTCGTAATTAAAGAAGGTCTTCTTCAAAATATCATGCATCGAAACCTAGTGGTTAAAGCTGTGCGTTGTCTGTCATTTAATTAACAAAATTAAGATTTTTATCAGGAGCAGTTTCTTCAAAAAGTACGAGTGCCTCTTTTGCATTCAATTGTTTTAATGAAGTCCCAAAAAATAAACAAACCTTACAACTAATCTTCTTAATGAATCCTTCCTGCATCTGCCTCTCTTTATTAACTCAGCAAATCCCAAAACAAATAAAATATTAGGAATAGTGTACCCCGGGATTAGCCAGCGTCGATTCTGTACACGTGGCGACCTGAACGTGTCAATTGGGACTCCCAGCATATGCCAGTCACGTATGTAGCCTAACTGTTTGGCGGTGACGTCACAGATATTGAGATGGACTAGATAAGAACTTTTATGTTACGGTGCCGATTTTATCTTGATGGGAATGATCGATTGGATGGTATTGGCAGAGCTGTCAAAGATCGAGTGGAGCAAATATGTAAAGTGGTGAATGAGCGATATTTAACGTCTTTGAATATCAAAGAAACATGTCCCGTTTAGTTTATTTCTATAGTTTAAGCTGCCGAGTGTTGTGTCGAACATTAGTATGGATTAAGTTTAAAAATAAACGGACTTCCGTACCCCAGAAAACTTGCTAAGCTTTTGTAGAGCTTCACCCTCTACATAAATGTGTTCAAGTTATGTTACTTTGCTTCCGTTTGCTTTTGTAAACGTGCATCTGCTTACTGCAGATCATAAATAAGACCTATGAATTTACAAAACAAAATTGAGCCAAATTCGACTCTAACTATACCGTTCGACAATCTTTTTTTGCAGACATTGGACAGGCCCTGAAATTGGCTCGAAAAATTACAAATCTTCAGAAAATGACATCAAAACAAAAACCCAGCAAGTAACCCTTAATTACTGCATTAAAAAACACATCCTTCATTACTTTAATTGGCAATAATGTGCAGACCACTCTTAATTAACTTCATCAACGGAACATTTATTTCTACAATCCGATTCGCTCATTCAGTTCGGTTTTATATCCGAGTGCTTCCCTACGTCAGTCTGAATGTAATCAAGCCGTGGCCGGGACAAAGGAGGCATCCTTCATTAACTCCGTGCTACTAATATATTCATTAACCGTAGTTAGTTGATAAGTATAGGATTAGGTCGGCTTTGGTAAGAGGTTTTGGCAAGGTTTGAGATAGGTCACCCGATGGGTTTTTGATTTAATTAAGTTGTAATAAAGGCTGATTGGTTTAGTCATTAGTGATGCTCAGAAAGTTTGATATCAAAACCAATAAATTCAGAACATACTTTCTTTAGGCTTAAGAATTTACCTCTCAGGGATTTAGCAAAATATTCGAATGAATCAAAAAAAAAGTAGAAAAATTTTAGCTCCAAGCAAACGGTAACAAAAATAATGTAATGCATTGTATAGGGGACCCTTTAAAACACAAAACAGAACACTCATCAAAAAACCATCAAAAAGTTATGCTCACAAAGACAAAAGGCCCAATATTCTACCTTCCGGATACCATAAAGATAAATCATCAATGTGATATTTACTTCCATACGGTGCAAATGCGGGTCACGTAGTGCAGGCTCTGTGCGTCAGGTGAGACACACGATACAGATCGTAGACACGTGCCCTCGGCTCACGAGTCACGACCGATCGCTTGCGCCAGGGCGAAGGCAAAAACTGTATAGCTTTTTGCCCCGGCCCCGAATGCATTGCACACCCGCTTATCTCTGACTTTCATGTATGGACTGAATCCGTTATGTTGTGGCACGTGATTCCGAGTGTTTTTGAGTCGGTTAGACAAAAAAATTGTCGGCACTAGAACATTTTGAATACCTACGAGATTACGTATACAAATATGTATGCAATACTAGGTTAAGTACTTTGGTTAGGTAAATTAAGTTTTTATATAGTTTCGTTTAGACTCAAGTTTACAGTACTATGAACTTGAAAAATATTAAACTGAACCAGTTACGTCCCATGCTGACTTTAAATAAGCAGTCTATCCGGAAGCGTATAAATTTATTATGATTAAGAAAACAAAGTGAAGCCAAGAAACTGGCTCACAGAGTCGCACCCCAAATGCACCACACTTTCTGGCCCCCTAAATATTGCAACGACTTATCTTTGGCTTTGCAGGCATTGTGATGTATCGTCTCTATCAGCTACATTTTGTTGCAATAAATATGGGAAGAACGGGCTTTTATATACAGAAAAAAAAAACAGTGTGATTTTTTTTTTTGAACGTAAAACACGAACAACATAAAAGCAAAATCGAATTATACCTGTATAAAACACACCAACATTCGAAAGCATACAACAAATAAAAGAAAACAAAGAAAAAATGTAAATACAATTCAAGTGGCCACGTAAAGTTTACAAAAGCGGCGCTAGAGAAATAAATTCTCATTGGTATGAAACAAGTCAGTATCGGGCAAGCGCCTCGGGGTCCACTAATTCAATCAATTGGCCTACCATAAATAAAACGGCCGACAGTTCGCGATACTCGCTCCACACGTAATTGAGAAGCAAGAATATGGACGGCTTCAAGCGACAAATCAATTAAGCCCCAAGGAGATAAAAAGGATGCATCAATAATTTATTTCGAAATAAATGAGACCCTATCCGATACGTCTGCAGGATACGCTAATGTAAATTTTACGATAAAGATTAAGACTTGCTGGAGTCCGGACATGAATCCTGCGCAATGCAAAATAAATGATTTCGTGTTAACGCTAATGCTAGAAACACGATTATCTGTAGTCTCTCGAGAATTGCCACTAGCAATTAATTGTCCGCCCATACTCGTATACCATTTAATCTATTAACAGTAACACTTAGCGAAGTAGCGTTGGTTGTATATAAGCAAAACAAAACAAATCCAAATAAAAACAAACAGGAAATTAGATACCAAAGCCTGGAGGGGCTTATGGAATAATCCTTGTTTTTGTTAAGGGTGCCCTGCCAACAAATGGAAGTGACAGTGTCTACACTAGAAAATTAATCGTGAAAAATCTCTTGAAGCGGGAGGACGTTGGGGATAAAGGAGCAGCCGCTAAATCGTGCCACGTGCGCTGTCTATTAACAGTTGACACTATTGGGCAAAAGCCAAAGGGAGATCAGTAAACACGCTATAAACTTTCGGTATAATTTATTGTGAAGTGTCTATAGATAGGATACGCTTACTCGAACGGCAGTTCCTTGATCTAAAATGGATGACAATAATTTTGAGTTTAACTGAGCGCAATAATTTAGGCCTTCTAGTTGGTTTTGTTGCCAGCTTGCATGGATTTAGCGTTTATAAATTACAATAAACTATGTAAATTGACAGAGAATTACTAACATTCTAATATGACTTAAATTAAAATATCCTTTGAAATGAAACTGTAACTGTTTTGAAATCCCAATAATTTCTGCTTTTTTCACTGCGACGACACGTTTACTATAAAATAATATCTTAGTCGTAATAGTTTGTTGTTTTTGTCAGTTGTCTTTTATAGTAATTCTTTATCTCTTATTATTAATTTGTTAAGCAAATCACTTGTATGATATTTGTGTTACGTTTTTGGATTTATTTTAATATTTTTATCTTGTCAAACTTGCTGTAACTAAAAATAAATCATGTGGTCTCCTAAAATTGGAAGCACAAACTTGTATTTCTGCATGTTCTTTGTATACTTTCATGTAATTGTGCCTCTGTTGGAGATCCAATAAATAAAATGTCACAACACTTGTTCCAATTTTGAAATATCTAAGACAAAGAAGCCGTATCTAGCGATACTTGCACCTCCTCGATCTGTTATCAATTCTACCTATAGATACATTACAGCTATCGCGACATACAATGAGTAACAAATTAGACGAGGTCTACCGCAGGGCGTCGTTATCTCGCGTCGAAGCGTCGCTCCTGCGTCTCCCCATCGCTGTAGACTCTGCTTATCTTACTTCAATTGGGGAGTTTTCGGTATTAGACATTTGCTTAATACATAGTTTTTTGATAAGATATCGAAGCTGCCACAAGGAACACTGTTCTTCATTAATAAATATTGATTTGTGAGACAAAAAATAATATTGAACAACTACATATTATGTTGGTACCTATGTGAAAAGACACATAAAACTAAGCATTGCCATACAACGTGGAAATGCCGCCAGTCTCTTGGGTATATTACTAGTCGACAGCGATGCAGAGGAATTTTTCGATGCCATATTTTATTTTTTTAATAGTTTTTAGTTAAGTTACGATATTATATTTTTAGTTTAATAGTTCGTTAGGTACTTTAGTATAAGAAGTTTATCCAAAGACACATCTAAAATATTATGAGATAAGCTCAGTATTTTAATATCCCAACAACACGTGTGGGATGTTTAGATAAGAAACATGGCCCACAGGTGCAAATAGGTCACCAGTCCCATCAACGCATACAGCCTATATTTTTTATAGCCCTCCGCCCAGTAGGTATGAGGTTTCTGCACTCATCAAAATAAACAACTTTTGTTCTACAAGTTGTGAAAATTTATGCATGTTGTGCTCAGTCTAATAAAAATATGATCAAAGTTCCCCTTTCTTCTGTGATGAGATCCACTATGCAAATTTTGGCAAACGTAGCAACAAAAAGTGTTATTTTTTCCCCAATTTGTGTGCATATTGCTGTTTTCAGAAAAGTAATATGACAAACAATATAAATTCAAAAGTCATTGCGCGTATTCATTGTTCTCACTAACCACGAACCATAAATTCCGCTTAAATGAAACAACTTTTTTAAGATAAATTGCAAGATTTGTTACCAAGCAGTGGGCACAATGAGTAACAAATTGCAGTAGAGATACACCGCGCTTCGTTTATCTTTGCAGTAGCTTCGTTCGTGATGCTCTAATGTTTCAGGGGATATTGTGTATCGGGTTTCGAAATAAAACAATGGACGCAACTCGAGTCGGACTTCCACAATGCTTTTAAATGTTAATTAACATTTTATTTTGAGACATTCATAGCTACTGGGAGGTAGAAGTAATGAGTAATGCCACCTGTTTTGTTTGGCATGAACTATTAAGACAA
Source organism: Eremobia ochroleuca (assembly GCA_949629135.1). Taxonomy (NCBI): domain Eukaryota; kingdom Metazoa; phylum Arthropoda; class Insecta; order Lepidoptera; family Noctuidae; genus Eremobia; species Eremobia ochroleuca. The sequence goes on along the minus strand of OX451395.1, from coordinate 12,229,150 downwards.
TGACCGTTGCATCGAGTTAAACAGTTGAATGTCTTCACCGTAATGTAGTGTCTTATTTAATTGCACAGATTTCATTTGCACAGATTAATTTACGATACTTTGTAAACACTGTCTTATGCTCACACATAGAGCATACACATAAGTTTATTATAAAGCCTGCAAAATTCGTTCGTTAGTTGGTCTAGCTAGACTACCTCGTTGGTTTAATTGTCGCGAGCGCTACTACTGAGCATGAGGTTCTATTCCCGGGTCAGGCAAAGTGTTATTGGGTTTTCCATCTGGCATTTCTCAGTAGTAGCTGGAGTCTGTATTTGTGCCCGGTTTCTGGCAATAGGCTCGACCGCCTTTACGTGAGACTTAAATATAACCGGTGAAAGGACATTGTCCAGAATCGCCCTGTGCAACACAAGTATCGGACGACTAATAACCTTAAACGCCGCCATCTTTGCCAAACGTCATGTCGTGCCGAAAAAGATTAGGAAATTAACACCTTATTATCTAGGTAGGTACTAAAAATAGCTAAATGTATTATGATATTGTTTTTCAGTTTCTTAAAAATCACTCGGAGCTATGAAAAACTATACCTTATGGTTCGATTATAACCTCAAAATCATATACTTTTTTTTAAATAAATCTATTCTGCAGCTAATCCGCTATAAAAATAAGACTTTATAGGAGTTTACTAATGATCGACAATACAACACAAATTTTCCGACGCTCTTGGTTCCAGGGCGAACAATGTATGGGCGCAGAGCATCTTCCTTTGGGGTTACTATGGGTACATCTCTGCTGAACGCTTCGAAGACTACAAGTGTGACGTATTAAGATTGAGGAATTATTTTGAATATGTAAGTACTAAATTATTATTCATACGATCACTGCCACAAATCACACCACTTCGTATTCTATAAAGTAGAACATAAAACTGAATAGCCAGAGGTAATAGCCCCGTCGATTCTCCATACGATAACGGACTCCCCTAAACACACTCCTCGCACATTTGTCCTGTCGTTATCAGTGACAAACAGTTGAAAAAAAAAATACGGATGGCAAGTTTTTTTCGCTTATTTCAGCCAGAAGGAAATGTAACAGTTTGTGTTGTATAATGTGTTACATTTTGTGTAGAAAAAATATTTAGTTCCTTGACATCCGATTTATAGAATAATTAGTACTTAAACCAAAAATAATAAATTAAAAAAAAGACACAAAGCGCTAAGAATGATTTATTAACTTCATTAATAAAATCCTTGCCTAATGTAGCTCTGCTACATTCTCAAAATATCGGTACCTCTTCTATTTATAAATTCCATGATCATATAATAGGTTATGTGAACTTCTAAATAAATAGAGGGGACATTTCTAAATCAGATAAACTGATATATCCAGTAGATGTGCTATTTGCTGCTGCACTCCGTAAATGCAATGGCGCGATCGAGTTACAAAATGAATGCGTCAGCGACGTCGCTCTAATAACAGTAAGCTTAACTCAAGCATATACAGTTTTATGAATCCTCTACTATAGAACCTCTTAGACAAATTATCTTAACATGGTGCAGAATTCAAAAAACTCACACAGAACTGGAGAGCGCGGAGACACATCGGCGGCCGCTACTGCATCAAAGGCAGTATTGTCGACACTTTCCATACAACCCAGGCGGGTAATCGTTTACTCGCAGTATGACACAAATTCTATTAGTAGGTACTGCAGTCTCTAGAAGTCTAGACGATTCGGTGCGCTGTGGAAGCTCCTAATCTAGAGCAAAAATTTTATATCAGCGAATATTTTTGCATAATTATTTCAGACTCGCTTCATGCAAACACGCAACAAAATTTTATGGGATTACTTCAGATAGATGAGAACATTAGAGTGTCTTGTCACCAAATGTGTCCCACCCCTTTTACCCCTACAGTCGTTATGGGAACGAGAGTCTTTTATCAAACGCCACAGAGCGATAATACTTTTGAAACTTCTGCATTTTCCGGAATAGTATGTGTGGAACTGTGGACACGTATGTATTTATTGGCTTAGTTCTTTCAGCACGTTGGAACCGTTTTGATAAAGTTGGTAACAGAATGAGAGACTTAAAATGTTTCATGATTCAGTTATCGATATCGTTGACGGCGAGATTTTTCGGATATTCTTCGGTAGCTTTTGATTTTCATCTTTCAGTGTTCGTTTTATTTTTTACTTTTTCGTGTCGTTTGCTTGATGAAAATGTTGTATTTTCTGATATGTAGGTAATGTTAGCGAAGGCGATATATAACTCCTTCACCAGATGATATCCTCCGGAAAATTCGGGATGCCATTAAAAAAAACTGGTTTCATTCGTTCGTCCTTCTTTGTCCAGGCAGTCTTTGTCTTAAATGCACTCCTGAACTTCAGGACGGCAACCAGTAAGTTATCTTACAGAGTGAAGGCAGGAAAGAGTGAAGGCAATCATCCCAGCGCTGATTTGTTGGATTAGTTTTGTCTTGCCGATCGTTATAATATATCCTGGCAAAGTTTATTTCGTTTATATGTATGTTTAGTTATTTTCGAGTAGCCTATCCCTTATGTCACACCTGCCGTTTTTATTCTCTGCATTACCCTAAGGTTGACTGTTAGAAAATGCCTCATTTTTTACCAGTGCATAAAGTTTTAATAAATATTTGTAAATAAATAACAAGAGAGAGTAAAGCTACCTATACAGGATAAAAACTATACATACAACTCCATACAACACTGAAGCCAAATAACTAAGGATATAATAACCGGATATGAAATAAAAAATAATAGTATGAGTTGGAACGATACGACATGATATTGTCATTAGTTACAATCTCAGATTTATCTTATGGTCTGAATTGAGTTGTTACAATTGAGCACATAAAAGGGAATGGGCCTGTTTGTGAGACAACATAATTTTGGACGAACCTTTCTTAAAAGTTTAAGAAAAATACAGAGTGGCATGAATATCGACGTAAACTGTACCCATGAATTCAGCACATGATTCTGATTCGATACACGATTATGATTCGTTAAAATTTCGGGTGATGTACGTCAGGTCACGTCGTTCGTTTATCGGTTATTAAAAAAAATTAGCTCTGCCATACATTTTGACCGCGTAGGTATTGCACTTTTCTATGAAACAGGTGTTTTTTTTTTTTTTTGATAACTAACGAAAAATTTCTACGCTAGGGGGTCTAGAATCTTGTGCTGAATTCATGGTTAGAGTTTGCGCACTGGTTAAAAATGTATCCTGTATAAAGTCTCTAAACCAATATGTCTGAACAAAATGAAATTAAAACCGTGCTTTTTCCTTCTCAATATTAATCAGCCCGAACAAAAGCTTGTCACAACCTGAATAAAATTAAAATACTGAAATTGAACTAAAAGAAAGTGACAATCAGTTACGCAAACGAACATTTTCAAACCACAACAATCAGTACCGTTCAACAAATGAAACTTTCTAATAGAGACGTTCAACCCATCTGTTAACGAAACCATTGTTCACGAAATATCGATTGGTAGCCACGTGGAACAGACAACGGCTTTCATAAAATAAAACAGGGAGTAGATTGTTTCCAACGTTTTGCCGGAAGACGTGGAATGGATTTCGGACTAATACGTACCCTTCCTCACGGACCCTCGCATAAAATATAGTAGGGTTGTAATGGAACCTCGCATCTGCCTCCGCAAATGCGAAACTTCCGCAAGAAATCTTACCTTTGCCTTTCGGATCCGCTCCCACAACTTTTCAACGGAGTTATCTGTTACAATCATTTTTTTTTGTGTTCTTCTTGTATCTGCGATCGGCTTTTTTGCCATAATCAGATGGGGTCTTCGTGTGAGATTGTTTTTGCGGTGTCTCATTATACATTCACATTACGTTGCTCAGTACAAAATAAACTTTTCACTGTCTCTGGTCCAACCTAAGGATTTGCCATCTCTTTAGGCAGATGGTATCCCTGTTGTGTGTTAAGAAGGTTCTTGGCTTAAGACATTGCTGTGTTTGATCTCTCTCTTCTTTTTTTTTCATTTTCCACCTCTAGCTCCGCCTACGTTAAACTCTGCATTCGTGAAGGTGAAGTTCTACTACACCTCCGCCTCTGCTAAGATGGCTTCGGTTACATCCCTAAAATAGAGGATGTCGTCGCTCCTATTCCAATTGTCAAAGTCAACTCGGTGCGTGCAACCCTTCCTTATTAAACAGACGAAAGTTTTATTCCGTAGGTGTGGGTTTGTTTGATTAAATTTTGTTCGTAACACAGTATTTTAACGGTAAGTTAAAACATTTGCCTTCGTAATTTGTTTTGCTACGTTAAATTCACTGTTTAATTTGTTTGATTTAATTAACGTTTATTTTAGTAAGTTGGTTATCCATTAAATCTCTTGCAAAAAAAAAAATATGCAAATGGATAGGGATATCCATTTGCATAAAATTTTAAGACTTAATATAAGTTGCCATACTTTTGTTTCTCCTAATTATATTTTCTCATAACATTATTTACGCATAACAGCTTACGCATAATTTGTTTAAACATATTTTTTCTAATCATAATAATGATTAAGCATAACATTCTAAAGCATAAATTGCAACATGCAGCAGGCATGGTTTCTGACACGGCTCCGGCGCGGGCTACACGGGCTTAGATTACACTCTCCGGGTAGGCAGATAAGTGTACAGTGTGCAGTGTGTGGCAGTGTGTGTTTGTACGTGGAGTCGGTTTTGCAGCGATTCGTTTCTGTCACTAACTTTTATTACACAACATATTGAATTATTAAGACATTACTTTAATTTTAATTTAATTATGCGAATTCAATTTATGCCAAAACAAATCAGCCTTCAAGATAATTATGCCAACATAAACTGTATGCCAAAAAAATATGGCAAAGTGTTATTATCGCAAAACAAATTATGCCAAAATAATTATGCCAAAGTATATTAGAAAAAAGAACATTATGCGAAAAGAAGGGATCCCCTCTTGTAATTGTGTTTTAGCGGTCATTTGCAGGCGTTGTTAAAGCTTTGACATACTTTATTCATATTTATATTCTATCAGCAACAAGTTCTAAACGTGTATTCGGCTTTTCCTGTACTTTCTCAAATACTCTGGAAAATTTACAAGCATTTTCAAATATAAGAGACAAGCCGGAAAAAACTCGACAGAAGCCGGAAAAAACACGAAAGGACGGAAAATTGACGTCTTTATTTAACAAATCATTGGGTTTCGAGAAAAGCTCCAATTTCGGTAGAAAATCTTTATTGCGATAGAACTGACATAGAAAATATTTCAATCATTCTGAATTTGGTTCTACTTTTAAGCTTGGGCGTTAGGGGAGCGGGGGGCACGTTGTTACAAATTTTAGATAGTTGTTAATATGACAAAAGCTATCAAATAAATTAAACATTTGATTACTTGTAATGTTAGTATGTCTATTTAGCTATTAAAATATGACTGAAAAATTATTAAAATTTATGTAATTTTTTCACAATGGAGAATTTAACTAAACAAGTAGATTGTAACATCTTACCCCGGAATTGGGGCTAGTTGTTACATCATCGGGGCACGATGTTACGGTAAATAAATAAACAAAATCATCAGTGATACATATTTTTTTATTAGTATTTCAAAACGATATAAACAATAGAGATCACTTTATACAGTCTTCTAACATTTATGAGTAATTATAATATCTATTATGGAAATTATTTAAGTTTTTTTTTTGTAGAAAATCACTTTGGCAGAAACATTTTTAAATCTTATATAAAAACACAGACTTAGTCTGCAAATAACAACTTATAGTAATTAAATTATTCACTTTCACTTCTTAATTAGTCATTTAAATAAACTTTTGGCAAACTTTGGATTCTAACATTTTTAAAGCACTTCCATTATAGAAAGATATATAGTAATTTTTATAGAGGTAGGTAACAATATCACATACAAATATTAAATCAGTCTTCAGCAGAATTGCAATTAATCAGAATCTGAATCGGAAACCAACATTTTTTTCTTCACCTTTTCTTTTCCTTCTTCGCTCATTTTCAGTTGTTATATGTAACAACTAACCCCAAAAAATTGTAACTACTTGCCCCATGGCACGTTTTTTAATATAAATTGAAGTAATTATTAATGGATATCGATAGTAGCATAAAACAATATTGTAAATTAAAGGTAGATATATTATGAACGTTCAAGGTTAAAAATTTTGACAAAATAAAAAATATATTCATCAGGAATCAAAAATTTCGTAAAGGATTTTTTTACATACTTGGTTGAAATCGGGACACACGGACACAACCTAGCAGCTCAGCGCTTGGCGGGTCACTGATTGTTTTTATCTATTGCACGATGTTATAAGAAAACGAATGAGTCCAATTATGTCCATCAAAGAGTTTAAAATCCCGGTAAAAAACGCGTGTAACTTCTTACCCCTGTAACAACGTGCCCCCCGCTCCCCTATTCCAATTTTACAGTATTGTTCATGGATTCTTTCAGGTACCAGGTTTGTTGTTCCTACAACAAGGCTCAAGAAAATAGGTGGCTCGTTTAGATGCCAATGTATACGTTTTTATAATAAACTTCCTAGCCACATTCAAGAACTAAGCATTAATAAATTCAAATCTTTTATAAAGCTAAAACTATGCCAGAAAGCCTATTATACTGTAAAAGACTATATTGAGGACAAAAAAGCTTGGGATTGATCTGCTCCAATAGGTCTAGACAGTGAATGTTGTTTATTTTTTATTTTTTGCTGATTTACACTTTTGTTTTTTTTTTTTTTTCTCTTTCTAAATATCTATTTATATACAGAATGACATGAACATTTACTGTTTAAAGTCTTATATTATTTTAATTATTGTGAATGTGAGGACTATGTGGGTCATTGTTTCCGTTTTAATCATGGTCTGGCAGTTTGAGTGGTTTATGCGGTCTACACAAATGTCCTGTCCTTGGTATTACTCGTCGAATCGTTGAGCTCCTTAAGTTCTGAGTTGAGCTGCACGGTTACTGACGAATGCGTGCACCGACTGCACAGGTCCACTCAATCTGTGTGGTTCTTTCCTCAAAAGACCACTTCAGACATCAATCTACATAGTCCTCAAAGATCAAAGATTATTTCCGGATTTTTATATACACATTGACATTGATGAATATTATATAAACAATGACATGGATATTTACTTAGTAAAGTATCTTATTTTTTATTATTATTATTGTGAGTGTGAAGACTATGTGGGTCATTTCTTTTTTCTGTTTTCCTTCTTAGTTAGTTTTAATCATGACCTGGCAGTTTGAGTAATTTATGCGTCCTACCCAAATGTCCTTTCATTGGTATTGTTCGTCGAATCGTAAGGCTCCTCAAGTCCTGAGTTGAGCTGCACGATTTTTGACAAATGCGTGCACTGACTGGACAGGTCCGCTCAATCTGTGTGGTTCTTTACTCAAAAGACCATTTCAGACACCAATCTACATGGTCTTCACATGATCTGACCAAGATTATGTCTGGACTTTAAAAGAGACTGTGACCTCTGAGTTTGTTTCGGCCTTTCTTCTCAGAGTAGTCAGATAGGAAACGCCGACCTCATCTAGTTTAAAAAAAAAATATGATTGACATGTAAAAGTGTTTGTACAAACCTACTTACAGAAAATAAATCATTTATCATTTATCATTTACCTATGGATAAAAAATATAAAAAATTTATATAATATATTTATTACTTTGGTTAATACTTTTTGGTTTGTTTTTGAGGGGCCCGTGGCTAAATATTATAATACCTACCAACCGCAAAGTTCGATCGATCAGGTTAAGCTATGCATGCCGCGGTTGGTCTGTGGATATGTGACCATCTTTACATACAGAAACCCCCCGTGCCCCGGAAAGCACGTTAAACCGTTAGTCCCGGCTGTCATTCGTGAATCTTTGACAGTCGTTACGGGTAGGCAGAAGCCTGAAAGTCTGGCAACCAGTCTTACCAAGGGGTACAGTAACTAGGTTGTGGACGTCAGATAGGCAGTAAGCCCATGTAAAATAGTGCAGCTGCGTCCGGAGAGACTGGAAGCTGACCCCAATACAGTTGGGAAAAGGCTAGGCGGATGATGATATTGATGATGATGGTTGATAGTTTTATTAACAACTAGCTGCGCCTCGCGGTTTCACCCGCATAAGTCTCGATCCCGTAGAAATATCGGGTTAAAAAGTATTCTATGTGTTAATCCTGGTTATAAACTATCTGTGTGCCAAATTTCATCAATTGGTCCAGCCGTTTGAGCTTGAAGAAGTAAAAAACATACAAACACACACACACTCACAATCTTTCGCCTTTATAATATTATTGAAAGAAAAAGAAGAAAGAAAAAACGTTTATTCTGCACAAACAAAACGCACGCTACAAATAAAAAACAAAATAATAATTAAAAATAAAAAAGACATAAAATATACAATGTAGCCAAAAGCCTCGTACTCAAGCGCTTGATGTCAGGTCCAGGGACCAAAGACAACACATACATTAATCAACTATGCGCCCGCGACACCGGCAGATGACAACTAAACAATAACAATCAAAACACACTGAAAAAAAACTACTTTTGTAACAAACAGTAACAATAAAATAATAATAAGTATAACAAGCCGGGCGTCCTACATATGTGCCATGCGTGCGTCGCATCTGTGCAAGAACAGGTCGTTGCTCAGCAAAATGCTTCGCTTTTTGCTTGCTTTTTTTTTTTCTTTCAATATTGTGATTGCATACCTAAGTACTAACAAAGGTAATTAGAATAGCGTATCAGGCCCGGTGATATTATGAAATCTTGGATAACGTTCTAAAACAAATGTGGCTAACCTACAACAGTGTGTCTAAAAACGTTAAAAATTCTAAACAAAAATGTCTGCGTCAATATTTTTATTTTTGCGTAACAATAGTACGTATCGTGCTATTAAAACAATCGATCTAACTACAACAAACGTTCCTAGCCTCAAATAGTTCACTAGCTTCTGCCCGCGACTTCGTCCGTGTGAAATTTCTTATTCCCTCAACCCACTCCGTCACATCGCATCGCCTGCCCGCGCTAGTACAGACGCAAAGACTATTATAACCAAAGACGCAAGCACATCAAGCTACACTAAACTTTCAAATTTTCCCAATCAACTTTGAGCATTATGCTTTTGCGATATAGTTGAAAATATATTCAAGGATGGATTGTAGTAGCTTGATGTGCTGGCATCTGTACTTCGTTTTTGTGAATCGTTCTTTCTTAAGCCTCATTTACGGAGACGCGGGGCGTCGCGCATTGCAATAGGCGGTGCGGCCCGCACTGAATCCAAACATATGGCGTTGTATGAGTGCGTTTACGGAGAAGCGATTCTACACGCGTTTGCTTGAAATGGAGCGGTTTTGCGGCAGAGCCCATGGATGGCATCTAGGATTCGAGGCGTCTCACGCGGCGTTTATCGCGGCGCCGCAGGCAGTGGCAATTCCGTTCACTTTCGGTTGGTTATCACTCTATTTTTTTGCTGTGAATGACAAGCCATTCACAACGGGGGTCACTCCTGTATTGCAGAAATAACTAGTTCTAATTTATCGTCATTCATGTTGCAAGTTCTGACACGTGTGCTCCCATCTCTCGCTAACCTAAAACTAGTCGTTTTGATTGAGTGCTCCGCGTGTGCCGCGGCGATGCCCAACGCGTGCTTTGCTGTACGCTTGAGGATTCGCCGCGGGCGCAGCGGCGGGCACTGCCACTCTTCCCATCTTGCATCTTTATGAATAACATCTTACATTGCCATAAGTTTGTGCTTCACGCCCCGCCGAACCGTAAACAGAAAAAACGTCCGACGCGCCGCGAGACGCCACGCCACACGCGACGCACGACGCCCCGCGTGGAGACGGGGGGCGTCGCGCGTCGCGTATGGCGTGAAAAAAAAAATAAGGCCTTACTTTTTTTTCTTTTTGCTAGGCTCCTAGGATTCCTAGCGTGATGTTGAACAGCTTTTAGCCTTCCTGAAGAATTAGGCTATCAAATACAAAAAGAATTGTCCAAATCTGACTAACTGGTAGTTCCAGAGATTAGCGCGTTCAAACAAACAAACAAACTTAGTTTTATTATTAGTATAGATAGATTATCTAATTTCAACAACTATTAGTATTACTCCTACTGGTCTCTTTGCTAAACGTAATCATTTCTTGACTTTGATTGTTGTCGGACGTCGCCCTGATTGAACCAATTCAATTATTTCATTTCGTTCTGACTCACTGTGAATCGTAGTCGTGTATTACAAGTGCAATTTCAGAAATATGAAGATCCAAGTTCTAGTGATTTCATTTGCCTGTATATTCGTGACAGTAACATGCGATCATTTGATACTAGGCAATACAAATAATAATCAGAATATGATACATCACACTGTAATGCACTATTCGTCAATTCCGTTCATAAAACGAGTGAAAAATGTGTTCTACAGTGGAAATTCCGTGATTAATGTAAGTACTTTAATTTCTTTGGAAAACAGTTTGTAGGGCAGAATTAAATATATTACCGTTGTTCCCTTGGAAGGTGGGTAGGCCTCTGGTGTGGGACGAAACCTATTAGTGCTATTCTGTAAAAATCTCACCGTGATAACTCGGGTGAAGTGAGCTTAAAGTGAGCAGTCATTAGTGTCAATCTCTAGCATCCGATGGAATAACAGCTCACTTCACCTAACTTCTAACGGTGAGATCCTAACAGAATCGACCGTCTGTGTCGATACCCTTGCGCCATCTCATGTTCCTCGCACGGCGGGCTGTGCTGGCGCCGCTGCTGCGGCTGCTGGGATCCTCAAGCGACGCAAATACTCTAACCTTATGGGTAACTACAGCTTTGAGCTGTTTGGGGTCGAAAGGCTTGGGTCATGGGGCACGCGTGCGCGACTCCTTTTTAAAGAAATTTCTCGCCGGCTGATCGACACTTCACGTGACCAGAGGGCTGGGTCGTTCTTTGGCCATAGAATTATCATTGTCATTCAACGTGGCAATGCTGCCAGTCTTTTGGGCACGTTTGCGGGTGACAGCGATGCGTACAAGTACTTAGACGCCTAAATATCGTTTTGTTTATTTATTTACTAGCGACCCGCCCCGGCTTCGCACGGGTGCAATGGAGAAACACTGATAATTTTAGAGCCATTATTTCTCGTAAAAAGTATAGGATAAAAAATGGTTATTGTGGGTTATCCCTAAGAGATAGACATATACCATCGCAGACTTTTTTGTAGACCTTTTTAAGGTGTACAATACTATAGTACATTATTTTGATCTATCTCGACGGGTTCAGCCAGCGTTTGCAATGTAAGCGCAAAAAAATGTGTTTATTTACGACATTACATTAGAAACCTCTAAAATTACCAGTGTTTATCTACTATATTATGCACGTATTATACATATAAACCTTCCTCTTGAATCACTCTATCTATTAAAAAAAACCGCATCAAAATCTGTTGCGTAGTTTTAAAGATCTAAGCATATATAGGGACAGACAGACAGGGAAGCGACTTTGTTTTATACTATGTAGTGATTTAAACTTTTCGCACACAAAAAGGGACAAAGGCGGACTTAATGCCTTAGGCATTCTCTACCAGTCAACCAAGGGTGGTGAAGAGATTAGATGTTGTTGTTATTCGGTTCAACCAAAGCACCTGCCGCTTTGGTTGAACCGAATAACAACAACAACAACAACAACAACAACAACTAACAATACCGAATTTATTTATATAGTTAGTGTTTTACCGGTGTTATAAATCTTTAGGTTTGTTTTAAAAGCACGGAATCCTAAAAAAAAACACCACTAATAAAACTTTTCAAATTTAAGTAACAGGAAAGAAGGTAAACAACTTTCCCCCTTTGGCAGTAATTAAAACATTTTGAGTTCGTTGTTTCTTCTGCTTCTCTGTTTATAGAACTGTAGATTTTATTAGTGAAGATGTAGTACCAGGTGACCATAGTAACACCCATCAGTATATTTTCATCTGTGAGATTTACCTTAGCTTTTAATAATTCTATCAGCGCTCTTTTAATCATAGAGAGACCACGAACTTGAATGGATCCAATAGATTGTTTTGGAAAATGCCTTACCTTTTTTTCCTGTGCAAGCCACAAAACCCTGAATAATTGATGCAAGCGTAGGTATGTTGATTCCAAGGATTTCCCTCAATTTTCTTTCAATGCTCCTTTCCTATCTGTTCAGTCAATACAATTTGTACACTCATCGAATATTCAAGATGCTTCAAGGAATTCGGACATGCCTCCGATTGTATGGCTAAATGGGTTACCGAATACCACCACCACCAGTCGTGTTTGTAAATCATTCGTTCTGTTCCAAACACTCTTTGAAATCAATATATCTTTCTCTTCTATACGTCAAAAACATTGGATTGTCTGAACTGAATTCTTTGGTTTTGTACAAACGCAAGAAATTTGACATTGTAGTAGCTTGATGTGCTGTCAAGCTACTGGAATGTGTCAAAATTCTTTAATAGGTTTTCAGCTTTATGGCTAAAGCATTAGATTCAAAGTTGATTGAGAAAATTTTGGCAGTTTCGGGTAGCTTGATGTGCTGGCGTCTGTACGTCCTTATCAACTAAAGCAATTTAAGTAAACTAAACCCGACAAGGTGTCGTTAGGTGTCAGTCTTCACAACCAGTAAAAGCCGGTAGTGTCTTACTTTATTATCCCATGAATCTCTTTCCCAGAGACAAGCAACATTCTAACACACTCAATTCTATGTTCACCCTACATGTCCCATGAATAGTTGATGAGTAATCCTCCATCCATTGTTTCAGAGTATCATGGCGTACGACAACAAACACACAAACGGCTCAGCCACGGTAACAGCAGGTGGTATCGGTTACACGTACGTCAATCTTAGACTGAAGAGCGAGAGAGGAAAAGAGCTGGATTACGATATTAGGATTTACTCTTAGAATTTCAATCATGCTGCTGATATTAGTCTGCGTTTGGTTCCAGACTGAGGCATAAGATTATTTTTAAGAAACAAAGTTTAGTTTTAAGTTATATTTACTACAGCCCGGCCGTCGACGAAACGTGTTCCTGACAGCTGTCAGTGCGACAATTTTAGTAGCTAATAAAGATCAAATTCGCTAAACACATATTCGTTTGTATGAAATTGACAGGTGTCAAGAACGCATTCTCTCGTCGGCCGCACTGTAAGACTGTATGGATTTTGTGTGTTCTGTAATAGCGACATAGTTGCAGATATTACCTCGCCGTAACTCGACAGCTGAATGCGATGAATTTGGTTGCTAGGAAACTATGTTGAAAATAACGCGTATTTTTATACAAAATGTAAGTAATGGGCGTAGAGCAAGATGTTGTTTCTGAACTTCCGATTATTATTCATTAAATTATTCAAAGGTAATATTTTAGAATACAACAAAGGTAATTTATAATTCTAACAACGTAAGTAAATTTTTGTAATAATGGAAACTATAATAATCGTTAATTGCATCTCTTTGCATTTTAAGATAATTTTTACTGTTATTAGCATGAAGTTTCATTATGTTGACAAGAATTCGATACTTTGACTGATGATACAATAAAATAACATTCTAAAGCCACGTAATCAAACTTCATTTATGCTTCGAGTAGTTCTGAAAACAAATAAGTAATTCTCAATTTGATAAAAAAAATTAAATTATAAAGTCTGGAATACATCGGCGGGAGGTACGCGGCTGGTCTGCGGTCACAAAACGTACGGGCGACCGGTATAGGGCTCTTGCGTACTAACATTTCTCTTATGTACCCCACACCTATAGGTATCACCAGTATATCTCTACGACCGCAATGTCGCCCGCAACCGTTGAACGAGGCCTTATTTATGATCTAATGTTTTACCGAACCAAAAGCCGTGGCGAAAATGCTTAGTGTTAGAATCTTGTTAATAGTATAATAATAATAAGTTTATTTTCTCTCCACAAAGGTTAGCTTATAAATAACACCATAGAACTAAACAATAGTATAAATGGTTTTTTTATAAATAACTTATGCCATTAGCTCAATTTATTATTTTTACAATAAAAAAAATAAAAAAATTAAAATTTTATTTAGGTTTTACAAAGTAATAAATTTACAAACTTATAAATACTTAATAGTACCAAGTTCTTAACAGATTGGGTTAAATACTTATTTAAAAACTAGTTTAATTTATATGGTATAATTATCTATGAAAGGTGTAACAGTATCTAGTAGAATAGTTATCTATCGAGCAGTGGTGGTGGCCTAGTGGTAACCGCCGCGACTTTGAGTTGTAGGTCGTAGGTTCGAAACCAGACAGGCGCACACTTTGTGTAAATATATTATTATCTCATCACCGCTGCTCTCAAAACGGTGAAGGAGAACATCGTGAGGAAACTGGCATGTCCTAGAACCTCTAACAGTCCGCACTGGGCCCGCGTGGTGGATTACCGTCTACTCCCTAGGAGGACCGTGTCCCAGCAGTGGGAAAATTATAAGCTGATTATGCTAGAAATGCTATAACGCCCTATAATATAATGTATAATGTAGTTAGGGTTAAAATACACTACAACAATTAACGTTTGCTAATCAGTTTGTCTTAGTGTAAGTAGTAATCTGTGGAAAATGTAGTGGGTAGTATTTATTAAGTCATCCCTATAAAAAAAAAAAAAATAAGTGTTTAAATAAGTACTCATGTAACAGGCAATTATTATATCCCTCCAGAATGGGGAACAAAAACAAGTTCCAGATTCCTCTCTCCCTCATTCTGAGGACCGGGTAAAAAAAAACATTATATTATCTAAACGAAAATTAAATTACTAATCAAATGAACAACTGCGAACATGTTCGAACCTTCAAACTAATTAAGTATAATAAATCGCCAGTATTTTCTACACCCGTATATTTTGCTTCAGTGGCAGTTCTAACCGCCGTCCCCTATTGACCTGCCTCATCCATCATCCTCCAACGTATTATCCCTTCTCAACGGTTAGTTCATTATATCCTAAGTCACTGAGCATCAACACTGGGAGGTTGTTATTTGTCGTCTATGTTTATGGAGGTGGAGATAAATCGATAAGGTAACTTGGAAGCTGCTTTAAAATCTTATGTTAGGTATTCCAATATTTAAAACAATGTGTTAGCCATTTCATTTTAATATAAAGCTTTGTTTCATTGTCACTATTAATATGATAATATCTCCCGCGCCGATTATAATCATAATCGATATTTTAATTTTTTTTTTAATTTGCTGAATCTATTGATCATTTTATATATTTTCAAAGCTAGTATTTAAGTTGACAAAAATTTTGCGGGGTTTTAAAATAAAATAGCTAAATAGAAACTTAGTCAGAATATAAATTTTGTTTTTTTTTTCTATTTTTTTCTAGACTAGTCCTTAAATAAGGACTAGTCTTTTCTTTCCTAGATTAAAACCCCACAAAATACTATTGTTATGACGATTGAAATAGTAGCTTTGAAATTACATAAAATGATAAATAGAATTAGCATAAAAAATATTATTCAAATCTCGATTATGAATGTAAATGTATTCTTTGTCAATCCTTAGTATCAGGTGGGATGACACTGACAGCTCACTCCACGCTCACTTCACCTATGTTTTCACGGTGAGATGGTTACAGAATCGCACTGCTGGTTTATACGTCTAATGATATTTTCAACCATCTTAAGGGACCATCCAATATGAGCCATGTATTGTTATTAAGGACAACGTTCACATGCTTCATTTCATGGCATACGCTCATCTAAGAGTGGGTAGGTAGTCCTAAGCAGTAGCTAATAGATCTCTACCATAGCCATATGATCGAGGGTTCAGAACCTACGTCTTTATTACGGTGATAAATGAGGTACGGAAAGGGCTGAGTTATGGAACGAATTTGTGAAATTTATGGATAGTGTTAATAAATGTCTACGATCACTCGGCCATTTATCTTGTGAAATTGATCTTACCATTTTCTGCAGGTCATGAAATTGGCTAGTTTTTTGTTTGGTTTACCATACATGATCAGCTTTGCATTATCAGAATAATTACCTGTGTAGTCACACTAATATTATAAAGGCGAAAGTTTGTGAGTGTGTGTGTGTATGTTTGTTACGTCTTCACGCTCAAACGGCTGGACAATTTTGATGAAATTTGGCATACAGATAGTTTATAATCAGGATTAATACATTGAATACTTTTTATCTCGATATTCCCACGGGATCGAGACTTATGCGGGTGAAACCGCGGGGTGCAGCTAGTTAATCAATAAAAACAAAAAATAAACCAATACAGGTACTTGTTGTACGTTTAAAATCTTACCAGCATTTGGAAATACCTTCGTTGCAAATGCAGTTTCAGCAAACTGCAGCTTCAAAAAAGTAACGCAAATGGAAATTCCTGTTCGTAAATCGTTGAAATTTATTGTCATTTTAAACCATAAGCGTAGTAACACATGGGTCGTTTACAAGACGGCGGAAATAATGCAAGTGGTAGAATGGACGACCGTCCTATGATTTAATGTGCAATAACAGTTCTGTGCTATCCACTCACACGGGTATGTGACACAAACCGCAATGTATGCAACGGTTGTGTGGATATTCACTTACATAGAGGTTATTTATTGTTAAACTACATGGAGAGAAAAATCTTAGAAAAATTACTGTGCTGTCTCATAATCTGAGTGCATTTGAGTGGTAATGGAAAAATTACCATGCTAGCACAGTAAAAATTATTATGCTGTACAGTAAAATTTATTGGACAAATAGTGATTTTTTCCCAATCTCACTCAGAAATGTTTCTGTAGATGTCACTTGCACTTTACAGTGACGAGCACAGTAATTTTTCTAATAATTTTCTCTCCGTGTAGGTACTTATTGAATTGTACTTCTTTTGTGTTTTTAGGATCCCGCATCTCAAAAGGAAAAAAATTAACCCTTATAGGGTCACTTCGTTTTCCGTCTCTCTGTCTGTCACGACCCTTTTTCTCAGGAACGCGTGGAGGTATCAAGTTGAAATGAATATAAAATACTACGGTCTCTTGGAGCTCTGAAAAAAGTCAAGCTTCTAAGTCCAAGCAATGAAAAATACGATCATATATGCGACATATCTGGATACTCGCAAATAAATCAAAACCTTAACTTTAACAAACCTTACACTTCCCGTTTACCGAGAATCATGAAATTTGGCAAGAAGTATGGTCTCACGGCACAAGTAAAGGAAAAAGTCCAAACATACTGAATTTGTAGTTTTGTCAGATCAAAAAATATTTAAATTGCCATTACTGACATACATTTGCATACGGAGAATTGACTGTAACATATATCAATGTGCCTGCCTAGCTTTTTCCCAACTATGTTGGGATCGGCTTTCAGTATAACCGGATGCAGCTGAATACTAGTATATCAGTGTATGAGAGAATATTTTTCAAAACAAAGTTAAGTTTGTTCTTGGGATAAATTCATCCCAACTACGGAACCCTTCATTGTGCGTGGTTCGACACGCACTTGGCAGTTTTTTTCTCTGTATTAAAAAGCATATTAAATGATAAGCAGTGGATAAATCACCTAGGTAAAAAAAACTTCCTTAGACCCAAAACATTGATTCCGAATACAGTCATATCCTCTATCCACTTCCTACAATCGAGCACACATAGGTACTCGTACACTTTCCCGTCACTTCACTCGTTGCTGTTCTAATATTTCATAGGACGGCAAAAGGGCAAATTGTATCAGCGGCGAGGCGTCTAGAGTGGAATGTGACAGTGGAGCCAAATTGGAGGCGACAACATGCTTTTAGCGTCTCGTCTCAGCCTCAGACCTCTGTGGATAGTGGTACAATAGGATCACAGCTTTGGCAAGGCCCAAGTTACAAGATCTTAGCTTTAGATTGTGTTTTGATTTACGAGTAGTTAAGTAGGATTCAGCACTCTAATTGTGAACATATTCAATCACAATCTGAAAGATTTCGAATGATATTGCTAATCCTTTGCTTCATATGTTCTCAACAACGTATGTTATTATAGCAATTACAATAATGTAAATAATTTGTCTTCTAACAACTTCTTTTTTTTTTTTTTAACGAAACCAATGCAATAACGCAACGCAAATAACGCAATCAATGTTATTGGTCTGCCAAAATGAAAGCCATTGCTACTGTTAGAGTGTTATGCAACTACCTCTCAGCCCCCTAATTGCGTAAGACACTATTCTTCTCAATTTGAAGGATATTGATAATCTATTGCTCCATATGTTCGAAAATAGTGACTGCTCAGCAACTTAAATAACGCAATGAATGTTGTTGAACTGTCAAAATGAAACCCATTGCTACTGATAGTGTGTTACGCAATTACTCTGCTGGTCGCGTATGTTTTGAAGTCATGCTCAGAAGCAATAGTCGCTAGCCCTTCGGTTGGCTTCCAGTCTTCCCTTTTCAATCCATCCAAAGTTTGTCTTTAAAAGATCACTCTTAGCGATAAGACTGCCCGTTGTGTTACCCTTTGTAAAATTTCTATATTTATGTCTGTAATTTATATGGTGTACATAATAAAGAGTATTCTATTATATTCTATTCTATGCAGCTGCATACTCTTAGATAGATATTTATACATCATACGCCCACAATCCAGTCAGTAGTTAAGTCTGAGTTTATCTCAGACAATACTGACATCGATGAATGAAAAACATCGTATGAAATCTCCTACCCGTCTTGAGAAAGCGTAGTGATCAATGCTCGCGTCTTCTCTGTGTGTGAAGACGCCTGAGCCCTGCACTGGGACAATAATAGGCGGGTATCATTTATGCATATTGCCACAAAGTAATTACCTGTCACTTAGACCACGCGTCATCACAGTATCTTCGCGGGTAACTATTATAAGGATCTTGTTTACGAGGAGTTGCTTCCAAAGTTTAAGCATCTAACACAATTAAGGAGTTATCTTTAACGTTACTTTTGTCTAAATATACCCTGCTGACTATAATTATTATTATTCGCAGTGTTTTCAAATTATAATGTGTCTGCGAGATGAATAGACAGAGAGTTGATGTTAGATGATAGTTTTTGGTAATATACCTAGTGTATGGTGGGTTAGGTCAATGGAGTTTGGATTTTAGGTCTAACAGACAAGATTTTCCTGTTCGTTAATTAGTTATAATCTTTGTAAATGTTTGAAAAGAGGCCTTTTATAAACTTTTTTCCATTACACACGCAATCAAATAATCAACATATCGTTAAGCTTGTCATCTCCTTCCAAATCATATAACAACACCATTAGAAACAGGATCTTAAAAAAAATCTTCTTTCTAATGTTTTTCTTTAAATTTCGTTTTTACAAAGATTTCACACTATCACACTGATTTAGGTAAATCACTGAGAAAAATACTACGGAAATAAGTTATTAAGAAAATAAGTTTTATATTTCTCATTTATATCCCCAGCTTTTCATAGATGCAATGCTCTCCACAAACTATTCCAATATTTGCGTAAAACAATTACAGCTCATATTTACCTTATCAAATTACAAACTGTTATGAAGTTTATGATTGCATCTATGGTATATACTCGTATTATGTTATCTTGACTTGTAATAATAAATGTCAGTGTGCTACGAGTACCAGAGGGGCAATTCTACAATTTAAGAAATTATATATTTAAATAATATGTATATAAAAATATTCCAATATTTAAGAACGTTCACAGTCTGATATCAGTCTCATTCTCTAAAAATACCTCTGATTTACCTACATTTTTGACGAGTTTTTGATACTGATTGTCGCTAAAATGGGATTGCGACAACATATTGAACGTTTTTAATTACGAGAATCGGCTTTCAGTATCCGTCACTTCATTTCTCCTTGCTTGAGCAAAATATCGTCGTCGTTAGGTAAACTATGTTGCACTAATAAAGTATGACTAAGCTCAGTAAATTTGTATGCAAATGGGTACTACCCGGTATCACTAAGTTTGTATACAAGTTCCATATGCGGCCGGATATTGAGTTCGATTGACTTGTTTAATTGACTGCTGTAACTTCGATCTGATAAATAGATACACGAATAAGGTTGGTTGTAATAGAGTTTAATAGATACTCTGGTCTTGTGGTATCAGGATAAGAATTATGATTGTAGGTTTAGTTAAGTCATCAGCCTAGCGTTTTCCCAACTATGTTGGGGTCGGCTTCCAGTCTAACCGGATGCAGCTGGATAACAGTATTTTACATGGACTGCCTATCTGACCTCCACAACCCAGTTACTGGGTAATACGATACCCCTTGGTAAGACTGGTTGTTAGACTTTCGGGCTACTGACGTCCCGTAACGACTGTCAAAGATCCACGAATGACAGCGGAGGTCAACCGCTTAACGTGCTTTCCGAGGCACGGAGGGGTCTTGGCATATGAAGATGATCACCCATCCATGGACCAACTGCGACAAGCGTAGCTTAACCTAATCGATCGACCCGTGCGGCTGTTATTAATTACTTAGCCACAAGCCCCCCAGTTTAGTTAAGTCTGATGTTGTTATGTTAAAGTAAATATTGCAGAGTATTTTTGCCTCATAGGTAAGGGTTATTGATTCTGACAAAGTTAGTGGTGATTTTATACTTCATCTTTAACTCGTGATTTAACTAATTTGCATGCAATTGATACAATATTCTCTATAGCTAAACATGTGGACATTATATCAAAACCTGACTGTGACAACTCTATACCAATGTTTAAGGGAAATAAGGACTTATCTTATCTGTATTTTGATTATTGTAGGAATGTTATATATTTTTATTAAAAATGCAAGTTAAAATGACGTACTTCCATACAAACTTTCATCCGTATTTAACCCCACACAGATGGAATTCTCAAAAATCCTTACATACTTACATGTCACATTCGTTAAATAAGGAACTCTTGTGCAATATGTCATGCTTTTATACCCGGCGGTTTACGCTGTTCGTTGATGTCAATTTTACATTTTAATTAAATAAATGAATTTCATTGACTTCAAAAATAGTTAGGTAGTGTGATATAGCGTCTACATTAAGAAAATATTTACATTTATTTTTCAAAAAAAATCTAACTTTTACATCTTAAGTTATTTATTTATTTATTTATTTATTCATAGGAGAACCAACAGAATTAATTAATTAATTAATTAATTAATTAATTTATGAAGATGTATGTATGTTTTTCAGCTCACAGCACCGTCCAAGTGAAAATATGCTTTGCGTAGCGAAGCGTGAAGGGCCTAAAGGGTTAAAACTTGACATGCACAGGCTTGTTCAAAGCAGTCTACTCTGCGCAAAAACATTTGTGTAGTCATTTCAAGAAAGTGACTTTAGATGCTGGGACAAAAGCATTATTCTTCACAAAGAACAAACATATTCATCCGGGGCAAGACGCTACACTCTAGTTGTGGTAAATTGTCCATGATTTTGTTGGTGTTGGGACAAAACATTTTAAGTCTTAAGTAAAGCCATCATGATTCCAGTGTGAAAAAGGGATGGTGCTATCAGTCATGTATAGCTACGTCTCTCTCTAACACCGGAATCATGATAGCATTAAACCTTCAAAATACGGCACCTGCACTCCATTTGCGTAACACATTTTCTTTCACAATCTGAAGGATGTGGAAGGAAATTACTAATCCATTGCTTCATAATTTTGGAAAATTCATCTGATCGACAACGTAAAAAACGCATTGAATGTTGTCGAAACGTATTGAAAGGCATTGCAATTTGCTACTATGTTTCGCGATTCCCCAGCTAAGGGGCTTTGAAAATAATCCAAGCAATACTGGGGGCTATGGAGTTACTATACCAAGTCAATATTTATGTCAAAAAGTTAAGTGTTATGCTAATCCTGAAGTAAAACTACCGTAAATAGTGATTATCGAGTTCGATCAAAATTTGAAGCAGGACTTTATTTTTTATTTTATTTTACCATTTATGTACACCAGTCTACACACATATATAAACAGAACAGAAAAATAGGTACAAAGGTGATGTTTATTTCATAAGGAATCTCTTCTAGCATACCTGCGATAGGACAATAGATAGAGAGATGTAGACAGAACAGACTTTTATTCAAATTCATCAAGTTTAATTCGAGCGAAGACTCATATAGGGTTAGTAACATTGTCCTTATAGCTAAGTGTTAGGAAACGATACGACGGCACATGTAACTGACAGTAGTGAATCATATACAGACAGTCCACTCTGTCAGCAATCATTTTCAGCTGGTCGATTCTGTAAAAATCTCACCGTGAAGTCATAAGTGAAGTGAGCACTTAATAGTGTTCTCTAGCGAATGACCGCTCACTCCACGCTCACTTCACCCTAGCTTTTACGGTGAAGTGGTTACTGAATCGCACGGCAGAACCCTGTTGGAGTTGGCCATGACTCGAGCCACCAACGATGATGTGCGTTTACGCAATATTGTGTAATAACAGTCTACAGACGGCATGGCAACCGTGTCAGTTTTCTGATTGCGTGTGTGTTCTGAATGTGGACACGCAGGGCTCCATACGACGCGAACGAATACCTACCTCACCCACAAGCTGCACATGTAGAAGGTTGAACAGAATGCACTAAAGAGCGTCACCTTTACGTCTGCAGTACAACGTGCAAGCCTGTGGGCTATCATATTTGCACGCACGGAAAGAGCCCTCAGTTCCCTTTCAATGTCAGCACTGTCTTTAAGGTCAGTGGTGACCAAGTGACCTAGGTATTTAAATTGTGTTGTATTGTGATTGTGTTATGGTTGTGCTGTGTAATATGTGTTTGTATTGTGTTGTGTTGTTGTTGTTTTATTGTATTGTTGTGTGTTGTTTGTTGATTTTGTGTTGTTTTAGTTGTAATATGGCACCTACCTGAAACTTTGTAATTATTTTTTAATTGACAATTATTTTCTCGAACGCTGCAATTACAGATGATTACATCCTAGAAACTAATTTAACCAAGTGAATTTAACGATAACGGTAGAAATTCATTGACTAGAAATACAGGAAATTGAAATCACATAAAATTAAATTTCTGTTCTATTTGAAGGCCACTTACTGCGAAACTTTAATGCTCAGTATTAAACTTTTAGTTCATTATCAATTGATATAAATCCGGGATTAATAACCGTGCATAATTCAGATAGTACTTAACGTCGGCAGAATACTGGGAGAGGAAAGGGCTTATTAGTCGATTCGCACGAATTTAATCACCCGAATCGCGCGAATCGTCACATTTAACCCTTTACCGCATAGGAAACCATACATGGTTTGACATGTTTACAGTTTATTTTACTCTATAAAAATAAAAAACTAGCGTATAAATCCTAATGGGGTTTGTTTTTCATATCATTAGCAATAATAAAACACAACTATTTTGTCTATCATCACATACCACTTGGAAATAAAAAATAAATAAATAAAGAAATAAAAATAAAAAGAAATACACTAAAATTAATTCTGAAGCTTTAATAAAGACATTAACATAAAAAAAAAATTGTCACTTATTTAATATATCATGCAGTAAAGGGT
The DNA here is from genome assembly GCA_949629135.1 of Eremobia ochroleuca. Classification (NCBI taxonomy): domain Eukaryota; kingdom Metazoa; phylum Arthropoda; class Insecta; order Lepidoptera; family Noctuidae; genus Eremobia; species Eremobia ochroleuca. The sequence continues at coordinate 12,205,644 of OX451395.1, read as the reverse complement.
TAACTAAATAATATTATTTTATCTATAGGTGACTCGCACGAATTGGCACATTTTGAATTTTATACAATAAAGTATAGAAAAAATACACTAACGCACAGAACTGTTAAGAATGAAATAATATAAAACGTGTACTTTTTCTTAACTTCAACCTCCAAAATGTTCTCTGAATTCATACGAGTCGCCTATAGAAAAAAATAATATTATTTAAAAGTGACGATTCGCCCGTTTTTGGCGAGTAAATTCGTGCGAATTGCCTAATAAGCCGAGGAAAGTAATCACATTTATTTATGATCCTACTCTTAATTAGGACTATAATATTTATGCACAGTGGTATTAAAGTCGACTCGTGACTGCTTCGCATCGTTAATCTTCGAAGGTGTTTTTTTAATGAACGTGGATTCATTATTGAGGTAGTGCATTAGTCCATGCCTGATTATGATTACGTCCTTCATTTGCATAGAACTAGGTAAGGCAGCAGTCATGCTATCAGGATCCCGACTCTGAAATAAAAGAAAATATCTATGTTTATAGGTTGCATCCCGATGCAGACTGTAAACGTAGATATTTTCTTCATTTTTATGGCAATAGTTCCTCATCTTTCTCCTGCCCATATCCTAAATTACTTGGGGTCGTTTTCTTCCATACTTCTCTATTAGTCGTCATCTCGGTAGTCACGCCCGTTTTAGCCATATCATCTTTCACACAGTCCGTCCATTGTTTCTTTAGTCTTTCCCTAATCTTATAGCTATCGACATTCATACTCAAAACTTTCCTCACGACATTTTCGTCACTCCGCATCACATGACCATACCATGAAAATCGATTTCCGCACAACATTTGAGTTGTATTACCGGTGCTACTTTCAGACTTCCCCTTATATACTCATTTCCTATTATATTCTCATGTCCACTCAAGCGTTACGTCTCTTTTCGCGCCGATACGCGCATCTGTCACGGTGCTCCCGTCCGAAATCGCGCGATTTCTCCGCGTTCACTAAAACTACGATATCTCAGAAATTGGCGTTAAATTCGACCCTAAGCACGCCAGACTGAATCAGTACCCTAATTGCGTAACACACTATTAAGTTACTCTCAATTTGAATCATTTTGAAGCATATTGCCAATCCATTCCTCCATATGTTCGAAAAATGTGTCTGCTCAACAACGTAAATAACGCAATGAATGTTGTTGAACTGTCAAAATGAAACCCATTGCTACTGATACTGCGTTACGCAATTAGCCTGCTGCTTGGTAAAGAATGCGCGGTTTTTAACAGCGAACTGAATCAGCTTGCGTAACACACGAGTGGTTATGTGAATAGTTCATGGCATGACAAAACATTAGGCAGCAACAACATGGTACGAGTACGCAGCTGTACTGCCAACACTGCTTTTAAAATAGATATCAGCAGCCGTGGACTAAAAAGGGCTAGAAAGAGTGTGGGTGACCACTCAGATGACGACTAATAGAATAGTATGGAAGCAGAAGACGTGCTGCGTTGACCTTAAATACATTGGTATAAGGGCAAGAGAACGATAATATCTAATGATCCACGGTCGTGCACTATCAACCTAAAATCAACCGTCTAGCTACTGCCTTCAATATCTGCTCAAAAATTTTCGAATGAAAAAAAAACTCATTAAAACTCGTCACGAGGACAATTTTATTTATCTTTTGACGGCACGGTTGGCGCAGTGGTTAAGCGATTGACTGCTGCGCTGCGTGTCGCGGGTTCGATTCCCGCACGGAACAAATATTTGTATGACCTACATGTATTTGTTCCGAGTCTGGGTGTTTTTCTATCTATAATATGTATGTATTTACAAAAAAAAAAAATGTATATAAGTAGTTTATCAGCCATCTTGTTACCATAACACAAGCATTAGGTTGCTTAGCTTGGGACAAATGGTGCTGTGTGAAATGTCCAGGGAATTATTTATTTATTTTTTTTATTCTTCATAAAACTATCCATACCACCACCATTACGGTTATGAACATTTTTTGTACATGTAAACTATTTCCGTTATGCATAAAATTAGCACTTTCAAACGATGCAACAAAACCTGCATGTGATAATGAACCTTATAGCTTAATAACCTTTATGGGTTGCATGGCATGACAATGGCGTTAGATAGCGTCGGATATCGCGTTCGCCATAAATTGTGGGCGAAGAGCATCGAGCCAGCTCACCATGGAGATTGACACTCGATTAAATGGTTGATGCTAAAACGCTCAACTTGATAGGAATGTGGTACTAGAAATACACCAATATACGAGTAGCAGGTAAAAACGTATAAATCAACACAGCAAAATATTTCTAAATGTATTTAAATAATTTTATTTTAATTGAAATTGTATAATTTTATTTTTTAACCGACTTCAAAAAGGAGGAGGTTATCAATTCGGATGTTTATATATATTTTTTTATGTATGTTCGGGCATAACTCCGTCATATGTGGACGGATTCACAATTTTTTTTTTCGATAGATGTTCAATCCGAAATGGTCCCATTTAAATTTATTTGGTTTAAATTTCGTAAAGATCTGGTAATGAGTTTCGGAGAAAGACAACGAAACTCTTCAATGAATACCAGAAACTACCGCGATTGCTGCTATCGCATATGTATGCATTGTTTACGCAATCGTACAACATAAAATCACGTCTTTACCCTATAAGCGCAGATGCAGCTTCCTGTCACTGATATTTACAAAGCAAATAGTGATCTATGAATTTGTTTGGGACAGGTAGGTATAACTAAAAAGTGAAAAATAAAAACTTAAATAAAACTACTTCAAAACGAAAATGCGGAACCAACGACACCGACTTTCAAAATTAAAGTTATTTTTTCACTTTGTAGTGTTTTTTGGAAGTCGGTTGTTTTTTTTTTTATAAAAAAGTTTATATTAATTTTTCAACACAATGTATGTGTGTGTGTGTATTCTCATGAAATAAATTACTCATGACTTATGGTAAATTCAACTTGGACTTTATACCTACCTATAGCAATAGCAATGTTTTTCTACTGGAATTGAGAACAGTTGGGGATAAAATTAGTTTTGCAATTCCTATTGCAAAACTAATTTTTTTCTCCAATGCTGAAAGTACCTACTTGAAAAATACTACATAAATTGCCATAGCATATGGTATACCTGACAACCTCGTTGGTCTACTGCTCGTAAACGCTACTGCTGAACGTGAACTCCTGGGTTCGATTCTCAGGTTGGGCACTGTTATCAGGATTTTCTCAGTAGAGCCCGGAGCCTGGATTTGGCCCCAGTTGGTGGTAATAAGCTCGCCCCCATTTTTGGGACTAAAATTAATATGGGTGTAGTATAGGTATAACTCTGTCTAATCCTGCGGGGATTACAGATTCCTGCAATGCTATTCTGTAAAAATCTCACCGTGAGAATTTAGGTGAAGTGAGCGGGAAGTGAGCTCTGTCATTCCCTAACGCTAGGGATTAACACTATTAAGTGCTCACTTCACGTATGATTTTACGATGAGATTTTTATAGAATCGACCGGCTGTTATATTTATTTGCCATAGCAAGCACTTTTAAGAAGGAATCATGTAGGAAACCGTAAAATGAAGACATGACCTAAGCCTAGCCTGGCCTAGCCTAGTTTATTAAAACTTCATGTGAATAAGTGTCATTATAAAAAATAAATAATTAAAAAAATCAAAAACCCGACTGCAAAATAGTCAACATTTAAGCAATGCACTAAAAAGACCGGAACAAGATTGAAAATAGAAAACAAAATTAAAATAAACTAAAAACAAAGTAAACTCTGCTTTTGTTAAATACAATATAATATTATGAACTGAAAGTCTGAGTTAAATACCCGCATTAAGTTTAGTAGCAGGCGGGACCCCCTACACCCTATACGACACCCTACTCGATAAGTTTGGTTGAAAAAAAATTTTTAATGACGTACAATTTACCGCCAAAAATCCACCATTTTGTTTTTTTTTTTAAAACACCCACCTAAGAACACTTGGGTTTACGAAACGAATCTAACGACACATCAACAATCGAAATCCATTCAGCCGTTTAGGAGATACGAGGTAATAAAGGAATTTACATACAAGATACGCGCGAAAAACATAACCCCTCCTTGGCAGTCGGGTAAAAAATAAAAATAAATGATAGTATGTATGTACAAAAAAGGAGCTACGTCTGCCAACAAAATGCTTTGCTGTTTGGCAGAGGTAATATGTCTTTAAAAAAATACTTCTGTGAATAAACACTTTTTCATTTATTTTATATTTGTTATTTAATAATAACAATTGAAAAGTCCTGAAAAAATATTTATTTCTCGGTAACATGGTGTCCCTAGTTTTACACGTCGTCTTACGGAAGAAAGTCGCTGGCTCTCATAACGCTTTCAGTTGACGTCATGAAAGAGCATTCTTGAAATTTCATCTTGCAAAAATGTCTTATTCTCCTTAAAATAAAACACAAAACGTAAGGAAACGCTGTGAGACGTGAAATGAGATTCATCGTTTAATAAATTGTAAAGATAATTTATTTACAAAATATGTATGTTAAAAGCATGATGTGACAAGGACAGAAAAATGACATAATTTAATATATTCTTCCTCAGAATGTAAATTTTACTGCTGACAGTAGGTAGTGGTGAGTGCTTGTTTACAATGTTGTGATGTTTTCAATCATATTTTTTTTAAACTAGATGAGGTCGGTGTTTCCTATATGACTACTCTGAGAAGAAAGGCCGAAACAAACTCAGGGGTCACAGTCTCTTTTAAAGTCCAGACATCTTGGTCAGATCATGTGAAATGGTCTTTTGAGTAAAGAACCACACAGATTGTGCGGACCTGTCCAGTCAGTGCACGCATTTGTCAAAAATCGTGCAGCTCAACTCAGAACTTGAAGAGCCTCACGATTCGACGTACATACAATACCAATGAAAGGACATTTGAGTAGGCCGCATAAATTACTCAAAATGCCAGATCATAATTGAAACTAACTAAGAAGGAAAACAGAAAAATAAATGACCCACATAGTCCTCACATTCACAATAGTAATAATAAAAAATAAAATACTTTACAAAAAATATCCATGTAATTGTATATAATTATAAAATTCATCAATGTCAATGTGTAGGTATATAAAAATCCGGACATAATCTTTTATTGACATATGACAGGCTATTTTCGATAGATTTGTACAGCAAAGTTTAATGCTTTCTAGATAATTGTCTAGCGATGTCCAAGCATATTTTTGAGGGTTCTTATCAAAAAATCTACAACTGGAAAAATCTATCTCACGCAAAGATGTCGATCCTTAACAAAAACAAAGATACTGAATTTAGAAAATATTTCATAGTTAGAATAATTTCAGTGCAAAATGAAAACACAAATAGATACTGATACGGCGTAGGCATGAAAGTAAGGGCATATTTTATTCAACCATTGCAGCATTGTGCGTTCTGTTCAAACTCTTATACAAGGTGACGCAAAAGTTGTCACCCGACGTTCTTTGGCTATATATTTTTTTTATGAATGAAAAACTTCGGATCAGCTTTTGGAATGTGTTTATTTGATGTCTTAATTATTTTCATTAAGTCTAGAAAATGATGCAGCACCCTAATTGCGTAACACACTATTACTCTCAATTTGAATCATTTTGAAGCATATTGCTAATCCATTGCTCAATATGGTGGAAAAATGTGTCTGCTCAGCAACGTAAATAACGCAATGAATGTTGTTGAACTGTCAAAATGAAACCCATTGCTATTGATAGTGTGTTACGCAATTACCCTGCTGGCTAAGTGACTTGATGACTCTTACCAGAACTTCCGGCGATAAGTCTTCGCATTCTACTTTGAGGGCTTAAAGAGTCTGAGGCTTGTTGACATAGACTCGTGACTTCGAAAAACCCCACAAAAAGAAGTCTGGAACGGTTAAATCAGGCGACCTTGTCGGCCAGTACAAATCCTCAAAACAAACAAGAGATATTATACGACCCGGATCAATTATTCCGCGTTATTTATGAGTATAGAAATTAATTTCTTGTTGACGTGTATTTTGTATCTGTTTACTTCACAAATGTCAAAGTAGAATTGACATTTGTCGCCATTTGCAAGAATTATAGCATCTTCCGATAGGGTTATGACTTTTGCGCCACCTTGTACACATCCTGACATAGTATAAAACAGTCGCAGATATCTGTACGCGCATAATTTCCGAATGACTGCACCAAATTGGATAATTCTTTTTTTGTTGTGTTCGGTAGTGCCAGGACAAGGTTTGTATGAATGAAAATTTCGGAAATTCGAAATAAAATATAAAAGGCTTCACCAAAGCACCACTTCACTTTTTCATCATTCATTTCCCCACATCAAAACAACATAAGTGCATTTCGATCAAATATTTGAACGGGGAAAAATGTCCAGCCTACGAATACTACCATTTGTCATTATATTGACACGAGTAACCCTGCAATTATCATGAGTTAGCCCGTCCGGCATCGTATCCGACGATCAATCCATTACAAGTCCATCCTATTTACTTGTTAAATGTTGTTTCAAGTAGGTAGTTATTAACTTGTAAGTGCTGCCTGAATTACCACTTGTAAATACGTGGGTGGATCAAATATAAACCGGACTTAGGTAAAAAAAAATACGCTACGTGCGTATTTTTTTTTTACTTAAGTCCGGTTTATATGAGTCAATGGATGCTAAATTTCGGAAGGTTTTATGCCCTCCCGAGTTAAAAAAATTATGATAAGTCGATGCTCAACAGACTTATATACCTCCTGCTCATACATGATGCTACTGGCGCGCAATAAACTAAAGTGAGCCGGAGCAGTATACCCCCCTCCCCTAGATGATCCCCCCTAACACATACAACAGCACCAAGCGCGTCACTTCACTCAGCGAACAGTAATAAAAAAGTCCTGTTTATATTTGATTCACCTAATATATTACTTTGTAACCCTTTTTTCGAGTACAGAGGATAGCTTTACAGTGTATCTAAATCACACACACAAACAGCATCACGCCTTTAGTCCTCAAAGAGCTAGGCAGAGGTGTGCTTATATATACATACCATTTTTCCAGTTATGCTAAAGTCGCATGTATTCGTGTATTCATGTATTATTTGTGCTTATGTTTATATGTAACTAGGTATATCCAACGTGTCCCTGAATTAACGCACAGCCTCTTAAGGGGTAATTGTACTCATCATTATGAACAACTTTTACTACGGGACCAAACCTGAAATCGCGAAACAAAAATCAGCTGATCCCTACATTTTATGTTCGCATAACTCGTCAAAATGTAGATCTTCAGCTTTATCTCTAAAGCATAAGGTTCAAAGTTGATTGGGATAATTTGACAGTAAAAAAGAAGTTTTCATCGGCTGGCCGAAAAACCAAATGTTTGTAAAGTTATATTTTCTTAGTAAAACACTGTGTAAGCTTAAGAATATTGACACAAAAATAACTCTTCATAGACAACAAACACGTAATTTACACAATGAGTTGATCTTACACTCTCGTTATCATTCATAAAAGCTTTAATGACTCAATCAATAGTCAAAACTAACTCATTAAAATTGATGTTGTTCACATTAAAGTCAATTTACTACTGATGCTTCGATAACTTTAATGGTAGTATAGTAAACAACATCAATAACAACATCTAATATCGACAACACACAAAACATTACAATTCTACCATAGTTCAATTGTTTCTTACGGATATAAGGTCGGTAGGTAATATTCATAATATACATTTTACCACAACGCGCTACTAAAAGTTACTCAAAATGAATTCCTTAAAAGAATAAATTTGCATCCAAGAAAATGGAGCTCATTTCGAGCAACGAATTAGTTAATTTAAGTACTCGTTTTTTTCGTTCGAATAAAATAAGTATAGATTTCATGGTTTTTGTTTAATTTCATTTACCATGTTTGCTAGAGAGATTTCAGTCTTATGATTGACCCTATCGCTTGGTGCCATAAAAGTACAGGTTGCTATTTTTTCGGATTTTGGTCGGTTCGATTCCCGGGTGTGGCAAGCGTATTTTCAAAAATCTATAAATGCAGTTTTGTTTCTTTTTTTAAATAAAGGAATGTTTACTTTGAGTAAAATTTGCTGTCTTCAGTATTTAGAGTACTTTCCCTCCAGGTATGCTTCGAAAATTCCACCCTGTATGTTATACTTAATGTAATATAATCAGCATGTATTGTCCCACTGTAGAGCAAAGGCCTGCGTTTCCTTTTTCCTCTCAACTTGATCCTGAGCCAATATGGACTAATCCCTCATATAGGAATCTAGTTCGTCCCGCCATCTAAGCCTGGGTCTTTCCCGATGCCGTTGGACGTTTTCAGGGACCCATGCTGTGGTGGTCATAAACAGGATACATTTTTAACCAGCACGCAAACTGTAACCATGATTTCAATGTACGATTCTGAAACTCCCTGTATTTCATTTTTTTTTTGTTTATTATAAAAATTAGCTCTGCCATACATTTTGACCGCCTAGGTGTTGCATTTTTGTATGAAACAGCTGTTGTGCAATGACGAAAAATTTCTACGCTAGGAAGTCTGGAAACATGTGCTGAATTAATGGTTATAATTTGCGCACTGGTTAAAAATTTATCCTGTATAGCCTACAATGTATCCAATATGCGGCAAACGTGTGCGGCCCAGTCCCATCTGAACTTGGCTGGTTTTTGGGTGATGTCTGCGATTTGTGTCTTAGAGCGCAGTATCTTGTTATAAAATTTATCAAATTCGAATCGAAAGTTCATACTTTTTATCGATATGGTATCACCATAATGTTTAATTTAATTTAATTTAAGAAACGCTGTTTAATACATGATAAGGGTAACACATATTCGCGCTATCGTGTTTTAAAAAATTGACCGAAATTCACGTGCAAAAGTGTCCTTAAAAGATCTACGGAAATAAACATTTGCTTTGATTTCGCAGAATAAGTAAAAGAGTCAGTGTCCTACATTTTCAGTATATTTGAAAAGTCATTTCATGAACGAATAAAACAAGTAAAGTTTCAATAACTGTAGTACAGACAAGTAAAGTTTCAATAACTGTAGCACATCAAGCTGCCCGAAACTGTCATATTTTCCCAATCAATTTTGAACCAATTTTGTTTTAGCGATAAAGTTGAAAATCTATTAAAGAAATTTGACAGATTGTAGTAGCTTGATGTGCTGGCGTCTGTACATAATATCATTAGTTTAAACAACAGAGCCGATTTATAGTTTGTACAACACTGAATTAAATAAAGTCCTGCGTATATTAATAAAGACCGTACCAAAATTTATAAAGAACATTATGCACAGCACAATCAGAACGCACTCGCAGTCCCTCCATCATGGAATCAATAGTCGGAACTAATGCCACCCCTCAACTGCGGCCAACAGGCAATTAGTGCTTGCCCGCCACCCGCACGGATATCCGTCTGCCACGGAGTATGGAGCAAATGAAGAGAATAACGTACAAAGGGCTGGACGGTATTGCAAAATCATAGTTTATATCACTGTAAAGTGTTTGCAATCAGTTCATTTAATTTAATTGAAGCTACAGATTTCTATCATAGCTCATCACTTGGGAATCCTTCTCCGCATTTCTAAGGCCTACTCATTCTTATCCGAATCTGAGCGTTCACACAGTTTTACATTTTTATTTTAAAAAAACTGTCAGTCTGAAAAATTACAACGATTAACGTTTTGTTTTTTCAAACTAAGCTGCAAATCACTAAAACTTTCTAATTTAAAAGCTTAAGTAATTAAGAAGCTTAATTTATAAACCTATTAGAATCAAGCTTATTAAGGTATGTCATTTCACTGTCTAACTTCTCCGTGGTGCCTATCGATTTGCACGCGGCAATTATCCTTGCGTTATGTCTGGCTATACTGGGCTTCGATTCAGAGGCTAAGGATCGATTACCGGTGTTGGTTAGTGACGGAGATAAGCTTATGTGAGCGATATGCGTGGTTCATTAGTGAAAAGCACTCAGAGAGCATAATTTAGGAAATAAGGAACTGGTCTTCACATGTACCTACTTCTTGGGACAGCAAAATGATCTATAACAGAAAAATAATGTTGATAAAAAATATATAATTCTAAATCTAATAACATGAAAAAACTTTAAGAAGAAGTAAATCTTTCAACCTATGCAAACTTGTGTTTTCGAAGAAAAGCAAAGTTTGCTTTTAAACTTTTCTGACACAGTAGCCAATTCTACTAAGTGAAATCAATTTACTTTATGAAATTTTTCTTAGAAAATAAGAAAATGTTTTGGTCAAACTACGTACTTAGTTCCCAAAAATAAAAACTTAAGATTAAAACTTATCGAACTACTAAAAGCATATGAGCATCGTAAAGTTGGTATAATCGATAAACTTGACGGCTTGTATGCAAAGTTCGGAGAACGCTGCAAGTCTTCAGATATGCTGCCAATGCTGTCTTTTGCCTCGAGCATTTGTTTGTACCAAGTAAATCTAAGCAATCCTTTGCTTGCTCCAAATATTCTATCTAGAGTCTAGACTCACTCTTTTGGAAACTCAAAGATTAACAACCGGTTTCTGAATTGAGAGTTTGATGTGTGACAACTTGTCAAACTTTATCACTTAGCCCGAAATGCACATGCCTGTAACATGAACAAAAGTATGCAAGTAGCTTGCATGCCATTATGGTATTCATGAATCAGAAGTTATTATGGCACATGGCAGGCAAGCTACTTGCATTCTTTTTTGCAAGTTACAGGCATGTGTATTCCGGGCTTTACTTGAGGCGGATGTTCGGTTGACCCGTCCTTTCATTTTTCTGTAGGACGTAATATTCAAAATGTATTACGTTTTTCTTAGTTAGACAAGTTCTTAACTTTGAATTCACGATTCAGAAACTGGGTGTAAATGTTGAATCCGTTCCAAAATATAGCCCAGCTCCAAAATTGTGGAGCAAGCAAGTTTTTTTTCTTCGTTGTCAGTATTTTCGTCGTTATTTACGGAAAACGTTCCAAAAGTACATTAAAACGATCTACGAGCTATAGTTCTGATAATAATGGCCTTGTTTATAAGGACCTCGAGCACCCTCCACTCAAGATATCCTCTTAGACGGAAAAATACTCGCAGTATTTCGTCCCAACCGAATATCAAGGGATCTAACTAAAGTATTAAAATAAAGTTTAAATCTTTTTATACGGTCCAATACGCCATTTCCTCAAATTCTAGTCTAAGGCTAACGATGGAATGGTTGTGAAAGCGCAATGGAACGTAAAATGAAATGGAGATTTTCTCGTTTCGTGTTTAGGTAGGAGGTTCCCGGTTGTATCAGATTTTCGTCTCGAAGAGTCAATTCCAGAGTAATTCCATTTCGTCGAGATTAAAAAGGGTCTCTCTGCATGAATTGATCGAATTATTTTAATTTTTGATAGAACGTTCTAGGGTTCCTTCTGTACTAAAATCGCAGCAGCCTATTATGTGCAAATAAAATCTAAATAGTCTTGTCTGCAATCACATAAACTTACTAACGCATTGTACAGACGCCAACACATCAAGCTAGCCGAAACTGTCAAATTTTCCCAATCAACTTTGAATCTTATGCCTTAACGATAAAGTAGAAAATCTAAAAAAAAATGTAGTAGATTGTAGTAGCTTGGTGTGCGGGCATCATCTGTACTTGGTTTAAATAAAGTTCAGATACATTTTATAATTTCAGAATTATTGTTCGGCATTAAATAAGCATTTAAATTAAATATATCTATAAATCTATAATAGTAGTAAAGCTGAAGAGTTTGTTTGTTTGAAAGCGCTAATTGAAAAAAATGATTTTGCTTTTGATATCCCCATTCTTGAGGAAGGCTATTCACATCACGCTTCCTAGCGTCTTCCTAGCGTCGTCCTCTTCTTAGGGTCCTCCCTAAGAAGCCGAGCAAAAAGAAAAAAAGTCAGAAAGTACTCAAAATATAATTATGTCATATCCATATGTATTTTACTGTGTGTACATAAATCTCAGCCTAGCCTTTTCCCAACTATGTTGGGGTCGGCTTCCAGTCTAACCGGATGCAGCTGAATACCAGTATTTTACGTGGAGCGACTGCCTATCTAACCTCCACAACCCAGTTACTGGGTAATACGGTAAGTACCCCTAGGTAAGACAGTTGACAGACTTTCGGGCTACTGACGACCCGTAACGACTGTCAAAGATCCACGAACGACAGCCGGGACCAACGGCTTAACGTGCTTTCCGAGGCACGGAGGGGTCTTGGTATGTGTAGATGGTCACCCATCCACGGGCCAACCGCGGCAAGCGTAGATCGATCGACCCGTGCGGCTGTTATTACTTAGCCACAAGCCCCTCTCCCCACTCTTCCACTGCTGGGCAAAGGACTCAAATAAAATATACAAATCTGATCGGCTGAATAAACCGACAGGATCGACACAATATTTCAGGAACCCCCCCCCCCCTTTAAAAATGTTCTGATCAACTAACTTTTTTACAAACACATCGTCGTCTCAATGTTCCAATCAAGATTGATGCCTCGCCCACACAAATGTCTTCAAATATATTGTGTTCGGCGCATGGTAATACAATTTAAAGTTTTGGAGCCCACATGAGCCTACGTCTGGTTGCCATGGCAACGCCCTCCCTCACGGATTGCTCGCCTGAATTCCCAGTAAACGCACGACGTGTGTGGATAAAGGAAGCAATTTTCCGAGAAGGTGAATATCATTAGCTGATTCTATCTTGCTCCTGTTTGCAGATTCTATTAGCTATACAAACTTGGTATCGAAAGCCTTATCATAATTCCGTCTTGAACGATTTTCTGGAGACACAATCCGTCTCATCACTAGAACGTTTGAAGAAAAAGATTGAAGGATTATTTTTGAAGAGGAAAATACGTCTCTGCATACGCTTCAAAATAAAATAATCTTTAAGCGCCACTACGTAAGCAGTGAAGCCCTTTTAATTTTATGAACAGCCAAATAATCCTTTTAATTTTCACGAATGAAAATGTTCATTTATTTTGTCTGTACGAATTAATTGAAACTCGAGTTCAATGGAACGAACAACTTGTAACTTCATTCATGATTTCTGTGTTAAAATTTTAATTTTAAATGAATTTTAAACGAGCTTCGCAGCCTCGTATCAACCGTAAAATTGTACAGTAATTCCGCGAATGAGATGGAAAAATAGTTACAATTGCTTTTGTTACTTGTGTCTGGCTTTTATTTCATTTTATAAAAATATCTTGGGATATATAGATACATCTCATTACATTTATTATCCAGTAGAGTAGGTACAATCCACTTCGTATTTGCTTCAGTCCACTTGGTAAAAATTCCCAGTACCTAAATTGAAACTACACTAACGTAGGACAAACGGTGTCAGTTTATACCCGGTAATAGGTAATGCGGGCCGATGTCTGCAACCCCACGTCATTGCGCGTAATTACGACTGCATGTAGTCGTTACATTATGTACAGAGGCCAGCACATTAAGTTAGTACAATCTGTCAAAGTTATTTAATAGATTTTCAGCTTTTTCCCTAAAGCATAAGGTTCAAGGTTGATTGAGAAAATTTGATAGTTTCGGGTAGCTTGATGTTCTTCCATTACCGCAACTTTTTTTTTGTTTAGCCTATATAATACTGTCCCAGTGCTGGGCAAAGGCCTCCCCAAGTCCTTCGAGGAACTCTTTCCTCTATTATTGCATTAAATGATAAATGATTTATTTTCTGTAAGTAGGTTTGTACAAACACTTTTACATGTCAATCATATTTTTTTAAACTAGAAGAGGTCGGCGTTTCCTATATGACTACTCTGAGGAGAAAGGCCGAAACAAACTCAGAGGTCACAGTCTCTTTTAAAGTCCAGACATAATCTTGGTCAGATCATGTGAAGACCATGTAGATTGGTGTCTGCAATGGTCTTTTGAGTAAAGAACCACACAGATTGAGCGGACCTGTCCAGTCAGTGCACGCATTTGTCAAAAATCGTGCAGCTCAACTCAGAACTTGAGGAGCCTTACGATTCGACGAACAATACCAATGAAAGGACATTTGGGTGGGTAGGCCGCATAAATTACTCAAACTGCCAGATCATGATTGAAACTAACTAAGAACGAAATCAGAAAAAAGAAATGACCCACATAGTCTTCACACTCACAGTAATAATAATAAAAAATAAGATACTTTACAAAGTAAATATTCATGTAATTTTTAAAGAATAATTTATCAGACAAGTCCCGTAAAAAAACCCTGGCAAAATATTATCTCCAAAATTATGATCTCGCACGCAAAACTTAACATATAGAAGTATGTTGAGTTTTGCGTGCGAGATCTCAACCCTAAAACCACACTACACTTCATAAAGCAAACGCCACAGTTTATTTAAAAAAGAGATTCGAATCTTTGGGATTGTCGGAATATATCACGGTGCAATGAAAAAAAGAATCGTTCAGCCAGCAGTCGGGTCGGCTCTTCATTTATTCACCCCCTTTATTTACAGTGGGGATTTTCTGATTTTAGTCGGGATTTTCCCCGCACTATCTGTATCGTTACTTCGTGATAGTTGTTTTTCGGTGTCGTGTGCTGTTGCTTTACTGAAAAGTGTGATAGGCTGTTTTTTGATTTAGGTTTTGGCAACGGATACATTGTCTTTGCTTGTGGGTTTATGTTCATATAATCCTATTGATTGATATTTCAGGGAGTGTATACTATTTTTAGGATTATACGAGTATGAACTTAGAGGGTTGTATTCATAATTATAAATCTGTAAAGTCATATTAGTTACGGCCGCGAATCATATTTTATCAACATCCAACCTGAACCTGAACTGCGAATTGCAAAAAACGTAAGAAAATTTTAATTTCGCGGGCTGCCTGTTGCATTCCCCTTAATAAAACAGTAACCCCCATACAACTAAACATATTATATCAGATGAATAGTTACACACCGATTTCTCTCTTTCAGTCGTCAGTAATTTTACTTTCGAAAGAAGAAGACAAAGCGTTGTGTAACTATACAGACGCTATACAAAATTTATTAGTAAGGGGGTAAAAGATGATTTTCGTAATCAAACAACGTGTCAATAGAGTAAAGCAAGCATTCCATTATGACACCCCAATCTAAAATATAAACCCCACACTACCTATCAGAGAATTCCTAGACACGTAAGCAACACTAGAACGTTTCCTAGTCATAACAATACACATAAATATCCTAGTAATACCGCACACGATTCTCAGAAGGCTATATCGATAGAATCAGTTATGAGGGTAGAAATCCCCGGTAAACCCTCGCTCATACACCTACGGAATGGAAGCCAGCATCGCCTTAGACAACGGATAATAGTTTCTACATGAATATGTAATAAAGAACAGGGTGTTTCTAAGTTTTCTGAAGGTAAATACAAAAGGAAAAGATTTTGTTTATTTATGTACTGATGGAAAATGAGACGAGAAGATGGAGTAGGAAAGTAATAAGCAAAGATCGTAGTTTTTATTTATTTTCATTATTTTGTGTATGTTGTAGGTACATTTCTCAATATTTTAAAATATTAAAGCTTTTTAATACAAGTCCGTTTTATCTTAAGAACCCGTTAAAAACTGCAGTGCGATTCTGTTACTATCTCAACGTGAAAACTTAGGTGAGATGATCGTGGAGTAGGCTGTCAGTGTCATCCCACCTGATACTAGGGATTGACCAAGAATACATTTACAATCATAATCGGGATTTTAATTTTTTAATCTCTTTATATAATTTCAAAGCTAGTATTTTCATTGTCAAAACATTATTATTTTGTGGGGTTTTAATCTAGGGAAAAAAGACTAGTCCTTATTAAAGGACTAGTCTTTTTGTTTCCTTATATAAGGCCTAGTCCAGGAAAAATAAGAAAAACAAAATACAAAATTGATATTGTAAGTTTCTGTTTTTTTTTTAAACCCCACAAAATAGTAATGTTTTGTCAACTAAAATACTGGTTGTGAAATTTTATAAAACGATCAATAGAATTAGCATAGAAAAAATATTATTAAAATCTCAGTTATGATTGTAAATGTTTGCTTAGTCAATCCCTAGCATCAGTGGGATGACACTAACAGCTCACTCCACGCAAGTTTTCACGGTGAGATTTTTACAGAATCGACCGGCTTGGCTTTTTTAATTACTTTTTTAATTGACAGACACTCTGATTAACATTATTTTAAAACACAGAGTGGCCGGGATATTTACGGGCAACCTCTTACCATGGATTCAGTACATAATACTTCAGTTTAAATTTTTCGTTGGTTATTTAAAAAAAACATTGATGATGACCTTGCCACCGTATATTAAAAAATTATAGTTTGCATAAAACTTCCTTATACAGGGTGTAACGGAAAGGGGGTATCAACCCTGAAGGAGGTGAATGTGCTCATGAAACTCAACAACTTTCCCCAAAGAACATAAGTCGAAATATGAAAAAAAAATTTGGCCCTCCCTTACAAAACTGACTACCAGCTGATTGATTTACTATGGGAGGGCCAAATTTTTTTTTCATATTTCGACCTATGTTCTTTGGGGAAAGTTGTTGAGTTTCATGAGCACATTCACCTCTTTCAGGGTTGATACCCCCTTTCCGTTACACCCTGTATAACGAAAGTGTTTCATAAAAATCCACCCCCTAAAGCGGTTAAATAGGATGTAATTTTGTATGGAAATTCGTCATTTTTACCCAAGGAAAATCCCATCGGGCTAGTTTTTTTTTATACATTGTGAGCAAATAAATACAAGACAACGGTATTTTTATCTTACCTACGCATGTTGAGTTTGTAAATAAACACCTGCCTCCTATAACTAACACTGAATTCCCTGTGGCACATGCTCCATTGCATCCACAAACACCAATCCAAATATTTGTCTCGATACGGGAATTGAACCTGCGACTGATCGCAGAAGACGGTGGCGCCATTGACCAATATTGGTTCCCAAACTTCCATAATTGCATTGTGTGTGGGATTATAAAACCAAATAAATATTGCTCTGTTATGAAAAACAAGAAGAATACTTAATATGGCTTATTAATTATAATAATAATAAAATTAACGACAAAAGTTTTATCAAAAGCTTGATTCTAGTAACATAACATAACGAAATCTATCCAATTTTCATCTATACAGGGTCAAATTAAATTAGCTAGTTAAACTCTGCAGACGTGATGTGTATCGATCTAAACACGATAAAATTAAATTTAAAAAGGAGTTGTTAGGGGTCAACGACCCACTGCCAGCGGTCGTTGACCCCTAAAAACTCCTTTTGTTTCTTGAATTATGAGTTGAGAAAATATTATGTTTTATCGTGTTTAGATATATGGATACCTAAACTGCACATGACTTGATTGGTATGGACCGATTACGTCTGTGAAGCATACACAAAAAAACTGATTTTTGAACTGATATTTGAAGTAAATACTTTACTAAACTAAGTAAAGATTTTACCAAAGTCAGATATCTTTTATCCGTCAAATTAAATTGACGTCTGACAGTTCTAGTATGGAAAATCAGTAAAAAATTCAAAATTTAATCTCAGTATCAGACTTATTCTATGTATAAAAGTTTGGTGGAATGCGCCCTAACAGTGGTCGATGACCAGCAAATTAATTTCTTTTCGTTTTATCATGTTTAGATACCTATATGGATATCTAAACTTCACATACGTGATTGATACGGACCAATTACGTCTGTGAAGTTTGTGAACACAAAAAAAACTGTTAATTCAAGTAAATACACTATTTTAACACTGGTCGATGGCCATTAAATTTATTACTTTTTCGTTATATTGTGTTTAGATCTAGATACCAACAACGTCTGCCGAGTGTCACTGGCTAACTTCATTTGACGCGCTATACATATTATTGTAAATTAAAGTCGTTTTTTGTGTCTGTCTGTATGATCGCGTTGTTCTTCTGAACTACGCAATTGATGCGCCATCATATACCTAGTATTTATTTCGGAAGTTTAGATTTATTTGTGTATAATACAATAGTATTACGTTTCCATAAAATAAAGAAATATCGATGTTCAAGATCTGAAAATTAAGTCAAAATATTTGCAAGGCCTTGAAGCATTGCATTGGAAAGCAAGGTTTCCACTATTTGTGTCTAATCTAAAGTGACGCAACCAGCCAAATATCCGGGTTACTTTACAGTTATATCTCAATCTTCTAACAAATTATATCCATCTATTCACGTAATCTCTTAAAACGCCCACTCATACACCACACGTAAAAATCTCCAAATCGAAAAAGTTATTTCCATTAAACACAATGCGCCATAAAATTGTGAATAAATTTGATTTATGAAAACAACTAACGTACCTTTACATTTTCACCAAAATTACACTCCTACGTGCAAGGGCGGACAGATGCGCAATTAATCTAAATTAGAACAATAATTTAACCCTTACCGGTTATTATTCAGAGTGAACTGAGCATCAATTTGAGCTCGGTGCCTTCGCCGTTCGCTTAAGAGAACGGTGAACAGTTTATTATTTACAATTTGTTTGTGTTCGTGGTCGAAATAAAAGTTGTTTAATCAGGCTGTTGTGCACAGGTTTCAATTTGGTTTGTTTAATCAACTCGTGAAGTATTGTTTGCTTTTGAACAGCGAGTTAATAATAATAATAATAATAATAATATTCCACAACTTTCACACAACGCCATCTAGTCCCAAACTAAGCAGAGCTCGTGCTATGAGTACTAGACAACTGATAAACATACATATATATTTCTAAATACATACATATTATAGATAAACTACACCCCGACAATGAACAAATGATCGTGCTCATCACACAAACGTTTGTCCTAGGTGGGAATCTAACCATAAGAACATAATTCATAACCATAACCATAATCATCCATAACCATAGTTGCTGATAAAGAGCGTGTATTTATTGCATATTTTGGTATAATGTCCCCACTGCTGGGACACAGGCATCTTATCTGTGACAAGGAGTGGGCCGTAATCTACCACGCGGGCTCAAAGCGGGTTGGTAGATGTCACATCTCCTCGGATTTTTGGTTCTAGGACATGCCGGTTTGCACTTGTTTCCCTTTACCGTTTTGAGAACAGTGTTGATGAAATAATTTACACAATACTTTGTGTAAATTATTTCATCAACACTGTTCATCAACATATTACTATATGTCTGCCTGGGTTCGAACCTAGGACCTACAACACGTCATTGGATAACCACTGCTCTTTATGCTGAAGATTTAGTTAATAGGTACCAACAAGAATAAAATACATATAAATATCAACTTATACCTTAATATTATTAATATATTTAATTTTAATTCTGAATAAACCATGATTACTTAATTGATAAAAAAGCTAGTATATGAAACGATTGGTGCCCAAATCGGTCCTTTTTTGGCAGGAGGAAATCAATCTCTTCTCAGACCGTGATTTTGTACGTACATTTCCAAAGGGCATCAACATATTTCTTCAGCACTGTCCATTCCACAGAATGACGATGTAACGTTAAATCGAGGCGAAACACAGTAATTACCACAAACCGACCATTTTAATTGTTCTCGACTTGACACATGCAATTATGAATCCAAGGCGCAACTTTCCAAAACCTATTTAAACGTTAAGTGGGTATATAATGAAAATTGCATACTTCATGTCATAAAGAAAAGTTTTTCGAATTTTCTTGTCAAAGTTAGGAGTGACGACAAGATTGATCGTCCTGTCGACACGGAAGAAAAATAGCAATGGCGGGTTTTCATGAAAATAAATCAGGATTGTTTTTATTATATGATGTTGAAAACATTTTTTGGAATTTAATATAAGAGAAAATGTGTTACTGAGAGAAACTGAGACCGATTATTTGATCAAGAGAAAATATTTCTTAAATAACACTTATCCAAACGAAATCACTGATGAATAATAGATACCTATATAACTACGAGTATTCATGGAGTTCGATTGTTTATGTTTTTAATTTTAATTATGGTCGTCAATTGAAGAATGGAAGTCTGTATCAACAAAACCTCCCAAATATATTTGTTTATTTATATTTGACGCGGGTTTCATGAAAACTGTCGATTTAGCACCAAACGTTGAAGAAAACTTACGATTCCAAATGTGCTCAACAAATAACAAAAAAAAGTTTATATAAAAAAAAACAACCGACTTCCAAAAAAACACTACAAAGTGAAAAATAATTTTAATTTCGGAAGTCGGTGTCGTTGGTTCCGCATTTTGGTTTTTTGACACCGACTTCCGAATTTAAAATTATTTTTCACTTTGTAGTGTTTTTTTTGGAAGTCGGTTGTTTTTTTTTATATAAACTTTTTTATTTTTCACTTTTTAGTTATATCTACCCCAATCAAATTCATATAAACACTACTTGCTATGTAAATATCAGTGAAGCTGCATCTGCATTTATAGGGTACAGACTTATTGTTATGTTGTGCGATTGCGTAAACAATGCATGCATATGCGATAGCAGCAATCGCGGTTGTTTTACTTATTGTTATAATAAAAAAAAAATATAACCTTTATAGTGAGTACAGGCGTGATATTATGTTGTGTGATGGTGTAAACAATGCTTAGATATGCTATAGCAACAATCGCGGTTAATCTGCTGTTATTTATTGAAGAGTTCCCCCGATTTCTACAAGATCCCATCATCAGATATTGAAATGGTGGCAATGGGACCACACGGGAAGCACCAGCTTTCAAATAAAAAAAGAATCATGAAAATCGGTTCACCCAGTCGGTTATTATGAGGTAACAAACATAAAAAAAAAAAAAAAAAAAAAAAAAAAAATACAGTCGAATTGATAACCTCCTCCTTTTTTTGAAGTCGGTTAAAAACAAATAAATAATTTAGAATCACTAACAGCAGCAATGGCCATCCATTGTTTCCGTTGCATGACTACGACTGCATAAACAAAATACTAATCAACCCGGTATCTTCCTTCGTCAGTTAATCGTCATTTGACAAAACGAGTTCACTCATTGACGTAACGCGTCATTTTAGAAAAACTGTAGCGGAGTGAAGTTGTCGTGTCGTCCATTCATCGTTTATCGAATGAGAGGTTATCTCATTCGCCGCCATACAGTCGCATAAGTTATACTTACTTGTGCAACTATGTGAAATAAAATCGAAATGCGTTTTGTATTCTTGTTATTTGTGCTGTCGTGTTTGTTGTGCGTGTGTGTGTTGTGCTCCGACATGATCATAGGCGATACTGTTCATCGGAAGATGGTGTTCCATCAAAGGGTCAAAGATTTTGCGATACCCTTCAAGAAGAGAGTGAAAACTTTAACGTATACTGATCCGGAACAGAGGACCATAAAGGTTAGTTGCTTAAATAAATAAATATTTTATTTTATTCAGGTATTTTTAATTTATTTGTTTATAAGTCTTAATTTATTTGTTTATAGTTTTGTTTATAAGTGGGTTTTATTATAAAGCTTAGAATAAGAAGTTTATTTTTCAATAATAAAAAAAGTTACTGAGGAAATTTTTACATAGTCTCGAATTTTAATTACAATAATATTATTTGAAACCTTCAAAGGATGAATAAATCCATGAACTCGATGAAATAAAATTCGTTACGACGATATGACTATCGTAAGAAATATTTTAATGGTGTACTTTGACCAGTCAAGATTAACACTAGGTACTTACCTACCTACTTGCTTTATAATTTTACCTTATTTGAAGAACAATGTTTATTACTATAAAAACTACGTACCTAAGCATTATATATAAAAACTACTTCGTCCACTGAATTCCATTATATACAAACATAAGAAACGTGTTGTAATAAAATTAATTTGGCTTATGTTATAAAGATTTGTGCTAGAATTTTCTTTCACAATACCATCATTAATCGCAGCCTCTATTAGATCCGTGGGTCAAGGGTGATACTGATTATATAATATAAGTTAGATAATCTTGTTTTGTAAATAATATTTTGCATGATTGATTTTATTGATTAGGTATGATTTTGAATTTTAAGATCGGGCCGTAAAGTTTCATTTGCATTGGCAATCATCTTAGTATTAATTAAGGACAAACGTATGTTCCTGTTTACACAGGTGAAATCATGCAACATAATAGGATTTTCATAATTATATGTTCAACACAAATGATTCGCTAAAAACTGAAGTAGGTACTTATCGCGAAAAAGCAGTCGTTGGTAATAAAACAAAATTGTTATCTCAAGAAAACGGATATGACCCGGAGCACGCGAAGCTAGTTCAAGCAAATGACAAAACAAAACATCAATGTCATTCGAGTTAAATTAAACAACACTAATTTTAGCCTTACCTAGGTATTTTGACGTAGTTATTTTAAGCATTTATCATTGTAGTTGGCAAAAAAAATCCATACATATACACAAAGACAAATTTAGAAATAGGTATGTAAATATTGCGGTTACATGATGAAATCACAGCAATAAAAGAAGAAGCTAAAAAAAGAACCTTTGTTCTTGGTAATTAATAATATAATTAAAGTCGTGCAATAACAACAGATTCTAACAATATTTTAACATTGGAATTTGATGAAGAGGAAAATTTCGAATATTACATTCCTTTAATTTATTACAATATCCTACATCAGATTCTTGTTTTGGAAGTCATAATGGTCTTATTGATTTTGGCAATGAATAGTTTTAAGCATCCTTAACCACACTTTTCACCAAATTTGACTTATTTTTCGTTGTTTTACAGGGTGTAGCAGCTATAGACAACGACTTCTCCCATGCCAGTGCCAACATAACATCGGGTGGTGTGGGATTCTCCTACGTCACAGTCCGAATGAAGAGTCAAAGGCATCATCCCTTAAACTTTGAAGTGGAAATATACGTTTAGTCAGACTACATGGTGGAAGTGATATCCTAATCGTAGGAGACTGTACAACAGTTTTAAAATGTTAAGTAACAGTTGTTAAAATTAGTCGACAGTGTGATAAAGAAGATATCCCAATGATGTTCGGGCGCCTTCGACGATCTTCGGGCGAATCCACGACAGTGGTAATTTCAATTGACACCTCTATGTTCTACATTTCGAGTATAAATCCATTGAAAACCCTTTCAAACCCTTTCGGGTTTTTGATTAAGGGTTTAGCTAAAAACCACCAAAACTATTCCGAACCTCTCATTCTTACCGATATTCTTCCTACATTTCAAATACAGGGAATCTCTGTAGGCATTCTCTACTATATGAGATATAAGCAAACCAAAAGTTAGTAATCTTAGTAGTAAACATGGTCCCTTTGTATGCAATAATATACTTATGTACCGGTGCCAAAGGACAGGGGATCCCCTTTACCAGAATGACTAAGCGACAAGTATCGCCGTCTCGCCTAATGTCACTATTAGTACCAAACTGACGTTATAGTCATTTAGTTTATAGGTTAACTTCATTAGTTTTATCTATGGTGCAAATCTAATGAGTAATGCTACATGATTCATCCAAACTGCTATAAATGGTGTTGAAATCTTTTTTAACGATGATTCTATTATGGGCCAAGTGCCAAAGTTATTAAAAGGTGCTATGAAACCCATATCTGCTTGCAGGAAAATAATTATGTCTTCGAAAACAATAGCTTGTTTCCTTATTTGAATATGATTGATGTTAAACACTCGGACAAGATTATTATGATTTTGCCACGGACTATTGTTTTTCTTTGTATTTTTTTTTTTTTGGTAAAAAAAACGATGAAAAAAATGTTTTGAAGAAAATATTCAACAAATTACTTCATTGATAATGGTAAAACAGTGCATCGATTGTGGTTTTAGCATTATCAGCATTGTAGAAAACTCCATTTATGTAGTGAACAATACCTGTTTATGTAGCTATTAACTAATTAGAGTACATTTGAGATGTTTGTCGTTTAAATTTACTGTACAAATTGAGATGATAAATTTTGTGATACGTTCGTGATCACGTTTGCACTAGTAATGGTATGATAATGAAGTGTACGCTGTACAGTGGCCTCCAAAAGTTAGTTAACATTTTTCTGTGCCTCCACATTATTATTTAAACTGTTACTCCTAAGGGATTGTTTCATTATTTTTATGATAACTCAAAGTTAGTTGAATTAGTCAATAAAACGTTATAGCAGTTCAAACATTTGGATCACTAGAATTTTAAATCATAATGTGGTGTGTCACAGCTGAAGTGGAAAAATGTCAACTAACTTTTGGCGGCCATTGTATATAATAGAATAGGTAAAATACTCTTACAACTCTCTCTTCTTATGGACACCATATAAATTACATACATATGTAAATAATAACTAGACTAGTTACGTTAAGTTTAACACTAAGGCCCCTCGCCCATGGCGACTTTTTGTTACGATGCTGTCGCGCGTTTCGTAAACGCGCGGCAGATGGCTACTAATGCGCGTTAGTCGCATTTGCAACGCGCTACAGAAGCGATGCCAACGCGCCACTGACGCGCTACAGCATCGCGACTGTATCGATGCAAACACGCGACCGTGTCGGACGACATCGGAAGAGAACGGAGGGAGGGAGGCGCGTGAGTGGAGATGTGGAGAACTGAGATTTTGAGAACAACACAGACAGCTCGAGAGTGCTGTTCAATCTTGATCAATCTCGAAACTGTGGCAATTTTGAGCCGTTACTGAATCGCGTTTCCATCGTGACAGAAGCGCGAAAGTATCGCGTTTGCATCGAGACTGAGAATCGTGGTATGGGCGAGGGCAAACAGCTAGCGACCGCATCGCGACTGTATCGATGCGAACGCGCGACAGCATCGCTACTGCATCGCTACAAAAAGTCGCCGTGGGCGAGGGGCCAAGTGAAGATCACAAATATTTCACCTGCGTTGCCGTTTACTCAAACTACGGATGTTTGTAAGTAAATGAATAAACAAAGGTCAAATGTTTGCCAGGTGTTTATTTTTAAGGTATTTCCTTCTGAGATTGTATTTTAATAAAATATGAGAATGTAGCAGATAATGCTTATTTTTTTAAAGCTTGTATATGCAAGAATTAGGAATGAATAAGTTAAGGTAGGTACACATTATTGTGTATTCAATGTATTTCTAAGGATTTGTGCTAGATAATTTGAAAATATTTTTATTTGTCAATGTTTGTAATGTTCTGTTTAAGGAATATTATGTAAACAGTAGTTAATTTGCTGTTGGGAATTTTGTAATCTCATACATAATTTAGTTAACGATTGCCTAATATTAATACATTCATTAGATATAATCTGTAGGAATGTTTGCTAAGATGTTATGAATTATTAATAGTCCCTTGAGTTATGTATGTTTTGTCGAACAAGCTGTGTAAATAGGTAAGTACCTACTCAAACTAAATATAGAAGTTGTATGAATATTATACGTTATGTTTAATTAAATTATAATCAATAGAATATTATGTTTTTATTACCATATAACCTACTGCTAATTAAAGTAACATGATAGAACATATCATAACATAACGCCTGTAATCCTCAAAAGGTTAGGTAGAGGTGTGCCTTAAACATTTAAAAAAGTTTAAGTCCCATGGAGCGAGTCTATTGACATCAACTGGGCACAAATCCAGACTCCGCGCTGCTACTGAGAAATACCGGAAGAAAAACCCAAAAACATTTGCCCGACCTGGGAATCGAACCCAGGACTCAGCAGGAGCACTGGCGGCCACTAAACAAAGAAGAATAAGGTGTCAAAGTAGTATTACAAAAACCACTATACAAGGTGTAACTTAAATACCGCACAACCTCATAAGGGGTCATTGTACTCATCATTATGAACAACTTTTACAATGGGACCAAACCTGAAATCGCGAATAAAAATCAGCTGTTCCCTACATTTATGTTCGCATAGCCCGTCAAAATGTAGGGAACAGCTATTTTTTTTTTCTTGATTTCTGGTTTGGTCCTATGATAAAAGTTGTTCATAATGATGATTACAATGACCAGCCGGTCGATTCTGAGAAAATCTCACCGTGAAATCATCAGTGAATTGAGCACTTAATAGTGTTAATCCCTAGCGAATGACAGCTCACTCCACGCTCACTTCACCCTAGTTTTCACGGTGAGATGGTTACAGAATCGCACGGCTGTTATGAGGTTGTGCGTTATTTAAGTTAGGTACACATTGTATAAAAGATCCTTCATGGAAACATTTACGACCATAACGTTCTCAGTGACAAACAACTGGCCCAATGCCAGCCAGTACGTTATTAAATAACCAATTTCCCGCCACCAACTCTTTCAATATGCTAAGGATGACATGCTGCACCTCTTTTGGACATACTTTCGAAAATTTTAAATTTAGATTTATGATGACAGATAGATGGGCTGCGGTCAAAGACATATTCGGAAACTGAGGAATTTTTTCATCTGTCTTGCCTGGGTGGTTCTGTCGGGTCAGTCCAAGGTACGAGTAGTGGTGGTCGACTTACGATTTGAAGGTCGTGGGTTCGAATCCAGACAAGCGCTTTACTTCGTGTAAATCATTTCATCACCACTGCTCTCAAAACGGTGAAGGGAAACATCGTGAGGAAGCCGGCATGTCCTAGAACCAAAAAAAAAATCGGAGACATGTGACATCTACTAACCCGCACTGGGTCCGCGTAATAGATTACCCCCCCCCCCCTCTAGAAGAGCGGATGCCTGTGTCCCAACAGAGGGAATATTATAGGCTGATTATGTATCTAACGTAGGCTGGAGTAATGGAGAATAGTCGTAGTTAACACGTTCAACGCCATGTTGGACATTGCTGGGCGACACTTAACTTTCCCTATAAGCCACACAAAACATTTAAAATTTACAAAAAATCGACTTTTGTTTTATTGATAATATTATTAAATATGCATTGTTAAATTACAAAACATTGACATAACGGCGGAAATCTTAATAAATGTGAAGATAACTCATGCCGCCCAACATTGTCCCCCATGGCCTGCTGCGTATGATTATAACTTCTTAACATACGAGTATATATTTTTTTAGAGTGCTGATGTGATTACACTGTACTAGGAGGTCGCGCAGGTCATGCTGCGTATAATATTGCCTTGTATTTTTTACCGACGGCTTAGAAGAGACGTTTAGACATAGGTCTGACTGTCGGACAACATTGTCCCCCACGGCCCGAACGGAACATACTGGTGTCGCCCAACATTGTCCGACATGGCCTGAATGGAAATTTATAATTTTATTCCGTGGCGTTGAACGTGTTAATTAACGTAACGGAGCTATCGACTTCCTAAGAAAATGAAAAAAAAACATAGGTATTTGGAAATCAGTTTTTATTGAATTATCATAACAATAGACCTTTGTCAAAGAAAACGAACAATTGTTTTGTGACGATGGATCACTGAAGAAGAATATCATAAGTCTAAGCGTATCGAAAATCAAAATTTTACATAAACCGAACTAATTATTCTAAAGACCCTTGTGACGATGGATCACTGAAGAAGAATATCATTTGTCTAACCGTGTCGAGATCAAAATCTACATATTATGTTAAGCCGAATTAATTATTCTAAAGACCTATTCCTACTCATACATTTTTCAGCGCCCTTTTCCGAAAATAACCGCCATTTACCTTACCAACACGCAAAAGGCATAACTGATAATTCCACATACCCTGCATATTATATGCCACATTATATGGTAAGCTCGATATAGAATTCCCATCACGTCCTTTTCGCTCAGATTTTCGTTGATGTTAATTTCACGCCCGTCAATCTCGGAATACACTGTCGTATATTAGCAACCAGAAATTTGGTTTATTATCCGAATTACATTATTATACTCTCTCTCGCCTTTGTTGAAATTTAATTTTAACCTAGATTGCGTCGTCCGTTGCTATGGTGTTCATTGTTTTATTCAAGAATGTCAGTTATACTTATGATATTCAGAGTATTATTATAGTAGTTTTAGCTCCTCGGGGCCCTGGTTGATTAACCTGTTAACCGGGGAATTCCGTACACGCTACTGTTTAAGTTTGACGTATTTATACGTCCCGCACGGTTAACAGGTTAAATTAATATTGAGTTTTTCCGTCAGGAAATTCTCAGAAGCTGACCGGAGTGCGGATCTGTGCTTAATTGATGACAATAGGCTCGCGTCCTATTAGGTACAGTCACCAATGGAGATAAGTAACCAGGGTCGCCGGATATAGTTCAAGTTTAATAAGAAACCGATGGATGTTTTCAAATAAAATTTAATTTAATAAATAGAAAAAAAAAACAAATCAAATTTCATTCGAAAACATCAATCGGTTTCTTACTAAACTTCAACTATATCCAACGACCCTGGTTACTTATCTCCTTTGGTGACTGTACATGGGATATAAACATAACGTGCGAAGTGTGGGTGTCCTATAGATACCTATGGCTTTGTCTAACCCTTCGGGGATTAGGAACAGGCGTGATGTTATGTAGTTTTAGCTCCACTGTTATTTCCCCAATTTCCACCAACGTACAACGTCAACCAACATCAATTAATCGTGTGAGCGTTTTGGATGTCTAGTCTGTTAACTCGTAAGACCAATTGAATAAATAAATAAACAAATAATTAGATCTTTAACTTCTGTTAATAATGATGGAGACAATGTGAGTTTGCCATGCTTATCTCGGCCATTAGAATGAGTACAATAATAAGTGCTGTTCTCTGCAAGATTCAGTGACACTCAATAATTTTCCCAACTCCTGTGGCTTCGATGCCCAGAATATTGGACCTTTAACATGGAACAGGTCTCCTTCTAGATCTCTCATAAGATTAAATTAGGCAGTAATTTCTACCCACATTATATTTAAAGAACTGAGTTAATTTTAAACAAAATCAAAAGTCATTTATTCAAACTAGGCTGAGAATCAGAACTTTTCGAACGTCAAAATTACAAAAGACAGTCCCCCAAACCGCCCTTCACCACTTCCTAGTGCTTTCGCAGAAGCTTTTCGCAGAAGTGGCACAACAAACTCCCCAGCAGCACAGCTGTCTGTTCTGTTAGAAAATACTTAAATGAATGCAATACAAGGTATGCAAAGTAATTAGCATTAAAAGAAACAGAACACTACATTTAATTATTTGCTACATGTCAGCTAGTCACGCCAATATAGCAACAAATAAATACAATAAAAACTATACGTACCTACTCAAGCAAAAAAATAATATATCAAAATAAAAAATGTAAAAAAATTATTATCTAAATAAAAGCCTCCAGGTATAAAGGGCGTGACCGTTTACACAAACACTTACAGGTAATTTGAAATAACATAACACGATAAACTTTTTATCCAAAGCATCAATAAAAACCTCTTTGATATGACGAATCGTGCGGAAAATACATGAGGCCTTATGAAAGGGAAACGGCTTAGGACGGCGGCGGCGCCTCGGTTTTTGTGAGAGTTTCACCGCTAATAAATCAGGGTAGCCCACTACCCAGTGGCCAGCTGACGTGGATCCACGAAGGAATAATACTACAGTAGATATACAGCATGATTTTTTTTACCGTCTCCATATTTTTACAGGATGTTCTACCCATGAATATGAAAAACTTTCACTACGGAACCAACTCTGAAATCACGAACACAACACGAGCACACGAGCACGCATACACGAGCTGGCATACATTTTGGTCAAGTAGGTATTGAACTTTTGTATTAAACAGCTGATTTTTTTTTCGTGATTTTAAAGTAAATACTTGTTTACCTTATTAAACGGTAGCCAGACAACGTTGTTTTGGTTATACATATTATTATATCAATTTATACCGGTAACATAAATAAGACGAACAATGCCATTAGTTGAATTCACAGTAAACATTGTGATTTCGGAACCCGTTATTTACTGTACCATAAATTACTAATAGTTTAAATGTTTTGTTCAAATGTTTAGTATCAATAGCAGCGTGTTATGTTGTTAGTCAGTTGGCCGCTACTTGCTCCGAATTCCAACTTTGAAAGTAAATTATTGTTTTTGTTCTATTTGACTGTATAGCACACGTTTTCTTGTCGTATAATAAAAAAGTGCTACGTTGTGTTACCTCAAAACCCTGCTTAAACTGCATCCTAATTGCGTAACAGATTATCAATCTCAATCTGAATAATTTTGAAGGATATTGCTAATCCATTGATTCATATGTTCGAAAAATTTGCGTGCTAAACAACGTAAATAACGCAATGAATGTTGTTGAACTGTCAATAAGAAAGCCATTCCTACTGTTACTGAGTTACGCAATTACCCTGCAGGTGAAACCTGATAAGCCCCAAATCCAGACGTTCAAAAAACATAACAGCTTTTCCTAAATTATGTATGTACTACGAACTATCAGTACTCCAAAAGCCAGCCAGAATTTTATGAAAAAATTCACACGTTCAAAAGAAGAACCAGCGTTCCACATTCATAAATGTAAACTGGCATTACGACGAAACATGGCGCGAAATAAAAAAAGCATAGACAACGCCCGGAATATTTACGTTTATATATTTCATCAAAGAGACAAAGAGGACGTTGGCGCGAGGGATAAACAAAAAGTGTAGGGTTTTCCCGCCCTCTCTTATTAATGTAATAACTGACACTTTGTTTTACGCGAGTTTCTACTTAGCTATAGTTCGTTTGTGGACCACGATTACAGAGATGCTTACCGCGGTGTGAATATTAAATGAGTAATTTCCGGAAACGGTAAAAGTACGGAAAATTAGTTTGTTAAGGAATCATTAGCTAGCTCTTGTAAATTTTAAGGAGTTAGGGCAGGTACGCACGTGCGCGTTTTTCCCGGGGCGGTATTTATTTGCGTATTTCCTGAAAGTTTTTATGGATTTTAAGGGTTGATGACCACTAAAATGTTTTTATAACAAGCTAAAATATTCATAAAATATCTTACTTTTCGTTAACTTCGTAGTTAATGTTTCATGCTAGACAAAAAACGGTAGATAAGAAAGTGAGCAATATTAAAGACTGGATCTAAACGCGATCCGTAAGCTCCTCGTAATTGGTTTTCTGTTAGAATATTTTCATTTTCAGACCGGGAGTGGAAACGCACCCGATTAATCGCGATAAGATCTACCCTATCGCATTTGGATTAAGTTCCTACAGGGCTGATCGATGGTAAAACGGTCACATGTACGATATATACAGAATAGAAGGCAAAGTCAGGGAAATAAATTGTTAAGCAAAGTAATGAAGGATGATGACGATATTGAGAGAGAGCGAAAGGTGCTGTCGGTTAGGGCAAATATGATAGCTCGCAAATTTGCACGTTGGTCACGGGGTGTTAAAATAACCTTGTTTCGTGCATACTGCACTCATTTTTACACGTGCAGTCTGTGGGCCGATTATACGCAGAAATCGTACAGTGTCCTTCAAGTTCAATATAATCTGTAATGCGTTTAGGTTATTGATGAGGTTGCCCCTCTTCTGTAGTGCGTCAGGGATGTTTGCTGAAGCTCGAGTCAACTTTTTTATACAACGATGAGAAAACCATGCGCTTCCCTGGTGCGCCGCGTGCGGGCCAGCACCAACCTTATTCTACGCTGTGTGGCGAGCAGATTCGATTGTTTGTATGTGAATCGCTGCTGCAAGCTGTCCACCTCGGTGTTAGACGCCTGGCAGTGATTCACATGAATTCATGGTTTTTAGGTTAAGTAATCAGAATAGGAATACTAACATAGCAGTAAGGAAAATTGTTACTAACACGTTTTGAGTCATGTTACTTGAATAAAGATATTTATACAACATTATTTTTAGTATATTGCAAACCTGAATATAGTTTGTTCAGAATAAGTAGCAGTAGTAGGCAGGTTGTTCCAGAGATTAGCGTGTACGAAAAAAAAAAAAAAAACTCTTCAGCTTTATTATTAGCTAGACATTCCTTAGCAGTAGTAAATAAATTTCTATAACATGGCATATTGACATACACTAACTGTACACCCTGACTCGACAGACACTCGACACAGCTTATGTGCTTTATTTGTTCAAACACGTTCCTTTATCAAACTGCAAATCGACAGTTTCATGAAACAAAACGCTGAAAATACCCGACATAAGCATTCCTCCATGTTCCACGAATGAAAAGCTTGAAGATTTTCGTGATACAGTTTATTTCGTGAAACAAAACAGAATGTAGCGTCACGCCGCGGGAAGCCTTCACGTCCGAGACAGGAGTTCCCTCCAATCGCAGTCCAACTATCGTCTACGTTCCATATCAGCCGAACGTTCCGAACGTTCAGGAATTTCCAATAATACCTTTCTACTAACATACACTTGCCACCTCACAAAAATATTCACAGACACAATAGACTTTATAACAGAGGGTTAGAGTTCAGAATAGCTTGTTCTATAATGTCGGACAAGCAAATAGAATTTTGCGAGAGGACTTTCGCGATACTAAAGGTAAATTCGAAAGAGTTTCCAGCTCTCAGAGCTATGTTGTTACCAGCATTAGGTACTTCGCGACGGTAAGGTTAAATCGTTGGCAGTTAAAGGAAATTGCTTCAGTAATGGAATTATTTTCTTAGGACGCTCGGTAAAAAATTAAATTATGCTATAAGAAACGCGAATAATCTTTCATTTTTCTTCAAACGGGACGGGCTTAATGACTTTCATAGGAAAACATTACGTCGATCTATTAGTTTGAAAAAAACCTACGATTATATAATGGCTGTATTAGGTAAATCTATTCCTGTAACATTGTTTCGACGTGTACCTACGGATAATTTAAAAAACAAATAGTTTTTATACAAATTAGTATTTGTTGTGTTTGTATTTGTTTTAACTGCGGGGCGCAGCACTAGCTGCGCCCCGCGGTTTCACCCGCTGAAGTATCGATCCTGTAGTAATATCGGGATAAAAAGTATCCTATATGTTAATCCGGGTTATAAACTATCTGTGTGCCAAATTTCATGAAAATTGGTATAGTCGTTTGAGCGTGAAGAAGTAACAAACACACACACTCACAAAATTTCGCCTTTACAATACTCGCATTAGTGTGAAACATAGATTCATCTCATGTCCTTTGCCTAACTACGTTGGGGTTGGATTCCAGTCTAACCGGATACAGCTAATTACCAGTATTTTACATGGAGCGACTGCGTATCTGACCCCCACGACCCGGCTACTGGGTAATACGAGACCCCTCAGTAAGACTGGTTATCAGATTTTCGGGCTTCTGACTACCCGTAACGACTGTCAAAGATGTATAAATGACAGCTGGGACTAACGGTTTAGCGTGCTTTCCGAAGCACGGAGGGGAAAAAGAATAAAGAATTAAAACTAAATGTATCACGAATGTGAAGGTTACCCGCACTTACGATATTCTTTCATACAAAGAAGTTTATTTTGAAACTTACTTCGTTCCGAAACATTCTGACTCAGTAACAGAAAAATAGGGTATCAAAATCAAAATCAATCAAAATCAAAAGTCATTTATTCAAACTAGGCTGAGAATCAGCACTTTTCGAACGTCAAAATTACAAAAGACAGTCCCCCAAAACGCCCGCCCTTCACCACTTCCTAGTGCTTTCGCTGGGAAGAAGAAGTGGCGCAACAAACTCCCCAGCAGCACAGCTGTCTGTTCAGTTAAAAAATACTTGACTGAATACAATACAAGGTATGCAAAGTAATTAACATTACAAGACACAGAACACTAAATTAAATTATTAGCCATATGTCAGCTAGCTACGCCAATATACCAAGAAATACAATAAAAAACTATACGTACTCAAGCAAAAATTAATAAATCAAAATTAAATAAAAGCCTCCAGGTATAAAGGGCGCGGTATAAATATTTGATAAATTTAAAGTACTTACCCATGTATATAGCATTCGGGTCATCGTTTCAACGTACGTAGATACATAAAAAATGTTTATAATACGCGATCCATGGCAATGCGGTTAGCTTTTATAAAGACGTTTCAACGAGGATCGTTTGTATTAAAAGGAAGTCACTAACCCATTTCTTTGTGGATATTTTTAGCCCATTCACAGGTTTATTATTGAACTGTGCTATCAGAACATTGAACTTTCTGCTTCAAGTAATAGATGAATGCCTTTAGAGTTTATTGCATCGTTTGATATGTTGACTCTGTTGCAAAGGCAATGTCAGTGTTGTAATTGTAATGTTTTATGACGATAGCTTTGTCGATAATTTTAATGATTTTCTATTTTAGATTATTCATTTTCAATGTTTGAGGAAGACTTTCTGTAGGATGTAATGCACCAATACTCGTCGGGTTTTATAATTCACTGACTTTGAAGGACTGCTGCGTGAATAGTATTTCATTTAGAATGCAACTTTTTGCGTGACGAAATAGAAAAATCATACGTTATTCTAAATAAAATGTTAATTTTTAGTGATAATAAATCCTACTTAAGCAAATGTGAAAAAGGGCGAATTGTACCAGTACTCGCCAGATTTATACTATTACTCATCAAAAGATGTAAAGAGCAAAGGAGAGGAGGAGGGATTTTGACGACTCGTACGAACATAAATGTAGGGAACAGCTGATTTTTTTTCGCGATTTCGGATTTGGTCCAATAGTAAAAGTTGTTTGTAATGATGAGTAGAATCATGTGTTTAAGTATCGATCACTAATTACCAGTCACCCTATATAATACTTATCGAATTATCATGGGATGGGTCTTTTTTTTTAAGTACCTTACTTAAAAAAAGACCCATGTGAATCGTCAAAAATACGTTTTTTTCACCCTGTCGTTAGGTAACGTTTTTAACATTAAGGCCACAGAACATGGCCTTTCTTAAACATGTCTACTACAAAGTACAGGCTGCCTTGAAACTTAGTTATAAATATGTCAGTAAAGACAAAACCTATGCAGCACACGTAGATTTAAGTACCAAGACAGATTAAGCTCTTGCTAAGTTTCCACTTCAAAATGTTCTTACCCAATGTTCTTGTAGCATGTCATATCAAACTCCCATTGCGCCTTCTACAAAGCGGTTTTAATCTTCCTATAAAACGTTGACAGAGGCGGGGACTGGTTGAGAAGCTAATTGTATAAGACTTGGGGGCCATCCATCAATCAGGCTCTGTCGGGGACCGGGTAGAGACTAATTTGCCCGTTTGTTTTGCCCGTAAGCTCGCGGCTTGCCCGTCCACTGATAGATGTTTGATTACGGACGGACTAAGGCGTATTATTAGATGGATTTGTGATGGCATTGTCGATGCGGGGTTTTGAAGTTAGAATGGGAAAGTAATTAGATTTGTTAAATTGATTAAGCTGATTAGACGCATTGTTTAATTTAGTATATACTTGTTTCTGTCCTTAACACCCGTTTTTGCTATTATTACGCGACATCTAAACGAAATTTCTAATAAATGTTATTGTAGGAATGGTACGTTTATTTAGGTATTACATTTAAGTGTTACTTAGTGTTAGAGAAAACGGGGATAAGTCTTGCATTTATTTTTTTTTGCGCATAATATTACATCTACAACATTTATAAAAATGCCACGTTCCCAAATTCTCACATACTTATAAACCTAAGTATATTTTTTTTATTTGCTCAAACATGTGTATACATACAGAACGGTGATATCATGCATGCTAGATTTTATTATAAATTATGTTCGACATGTTTGTCACATACGCGACGTGCAAATACATATATTATGTTGTTTTTCAATAAATAAAATAATTCAGAAGGTTATTTAGAAACATTAGAAAAAAAATCAAATTAAAGAAATAAGAACAATAATAAAAAATGTCAAATTTACAATAAAAATTTTAAATGTCAATGAATTAAAATAAAAAAGAATCCTATAACAATGTCAAACTTTACAATAAATTGTCAAAATTACAATAATATTATATCAATTATATAAAATATCAAATACATAATAACCAAATTTTAACTTACTGCAAATGACTCAGCCATAAATTCATTAATTTTATAATAAGCTTTGGTCGTCAAAAATAGTTTTAATTTCGTCTTCAAGTCTATGTTAGTAAGCTCCCTCCAACTTTTCGGTAATTTATTATAAATAGTTGGAGCCATGCAAAGAACACTCTTGCGCATAAATGCTGTCCGGCTTGCATGCATGCAGATCTGACTTTGATCACGGCGATTTCTTGGAAATTGATCTGACATGCGGGGAAATAACTCTGGATTATTTCTAATAAATACAACAGTCTCTAAGATGTAAAGAGATGGTAATGTCAATATTTTATGTTGTATGAAATAGGGTTTGCAACTGTCCGTGGTTTTTAAACTAAACATGGCTCTGATGCATCTCTTTTGAGCTTTAAACACTATCTCCTTGTTTGTTGAATTACCCCAAAATATAACGCCGTATCGGAGTATAGATTCCGTCAGACCGTAGTAGGACGTTAATAACGCCTCAGTATTAACAGTTCGCGCCAGAATATTCAAAGCATACGCATTACTACTAATTTTTTTACTTAGAGTCTCTATGTGCGCCTTCCAATTTATATGGCAATCGATAGTTAGCCCCAAAAATGTTGTCGTATTTACTGTGTCAATAATATTATTCTTATATGTAATGTCAAAATTTGGAAATGTCATTGTACGCTTGCTAAAATGAATTATGACGGTTTTATTCAAGTTAATTTTTAAATTATTCTCTTCCAACCATTTTATTATTTTTATTAAAGTATTCGTTATTTCATCTTTATACAGATCTCTTTGGTTACAAGGTATGGATATAGTACTGTCATCTGCAAAAAGTATCATAGGATGTTCTATTGCCATTGGAAGGTCATTAATATAAAGTGTAAAAAGTGGTGGTCCTAGTACACTTCCTTGTGGAACTCCATACCTAACTTTACGTTCTTCAGATAAGATTTTCTCTTCTTTTTTGGTATTAACATTTAATCTTCTTATTTCTGTTACTTGTATTCTGTCACGTAAGTAGGATTTTAAAAGATCAAGCACATTACCTCTAACTCCGTAAGCATCTAATTTTTTAAATAAAGTACTGTGTTGAACATAATCAAAAGCCTGGGTCATGTCACAGAAAATAGCACAGACTGGTTTATTGTTATCCATATTTATTATCACATTCTGCAAAAACTCATAAATAGCCATGTTAATGGTCTTTTGTTTCCTGAAACCCTTTTGTTCTTCACAGAGTATTTTATTCGCTTCTAAGTAAGCACTCAGTTCTTTATATATGTATTTTTCAATGATTTTAGAAACAATTGGTATCAGTGCAATCGGCCTGTAGTATTCCATTAACTCTCTATCCTGTTTTTTAAACAATGGCTTTATCACTGACTTTTTTAGAGCGTCTGGAAAAATACCTTCGCTTATACACAAATTTATAATATGACTTAACGGTTAGCATACTTCACCAGCTACGGTTTTGAGAATTTTTGTGCTGATACTGTCGTAACCCACACTATTTGTATTTTTAAGCGCTAAAATGATCTTGAATATATCAAGAGGCAGGCTTGGAGCCATGAACATGGAATCCTTTCTATTTACAATATATTTCGTGACACTATCTCCCGAATTAATGATTGGTTGAATTTTATCGATAAAATAATTGTTAAATGAGTTTGAAATTAGTTTAGCATCCGAGATAAGTTCGTTATTAATTCTAATTTTATTAATGTTATTCTTTGGTAAATTTAATTTTGATTCATTTATTATTTGCCAAGTTGTCTTGGATTTATTTTTGACGTCTGGATTCTATATATATTTTGTGCTCTTTGAGTTAGATTAATGATTCTTTTAAATAATTTTGCGTAATTTTTAAATCGCGTTATATTTTGTTGGTTTGGTTTTAATCGGCACTGCCACAATAATTTCCGTTTCTTCTCACTACATTTTTTTATTCCACGTGATATCCATTTTTGTTTTTTATTTACATTTATCGCTATACGGATCTCGGGGAAGCATTGATTATATAAGAATATGAAAATATCA
Organism: Eremobia ochroleuca; assembly: GCA_949629135.1. Taxonomy (NCBI): domain Eukaryota; kingdom Metazoa; phylum Arthropoda; class Insecta; order Lepidoptera; family Noctuidae; genus Eremobia; species Eremobia ochroleuca. Next base: position 12,167,759 of record OX451395.1, on the reverse strand, counting down.
GCAAACGCCTTGTATGCTACATTTGGATCATTAGCTTCATATACCTCTGAGAAAGTCAAACTTTCTAGATAAGATTTAAATTTAATTATGTTACCCTTATTATAGTCCCTTTTTGTTGTTGTCCACCGTTTGATTGTACACAGTGTTCTTACTGGACATTTTAGCAACTGTGCTGTGTGATCCGACAACGCTAATTCTAATACTGTGGCTTTCCAAGATTTACGAAAGTTATGCGCAAAATTATCAATGCATGTTTGGCTCTTAAGACGAGTTGGTTGGTAAAGAGCCAGTTTCAGGTTAAAGCTGAGTAACAGATTTTCAAATTCTATACTTTGTTTAGTTTGCTTAAGAACATCAACATTAAAATCTCCAACTAAAACTATATTTTTGTGACCTTTTTTTAACAAGAGGTTTACTAAACGTTCCAATTTATCCATAAATTCGTTAAAATTATTGGGATTTGGTACTCTATAGATACAAACACATACAATTTTATGGGCAATTAATTCAATGGCGCAACATTCAAAAGTCCCTGTTGAGGCAAACTTTGCTATTTGAGTTAACTCTCTCCATTGATGACCCGCCTTCACGAGTATACATGAACCACCTCTTTTAGTTTGCCCTCGACTAAAACAGGCAGCAAAATCATAATTGTTTAATTTCAAATTTTTTTCATTTCCTTCCGCCATGTTATGTTCTGTGACGCATAAGACATCGATGCTTATGTTTATATCTAATAATTCGTTTAGACAGACTGCTAGACTATCACATTTACCCAGCAAGCCAGCAATGTTTTGATGCATAAAATATAGATAGTTAGTCAAGAAAAAAATTATTTTCAATTAAGGTTTCGTCTGTTTTGTGTACGTCATTAGATTGCGCATCTACAGTCTTATTTATGTCAGTTACTAAATCCATTAGGTCCTTAAATATAATACTTAGTCCGAGGTTATTCAATGTACCATAGTATTTATTAAACATGCTACAATCATATTCGAGATTAAGATTACTGTCTAAAAGAAATGCATGTCCGTGCGTTAATATATCTAAATATAAAAGATTATTAAATGTCTCTACTCGGCAGTTGAATAAGCTCGTGTCAAATGGATATTTATATGTTGGTAAACAAATAATTATGTTAGTATGTTGCAGTGTTTGAAGAATATCCCTTATGTGAAAAATAATATCATAATAATTGTTGGTTCTGTTAAAGTCTTCTTCTCCGAGGAGTATAATGCAGAAATCATTCATAGTATAGTTTGCAAGTGTTTTCTCCAATCCATTTAATAGGTGTTTTGTGTTACTGTGTGGTTTCAGATAATGGCATAATGTGTGTTTATTATTTTGGAAAATGTTTTCCGCTGTGGACAGCACATCATTTTTGTTGTTAGTACTTAATAAACATATTTTTTGTTTCGCCATCCGCTTTTCTCTATTCTGGCCATGAGTTTTATTTTCTAGAATTGACTGTTTATTGTTTGTGATATTATTATCTTTTAGTGTTTCTTGCTTCTGTTAAACCTACCTATTGCATGAACGAAAGATGCACAAGTAAAAATCACCTAAATGAATGCACGAACAATACATTAATTATACTAGACCATCATCATATTGAGGTTATTAATTAAAATATAGCATGCTTTTTTACCGGCTCCAAATTTTTACAGGGTGTTCCACCTATGAATATAAATAACTTTCACTATGGAACCAACTCTCAGATCACGAAAAAAGAATCAGCTGTTTGTTTCATACATTTTGGTCAAGTAGGTATTGAACTTTTGTATTAAACACCTGATTTTGTTTTCGTGATTTCAGAGTTGGTCCCATAGTGAATGTTGTTCATATTCATGAGTAGAACACACTGTAAAAATTTGGAGCCTGAAAAAAAGCATTCAGTATAATGCGCATGACGCTACTCCGATGGTCCTCACTAGAAAATCTTAAACTAACTAAACACCATTACACCCAACAATGTTCAATCCACACCACATAAAGACACCAATAACCAACCAAACATTGCAAACCACAAAAGGCTTGTGTTTATCTCCGCTATCACAAAGCCGTTGTTAGCGGTATCGTTGCACCTACCCAGGCATCACGTACTAAAACACAATGAAACAAAGAGGAACTTTATAACTGCAGGGGATCCCGGCAGGCAGGCAGGCATCAGCCTTCGAAATAGCACCCATAAAATAGTTACAACCGAATAGGGAGAGAGGGAATGTATTAATTGAGATAGGTACAGGAATTTGCGATACGGAATAGTGGTGCGGGATTAAAAGTTGAGATTCGATCGAGACGAAACAAAATCAACTTCCTACGTTTAGAAAGTATCATAATATTACACAGGGTCAAATTAAATTATTTAGCGAAACTCTGCAGACGTACCCATCATGTCTCGCAGACATGTCGTGCAGAGTTTCGCTAAATAATTTAATTTCAGACAGACACCAGCGCCTTCCACACTAGGTTACATTAAAAACAGAAAATTTTAAAATAATAATTATATAATATTTTATTAGGTCCTGATATGAAAAAAACCAATCATTCATTCCAGTCTTGAGTTTTCAGTTAAGCTCCTATCCTGTCCTGTGTGTGTTTCTGCCTGCGCCTGTAAGTTGTTAGCTCTTGTCTGTGATCTATTTTTAGATCACAGACAGAAGCTAACAGACGTCTTAACACCAAAATCAAACCTTTCAACTCTAGCGGGTATTATATTATACATTGAATGAGTATCGAGTTAATTCCCACTCGACACATTTTTCCAGGATTAAATACTTCATAGACTGTCCTTTGTGCGTCAGCTTTTATTGCAAATAATACCTCACAGTGGCATCAAAGGGGATTTTTAGTGGATGTGCACCTGGAATTTTTCAGTAGCCGTCTACAGTTACGTCCGATTCGGTTCAGTGAAATAGTGGACAATATAAATTCCGACTGAAAAATGTTTCATATGAAGGCTTTATTGGCTTTTATTACCAAAATGAATGCTTTACAAACATGTCCAATTTGTTATTCCACATTTTTATACCGAACAACGGTTCAGTTTTATTAGAAACAGATTTTAACAATTTATAGAATTTGATATGCTATTACTTTTCCCTATATTTATAAACTTTCGTGGGTTGTAATAGTGTAAAGTTAATATTTGATATTAAAAAAAGAAAATTAGATAGAATATTTTTCTAAGGATTCTACAGAATAACAAAGTATTTTTAAACAAAAAAATAGGTTGTTTTCCCTTCCACTTTTTCGTAACCAAACCAAACTTTTTGTAACAAACCCCAATTCTCTTTGTCTTCTCAAAACAATTCAGGGAACAAGTCCAAGAAGTTTTGTGTAAAGCAATATAATGAAACTTTGGTTATATTAGAGGCTCCGTTCGCATCGGTAACACAATCACGAACCACTTTGAGAAACTTGACGAAGGCTTTTTGGTAAGGGAAAGTTGGCTAGAGACTGGTTTGTCCCGCACATACAAATTACTCCAAATGGAGTGGCAAATGTAAGGGAGAATTATAATGTAACGACATTGCTGAAAGAAGTGATGTCGTTGTTGGTTCCGCTTTCTTGCAAATTTTGGATGGGGTCTTTGGGGCTGCTTAGGAAAATTAAGTCGATTGTGGGATTTGATTGCATTGTTTGTTGTTGATTTAAAACACCTAGATAACTACGATGGAATTTTATTATTTGGATGAACTTGACATTTGAAAACTGTTGGGATTTTTAGTCTCTTTGCGGCCCTCTTAGTTTGTCGTCTTCTATTTTACAACGAGTATTTGGATTTCAGATCACATGAGGACAGACATGATTGTTATAAATCATCATTGTTATTATCATTGCCGAAAGAGTCTGAAATAATGCAAGCATGCATTAATTCAAGTCAAGTTTACACTACACTCTGTTGTTGTTGGTAGAATTTTCCATGCTCCGACCTGTTGCCCACGTTTTAAGCGAATTTAACTAAAAAGTAAGATCTTAATTGTATGTGTAGTCCATCTACATCATTCTAGCGTGTTTTTTGGCCTATTAAAGATATTTTAAATTGATCCAAATATCTATAATACCTATAATACCTTCTTGTCATCCTTTCAGATTCTTAAAAGAAGATAGATTCGTTTCATTCTATGGTATTTTACGACAATTTACTTATGACTATGATGATCAATGTTTCCTTTACATAAAAATACAGTAATAACATAAGTCTTCGGCTACCATTTTCTTTCACGTGCCTATTTGCCTAATTTTAACGAGTTCCGAAATTAAGTGCTTCTTTATGTGTTTCACCACTACAATTTGTGAGCTCGTAAAAAACGCTGGCATGTACCAGGGCCACATAGAGCGAGGTAGTTCTCTGGCCACTAAAACAAGGTCCTTAACACTTAGCTCGCTGTAGCATCTTTTTTGTATGGGAACATAAATCATTGTAACGAGCGGTCTTTTCCTGAAGCGTTTTCTCGCGTTTTCCTTGTACGGATGCTGCTTTATGATAAACTACTTATGGGTTTAGAAAAAGTTGGTTCATTTGCCAAACTTCGTGGTCGTGTTTGTTTCTTTTATTTGTTTTTGGTCGAGCGTTTATTTGTTTTTCGGAATGTGTTGTCTTGTTAGAAACTTTACGGTATTACTTTTTGGCGTGTTTTTATGATCTGCGTAAAACGTTTTATTGAAATAAAAATAAACCGGAGTTCTGTAACGTAACGTAGTCATAAATGTCCTGTTTTTATTTATGACCATAATATACTTTTTCTTTTGGAACGTTTATTTATACTTTTTATGTCTTTCAACGACGCGACGTGGGCCCGAAAAAAAAAAGAAAAAAACGTGAATGAGAGCCACAAACGTCAGAATAGTTTTAATTTATGTCAACAATTATTTAGAATACGGAAATCTCGTGGATTTTCATTTTACATTGGCACTATTAATATCGCCCACCGAGTTTCTTGCGACCTCATTTTGTGTCGTTGGGAAATAGTGGTACCTTTGGTCAATATTGATAGGGGTCATAAATTATATGACATGTGTTTTACGGAATAAATGGATTGTCATTTTATATGGTAGATACCTTTATATACCATGCGAGGACGACAATAAATGACTCCACTGGCAATACTAATGGGATAAAAAGGGGATAAAAAGTATTCTATGTGCTAATCCTGGTTATAAACTATCTGTGTGCCAAATTTTATCAAAATTGGTCCAGCCGTTTGAGCATGAAGAAGTAACAAACATATAAACACACACTCACAAACTTTCGCCTTTATAATATTAGTGTGATTAGTTGGATATAAAAAGTTTAATTTATTGTTGTATTGAGGTCCCCACTTTTCCCTGTATACCTAACTTTATTGGAAACTGGATAACATGTAACTCAGTGATGTTCTTTTGTTTTGATGTTCAATGCTTAAGTAATCGCGTTTTGCTTTTATATCGAATGATGACGCATAGGTACTCATAGGTCAATTATTATTGTTTTAATAAAGTTGATAACTGCTGCACCTAAAAATAATTATGATGACATATTATTACGTTTTTATTAATCAGGGTCGAAAGCTACTTTTAGGGTTCCATAGTCAACAAGGAACCCTTATAGTTTCGCCATGTCCGTCGGTCGTCCGTCCGTCCGTCCATCCGCGTCTTAGCTCAGAGACTTAGTACTAGAAAGCTATATTTTAGCGTGGATATACATATATATTAATCACGCTGACAAAGTGGTAAAATAAAATCATGAAAAAATATTGTTTTAGGGTACCTGCTCTACACGTAAATTGGGGATGTTTTTTTTTCTAGTGTACACCATGATGTGGGGTATCGTTGGATAGGTCTTTCAAAAATATAAATTTGTGAAAACAGTTTTTAGATTCAGGGATCCATTTGTGAAATATTAAACTTTGAAGTGCATTTTGTTACAATCAAGAGTGTCCCCAAGCTAACTGGTTGTTTTTGGTGTGTGAAAAAATTCACGGTTATAGTATATAATATTTTATATACTACTACCGTGATTTTTTTTTCTCTATGCTTACTATATTTAGAAAGTATATAGAAAAAATCCTGAACCTACGGAACCCACGGTGCGCGAGTCCGACACGTACTTGGCCGATTTTTTAATCAATATGACACTATGTACCTACATAGCTATGTTTTTAGTTTTACCTTATTTGAAACGATGCCTTTTTTTGTGGGAAATTATCAAATAACTTCTCCCGCGCTGGGCGGAGCGGGAGGGCGTGTCAGACTTTTACTGACTAAAACCAACCCGTGTTCCTTCAGTTGCCTGTGCCACGGGTCGCGGGTTGGTAACTCTTTCGAACAACCCGCGACCCTGGCAGGCATCGGCCCCAGTGGGCCCCGTCAGTTACTGCTGACTTTGAGTTACCGTCGACCAACGATGTCTGCCTTGGAGCGTAATATGGTGTTGCGAATTTGATTTATAAAAATTACGCAATGCATTTATTAATATTCATATTATATGTATATGGATAAGTAAACCTAGATATTAATGAAACTCCCATCCAGTTCATAAAAGCTGGCTGACATTATTGAAAAGCTTACGACATACCTAGTCAAATTTTAGACATGTGGCGTAAGAAAAATGGTGCAAGAAAGAATTATTGCGTCATTAATACCACGAGTGATTAAAATTTCCCATTAAACTATCATTCCGTAATAATTAACAGCTGATTATTTTGAACGATTATCATCTTAATCAATATATAATCGCCTATTCCATTCGAGTGTAGGCTCAGCATACCATTAAGACAATCAAAATAAATAAACGTTCACGTGGCGTAAGCCTAAACCTTAGCGACTGCTTATTAAATACTTACAAACATAAAAATAGAATTTATCGCGTAATAAACGTTATCTTATCTCACTAACAATTAAACACATATTAGCTTTTAGAAAACTTACTAACGCAGTTTAATTCAATACATCTTGGCTAATTACCGCGTCGATGTCATTAAACAACGGTGCTTCGTTCATATCGGCTCTTTAAGCTGCTTGTCCACTGAAGTAGAGACAAATGCAAAAGTACAAACATTTTCAAGTTCTGCACTTCTCCGCTTGAATGGACAGGGATGTAGCCTTAAGGTTCACACACACACACACACACACATCAGTCACGTCACCTTCAAACGACGTGACATAACGTTGTGTATTTGAATAATGGCAGGTTTCCTTCCCAAAAACACAAGTTGACGTGAGTGTTACGTTGACTGAGACACGCTGGCCGTCACGTACCTGACGTTTGGGGCCGATATCCTATGACTCAAAACTTATCCCTAGCAAAGTCAAAATCAAAAGTCATTTTTTTCCTAACTAGACCTTTTACATGGAACCGGTCTCCTTCTAGATCTCTCATAAGATTAAATTAGCATTATGCAGTAATTTCTACCCACATTATATAAAAAGAACTGAGTTAATTTTAAACAATATCAAAAGTCATTTATTCAAACTAGGCTGGGAATCAGCACCTTTCGAACGTCAAAATTACAAAATACAGTCCCCCAAAATGCCCGCCCTTCACCACTTCCTAGTGCTTTCGCTGGCTAAAAGAAGTGGCGCAACAAACTCTCCAGCAGCACATCGGTTCTGTTACAAAATACTTGATTGTATACAATACTAGGTATACAAAATAAATTAACATTACAAGACACATAACATTAAATTAAATTATTTGTCTAGCGGTTCTACTAGGGTAATATAATCTTAGAAGAAGTCATTGTCGCATCAAGTTCATGTTTAAACGTGTACTGTAGCGAACGAAACCTAAAAATAACAATTTTTTTTTATTTTTATTAATAAAGTATTGATATAAGCAGACCACGTCACATTCCTAAGATTGACGTGACGGATGGGTAACTTGACGCTGACGTGACTATTGTGTGTGCATGAACCTTTACTTTCCAACGAGTTTAAACCGGAGATCGAAGTAAGAAGGCAGACTGTCCACTTCATTAGTGGCTGGATAGTAAGAAATACCATAATTCAAACCATATAATTACTTTGCATATGTCGCAGATGGATTGTAGTATCCGCTGTTTTACAAAACCGCTAGCTGTTTTACAAAAGCAACTCTGTTATGTAAAGCAAGTGAACAACGTTCAGCGGTTTTCCATAATTACTGAACTTGAACACACAGAATTGTAGATTTTATTTCTAAATTTTATCGATCGTGACTCTTTGTGTTGTAACAAAAATAATGGCGTCCGAAACAGAAATAAATAAAACTAGTAAAACAAGTAAAAATGACCTTAACTCAAGTGAATACAGTGATTTTAAGGACAGTATCTATTAATTAAAGGTTATTAGAATTATAAGAAAGACGCTCATTGTGACTGAAAATAAGGCATTCTTCATTACGTCTACGAGTATACGTCGGTAGCAGTTTTGTAAAACGTAGCGCAATGACAATCCAGCGGAGCGTTGCTCAGTTGTTTTACATAACGGATCTCTTTTGTAAAACAACTGGCGGTTTTGTAAAACCGCAAATTCTACAATCCATCTGCGACACGTATACAGCATGTGATTATTTCGTGTTATAATGGTGGGGTGTACGGTATCCACTTATTGCACCTGATTAACATTGTAACATATCATCGTTATTTTCCGAATTATTATCGTTTTTAAGACGCCTGATGAGTTTGACGTTGAATTTAATTTCTTCTATTAATGAAACTTGTTCTGCCTACCGCTCATTTATACCTTTCTACTGTATCTGTAATAGGTCTGCGTTTAATAGTCATTGGCTTACATTCTCAGGCCATTTATTGTTGTAATAATTATTAATAATATTAAAATAGCCCAGGGTTATCTTTTACCATTCAGAATATTAATGTTATTGCACTCTATTATTACCCATGTTTATGATTTTCATCTCGTATCACTATTTTACTGCTTGTTTGAGAGTATATTTACAGTTAATGTGTATTTGCAAGATATCCATTAACTAAGGTAACAGCTTGCTGTGACGCTTCTTGGCAATTAACTAATGTCAGTGCTTAAGCCGTAAATTAAACCTTATTTATTAATTATATTGTTGTGTATATATTGGGTTGGTGCATATGAAATTGCCGATTTAAACAGAGGATCAAAAACACAAAAAAAATATTTATAAATTATTTATTCGTGACAAAATCTAACCACTGGCGTGCAGCCTACTGTAACTTGTATTAAATGCTGTTAGGAATTAATTCCCTCAGGACTCCTGCAGAACAACTGCATAAAGTTATGTAAATACTAACGTAGAGAAGCACTATTAATTTCCAGCTTTTTAATAAACATATTTTTCCATTGCGTTGCAAGTCTTGCTATTATAAAACACCAAGCCACTTTGGTTCGCGTAAACATTGGCCAATTAACTGTAATTTCAGTTCCCTGAAAATTACGAGTCCGGTCTCCGGGGAAATTTTTCATTGAAATAGGAACAGGCAAAAAGTCGGAACGACATTAATCAAGGAAGAGGAAAAATGAATTGTTCATACCTTTCATATTTATTATTATAACTGCAGACACTGTACTGTACCGACCTACTGTTTTTGTGTAAGTATTTCAGTTTACTTAATTATGAAGAAATTATTAGATTGCCTCTTAAAATGTAAACAATTATAAAGTTACGTTTTATTATTGATCGAAAACTTTCATATTCATTTTCAGTTAGGTTTTGATTAGCTTGAAAGCCTTTCATATTTACTTGCACCAAGATTTAATACATCCATTGATATCGGGGTCATTAGAGATTAAGAATATATGATAACAAGAATGTGCATAACCAACAGATACCTAACGTATTGCAATTCAGCAGTGCGATTCTATAACCATCTCACCGTGAAAACTTAGGTGAAGTGAGCGTGGAGTGAGCTGTCAGTGTCATACCACCTGATACTAGGGATTGATCAAGAATACATTTACAATCATAATCGAGATTTTAATAATATATTTTATGCTAATTCCATTGATCATTTTATATAATGTGAAAGCTAGTATTTCAATTGTCAAAACACTACTACATTGTTAAAACAAACCCCAAGCTGTTCCCACGTCTAGGGGACACCGTATCACGTAACAGAAGAGATGCAACTATTCTTCGCATCTATCCAGCAAAAACGGCACTCATGCGCAAGAGTATCGTCTGCATGGCTCCCATATACTGCCTAAACGATGGAAAGAGTTAAATAGTAATGCATTCAAGCCTCAATTAAAAAACGTTCCTTTTGCATAAAGCATATTACAGTGTATCCGAATTTGTAGCCGAAAAAGTTTTTTGAATAACTTTTTTCCTGACATATATTATGATTGTAATTTGGACATAAATTCTGTAATTTTGACATTAATCGTATAACTTTGACATAAATCCTGTAATTGAACATTTAACTCATAATTTTAACATAAATCCTGTAATTTTGACATTCATCTTGTAATCTGACATATAAATCCGATGATCTAGACATTCACATTGTAATTTTGCCATCAACATTGTAAATTTGACATAAATCTGTTAATTTGGACTTACGGCTGTAATTTTGACATGTATCTTTCAACTTTGACATTGTTCTTGTATTTGTGGTTCTTTTTTTATGAATTTTGAATGTTGACATGATAATATAAAAATAATTTCGAATGAACAGGTCTCTAAGTTATAAATTTTGTAACTGCAATTTCTTTCTTTTTGTGAAATTTTATAATTTTTTAGTTTTCAATATCATAGAAATATTTGTACGCCGATACTTACGGCTAAACATGACTGGACTTAAATAATTGATTTTAATCATGCATGCTCTTGTATGTATACCATGTTTAAACAAATAAAGAATATCTTATCTTATCTTATCTTATGGGGTTTTAATCTAGGAAAAAAAAAAACAACAAAATTGACATTCAGACCAAGTTTCTGTTTTGCTATTTTATTTTAAAACCCCAAAATAGTAATGTTTTGGCAACTAAAATACTAGTTTTGAAATTATATAAAATTATATGAAATAGAATCAGCATAAAAAATATTAAAATCTCGATTACGATTGTTAATGTTTGCTTGGTCAATCCCTAGCATTCAGTGAAATGACACTGACAGCTCACTCCACGCAAGTTTTCACGTTGAGATTTTTACAGAATTGACATGCAGGAATATCAGATGTCACTGCAACATTGCAAAAAGTAACAAGGTAGAAACTCGCCGTCTACGTAGCAAAATCATAATATTATGTTCTATTTCCCTGTGTTGTCACAAACGGAACTTGTAAACCGAATGAAAACAGCTGTAACATTTTTCTTTTCTTCTAACTTTAGATAAATCCCAACTGGGTCTACCTTTTATAGCAGAACTTTTTACGTCATAATATTGTTTTGCATAACAACGGATAGCATAAACTTCATTTCGCAGAAAATCATTTCGCATACACTCAGTTGTCATACATTCAAAACTCATAATTTTGTTAGTCAGAATCATCTTTAGGCATAATGTTTATATCCATAATAATTAAAAAGCAGAACCATCATATCGCAGAAAATTCACAGTCAGAATCGTCTTTTGGCATACATTTTATATCGATAGTCATTAAAAGGCAGTTTTTAGTTCCTTGTAAGAAGCATTCAAACATGCAAACAAGAATACACCATGATATTACTACTAATATCAAAACGCTAACCTAAATGCTAATTACAAAAATATTGTCGGCTTGGATGCATGTAGCATGCAAACAGGCATACAACATGCAAGCAGGCATGCAACATGCAGCATGCATGTAGCATGCAAGCAGGCATGCAACATGCAGCATGCATGCAGCATGCAAGCAGGCATGCAACATGCAGCAGGCATGCAGCATGCAAGCAGGCATGCAACATGCAGCAAGCATTGTTTCTGTCACGGCTCCGGCGCTGCGGGGTTTGGGCGGCGCCACGCGAGCTTATCGTCACAGATGGTTTTAACGCTCACCACCGCAGCTTCGGCTTGCTGGCCGGCTTCGCCGGCCAGCCTCAGCCGCGGTGGCGGGCCTTCAAACCACTTGCTCCTCAGCTCGCGGGCCGCCCTACCCCTCCGCGCCTACGCGGGTTTAAATTACACTCTAGGGGTAGGGCAGACAAGACTGCGTAAAGTCGGTTTCGCAGCGATTCGTTTCTGTCACAAAATTTTGCAGCACAACGTATTGACTTTTTATGACACAAATTTAATTTAATATTGAAAATGCTACCAATACATGCTATATTTAGAACATTCTATGTCACTTTTGCAGACCATTCGATTTTAAATACATTGCACGTAGGTTATCTAACCATTCGACAGCATAAATTTACTTTATTTAAATTATCAGTTTTATTCCACATATTATAAGTTTTTGATGTTTTGAACACTAATTTTTACAAGAAGATACATCTATTTTAATTTTTGATGTTCAAATATGCACCCATACCAAATAATCGTATCTCTAAATAAATGTTATGCTAAACAAAATTATGCATAATATTAATTATGGCAAAGGTAATTATGCGAAACAAAATTCTGCCAAGATAAAAGTATGCCATTGTAAATTCGGACACGTAAATATTCTGCCAAACAAAAGTTATGCTAAATAATTTTTATGCCTTTAAAATATTCGATTAAACAAGATTATGCCATGTGAGTTATGCCAAATAAAAATCGGAGTATCAAGATTCTGCCAAATAGAAGGAACCCATCCCAACTTACCTAGTATCTAGCTAGATACGTAGGTACTAAATATTATGCAACAGCTGCGGCTTTTAAACTTAAACATGGGGATGTCTGTGATATTTTCCCTCAAGTGCCCTTCAACCCAATAGTTCTTGCGTTTATACTCGTAGTGCCAGAGAACGTGTTAGACTGTTCAAATGCCAAGTTAGGGCTACAAAGTGGACAAACATCAAAGTTTAAAATTTTCCTTTTCAATTGTAGTACCTATGTGTGCAGAAATGAATGGTGTCGCACCATACAACCTCACAATGTTGGGGAAGTAGTTTTATGACCCTGGCACCCCAGCGCGCTGTAAGTCCGGGTTGATTCCTTGATCACATAGTATACGCAATTAATCCAGAGTAAAACTTCGTGAGTTACCTGTTCAACAAATCCAGAACAAGAACCTGGAATTACTTGATATTAAATTACTGTTCTTCATTACTTACCTAGACATCATATACCTATGTAGATTTGAATAAGTAGTAGTTACCTTACAGAAAACTTAACCATACAAAAGCTAGTCTCAAGAAAGTCATTGGACCAGCGTATCGAATCATAAACTATCCGTGCGATTCTATAACCATCTAACCGTAAAAACTTGGGTGAAGTGAACGTGGAGTGAGTCGTCAATAGTGTCAATCCCTAGCATCAGCATGACTCACAGCTCACTATAAGCTCACTTCACCTTAGTTATCATGGTGAGATTTGTCCAGAATCGACCGGCTGATTGCTAATTTGCTTATTTTTACTGTGAAAAAAAAAACCAAAGGATCTCAGTTCACTTGCCACAGCATCGTGCCTCTATAATTACAATTACCTTCCAAATAGTTCAGGAAAACTTGTAGTTTGTACTCATATTCGATACTAATCCCCAGCTTCCATTTACTTCTGATAGCCCACTATATACTGTATAGCTAAGAATGCACGAGCGTCTTGAGACGTCTCCCCCAAGTCAGTTGCAATTTTACGAGCGGTCGCCCCAAGCCGGTGGAACCCCTGCCTTGCACGCAGACTTCGATGGAAAGTAATGGAAACAAACAACAATATTTTGTAGACGGAAAATTGCTGGAGGCTCGCTGAACGGGAAGGAATTTGAGTTGAACTTTTTAATCTCTTGCAGAGTGCCAGAGCGATTTACAATACGATGGAGTTGAGAATATGGCAGGAGATAAGTTGGATGTATTTTGGTGACCAAGTCTTACGTACATCGAGTGGCTACTTATACCTATTCAACACTTTGAACGCCGTGGTGGGTCACCGGTGTGAGCGACAATTATTTTGTTAATTTTTTGGACACTAATAATAAATTATTATTTAGAGGGGCGTTTTGACTATTTTGAACCGTATGAGCCAATAAAATATAATGTGTAAAATTTGTCGAAATCGCGAATCACCGTCAGCCCATATGGAAAGTATAGTGGTGATCATCGGTGACCACAATGGCGTTCAATGTGTTAAGAAGTAGGGGGTAGACGTTTTTCGGTCGTTACATATAATTGACTGCCTCGCTGTCTAGTGGTCGTAAGCGCTATTGCGAAGTATGAGGTCCTCGGTTTGATTTCTAGGTCGGGCAGTGTTATTGTGTTTTGCTTTCAGGAATTTCTGAGTAGCAGCCTGGAGACTGGATTTGTGCTTGTGCCTGGTTGATGGCGATAGGCTCGCCCCCTATTGCATGGGACTTAAAGATAACTGAGGAGCGTCGGAACAAAAACCGATATGTCTTAATTAAGACATTCTTTTTTTTTAATTTTTTTCTGTTACAAAATGTTTAATATACACCCTTCAGGAAAGAAATCAATTAAAAAACAGTTACATCCATCTTAAAAAAAATACCAAATTACTGTGGTCAAATCAAAACCAAATAAATTTTTAAATTCAACATGTTCTTGTTGTTGGATTAAAAACCGATAATTCTTATTAAGTTTTACACAATTCAACAATGGTCGGTTCAAATTCAATTCAGTTCAATACCGACATATCCATTTTGGTTTCGTCAAAAACCGATATATCCATACTTGTCCGCCAAGTATCTCCTAAATTAAGTATCTACCCTCCGTCAAGTTTCACACATCAATCGATGTCATTTTAACTGCAAATTGGCATGCTATAATTTTCCACTTTTGTAACATTAAAAAACTTACAAGTTTTTTTTTAATTTGTGAAAAATATGGTAAATTCGATATATCGGTTTTCGTTCCGACGCTCCTCAAGTGTCGAAATGTGGGTGTACAGACGCCAGCACATCAAGCTACCCGAAACTTTAAAATTTTCCCAACCAACTTTGAACCTAATGTTTTAACGGTAAAAGTTGAAATTCTACTTAAGAAAGGACCATGCGTCATTTTGGGCCTACTTTTTCAACATTGTTCAACAGTGATGAATTATATGTCATATGAAAGGTCATTTATAGTATACTTTATTTCATTCTATGGCAGCTAAGTTCAAATCCAGCGCGAAAATGATTTTTTTTTTTATATTTTGTTTTGATTTTATTATTTTTTTTATTTATTTAGCGATAGGCTCGCGTAGGCGAGATAGTGGTCACACTATCTCGCCTAAGTCTGTCTCGTAAGTGATGATGTGGTCGACGTTGTATAATAATATATTGTATTATAATTAGCTGTCACTATTCAGTCGTTGCTCGTACGTTATTTACTTGTATTATATTAAGATTAATGTTGAAATAAAATCGAACAAAAATAACTCGTTTTTATTTGTAAAGAACACCCACTTCACAATCACACCTTAAGACATTGCACAAGACCAAGTGTCCTATTATTATTAATTCAATAAAAAAATGTGCATAGCAAAACATGTCATGCGTATTTTTAATTTACAAAACGTACTAAAACGCCAATTTCGCGCTAGATTAGAACTTAGCTTCCATAGAATGCAATATAGTACACGCCAAGAGCCTTCATATGACATATGACGTATGTCCTTTGAGTTGACAGATTGTAGTAGCTTGATGTGCTGGCGTCTGTACTATGGGTACATCTTTGCTTCTAACTCTCCGGAGATTACAGGCGTGATTTTTTGTTACTTACAATAAAAACTTCTGTTCTTTTCCAAAAGAAAAATATTCCTGTTATATATATACCAACAGGAAGGAAAAACCGCTTGAACCACCTATCAAATTAAAAAAGACGGAACATTAAACACCAATGCATCCACGCACGCTATTCCCAATGTATCGATGTGTAAGATCAGCGTTATCGCCGTCGCATCTTGACGATGATTTATTACCAGCAACTTAATAACGATAAAAATGAAACTATAGGCCCAATTATGCGTCATTTATAAGAACTCATGCATATAAATCAATGTAGGTAATCACGGTGCAGCGGTAATCACAGGCCGCGAAACCGACTTGACTATGTGCCGGTCATACTGAACGTGTCACTCATGTCGCGAGGGATATTTAAATACAGCCGGTCGATTCTGTGAAAATCTCACCGTGAAATCATAAGTGAAGTGCACTTAATAGTGGTAGTCCCTAGCGAATGACAGCTCACTCCACGCTCACTTCACCCAAGCTTTCACGGTGAGATGGTTACAGAATCGCACGGCTGGATGATTCATCTTTTCTTTTTTTTATTTTTTATTATTCAAAACATTTTCAAGACTTATACTCGTATAAAAAAGCATTAACATACCTCACAAACCATCGCGGATTTAACAGAGGTATGCCAGACAAGGGAATTCAGTGCCACAATAATATTTATTTATTTATTTAAACTTTTTGCACACAAAAAAGGTAATAAACTTATCGCAATAGTACAGTGAATATTGTGAATATTTGTACTAAAAAGACACTTCCCAGGCTGTACCACAGTCCAGAAAGTATCTCTTTAGCACTTACGAGCAATTCTTCACATTTATTTCGTCGCAGATTTCTGACGGCAAGTCATTCATAATAGACGGTAGCATGCCTTCCCACGTCCTTGTTCCATAGACATTACTAGATTTAGGTATCTTAAATGTGGGTAGGCATGACAAACGACGCAACGATTTTAGCCTTTCGTATTTTTGAATTGTACCAAGATTCTGGTAATTCTCGCTTAGAACGCGTACTTTTACCATCTAGGTCTTATTTTACAAGGTAGACAAGTTAAATTTGGTGTCATGCTGTAACACATTGCTTAAAGACACCTTCTCGGCACCTTTTTCTTTATGAACCGAAACGATCAATTGCAATTGTTCAATTGTAATCAATCGCTATGGAAGTAATGTTGTAACTTCCCTGATGGTCTCGTGGTCGCAAGCGCGACTGCTGTGGTTCGATTCCCAGGTCGGGCAGTGTTATTGGGTTTTTCCGTTAGGAATTTCTCAGTGACAGCCCGTAGTTTGGAAGTTGGTGGTGTGATACCCCCGTGCCTCGGAAAGCACGTAAAGCCGGTCTTACGCCTGATCTCTCCCCGGTCGTGTCGGATTCCCGTCCCATCGAAATATGAGAGTAAATGAACAAAGAGTGCACCTGTGTTTGCGCATACGCTTGTGCACTATAATATCTGCTGCGAAGGTGGCTAATCTCTGTTGAGATTGGCCACCGTGACCAAAATCAGTCGGGGGGATTATTAACGTTGTCAATAGCATCTTCAATTGCATTTGGCAGACAATCAATTTGCGCATCAATGTGTCTCAATCACGTAAAATATTGACACTTTTCGGCAGCAATATTGTAGGTACTCGAAATTATTAATTGGTTAGTTGCATGATATTGAATACTATATATTCTAGTATATAATATATCCACACATGTAATGCAATAATAGAATTCGAAATCAAATTTGAAATCGATCGAAAAATAAAAAACTTATAACTTATAGAAACTTTTTGTCTATCTCTTTCTCGCAAAACGAAGTTTTGCATGTAATTTATATGGCGATACTGAACTATGACGTCACAATTCAGTATTTCCCTCTCTGTCTAATTGAGAGTTTTGAACGCTCATATCTTTTCAATTTTTAAAAATATTAAAAAACTGTTTATACCAAGCTATTAGTGAGGTAAAAAGGCTTCAATTTAAATAATAAAAAAAAATTAGTCAACTCGCGGATAATACCTACTTGTATTATTTCGTGTCAAATTGGGATCTGCACGTTTCAGTTCACTGGCTAAATTGAATTAAACTTTCGAATCAAACCAACCAGAAAACACACAGCGCCAGGACTTTTAATTTACCAGGTGCATTTTCATTTTAAAGCCTATTTTCCCCGCACCCATTTAAAAGATTTACGCGTTCAGAAGTATACCTATACAGTAGGTTCAAAGGCAAGTCGAGCGTGCGTCAACAATGTTTGTAACCTCGCAAAAGCATGAAAGCGACAAATGCAGTCGGACAAACTGCAGGCCGTTTATTCCGGAGCACCATGGGAACGGACACGACTGCAAATTTAAAATTCCATTTCCAGACACTACGAAAAGTTAAAATTGCTTCCTCTTAAACATAACTATGTATGCAGGTGTAGTTTTATTGAAAAGATACATACCTATATGCTACTACTTCTGTACTAACAATTTTCTATTATGTGGGTGGGAGTATCATGTATATACCTAGTGAGCTTACTTAGGTCTTTGACACCTTCTTATGTGATAAATACATTGCCCGATCTGGGAATCCGACTCACGACCCCACGCTCAGAGGTCGTGCTTGCGACGAGACCAAAAGGGCGGGGTAGTATTAAGTTTTTCCATTAGGAATTTCATAGTAACAACCCGGAGTTTGGAAATTGGCGGTTTAATGCCCCCGTGCCTAGGAAAGCACGTTGAGCCTTTGTTCCTACGGCTGATCTCTCTCCGATCGTGTTGAAGTCAACTTGGAAGTGGTTGCGCGGTTGGTCACAGTTCTAACCTTTTTTTTTTTTGTTCTCGGTGTGGAAAATCCTCATGGATGTCCGCCGCCCTGGGGCGGGCGGCGGGGTCTGACAGACTCTTACTGACTAAAAACCACCCCGGTGTTCCGTCTCACACCTACGCCGGGGGTCAAGGGAACGAACGATACTTCCTTACGGGTGACAAAATAGGATAGATTGTTAACCCTGTAGGTAAAAGTGCAGCTTTGTTTACTATTTGACGGCTTGATATGGGTACATTATAAACTATCGAAAATTAAAGCAGAGCATTATGGTACAGACGCCAGCACATCAAGCTAGTAATATCTGTCAAATTTCTTTAATAGATTTTCAACTTTATCGCTGAGGTATAAGATTCAAAGTTGATTGAGAAAAATTTACAGTTTTGGGTAGCTTGATGTGCTGGCGTCTGTACACTTTCTTTACATATCGTCAGTTTAAAATCACGCGAGGTAAATTATAATCTAAGTAGGTAACAGATTATTAATAATAGTGATATATTTAAATACCTTCTGTGTAACCTGGATAAGTGGTATATCTGGCCCTGAATCAAGCAATGGACAAAATTGTCAACATTTGATATGCTTGAGTACGAGGCTTTTGACTGCGTTGTATTTTTATATTAGGTCTTTACCTATGAAATTGCCGTTCTGCAGTAGGTACTGGCCATTTCAAATCAAAATAATTTTTGTTTGGCTAAGAATTCTAATTTCAAATTAATTTTATTTTAAAAACATGGAATTTTTTTTTCCAAAAGTAGTCATTTGTTTATTGATTAGTGTTACATTTTCATCGCATTTCAATCTTTTTCGTCATCATGGATACGTTAAAAATTCGAGTAATTATGGAATATGAGTACCGTCGTGGCAGCAACGCGGCACAAGCGGCACGCAACATCAACGACGTTTACGGAGCTAACACTACAAACCAACGCACCACAGCTGTTATTGGTTTGCTCGCTTCCGTTCTGGAAATTTCGACCTGAAAAATAAACCTCGCGGTCGTCCGAAGACTTTGGTCGACAGTGACGAATTCAAGGCGATTGTGGAAGCTGATGATACACAATCTACGGCTGAATTAGCAGCAGCTTTCGACGTTAGCGTCAAAACAATATTGGTCCATTTGCGTCAAATTGGCAAGGTAAAAAAGCTTGACAAATGGGTGCCCCACGAACTCAATGATC
Source organism: Eremobia ochroleuca (assembly GCA_949629135.1). Taxonomy (NCBI): domain Eukaryota; kingdom Metazoa; phylum Arthropoda; class Insecta; order Lepidoptera; family Noctuidae; genus Eremobia; species Eremobia ochroleuca. Next base: position 12,148,033 of record OX451395.1, on the reverse strand, counting down.
GCCAGCGTGAAGTACGCGTCGAGACGTGCCTTGCACTGCTCAACAGACACACAAATGAAGGAATTTTGAACCGCATTGTTACCTGCGATAAAAAATGGATTCTGTTTGATAACCGCAAGTGCTCAGCAAGTTGGTTGGATCCTGGTTCAGCACCTAAACAATGCCCTAAAGGAAAACTTACCCCTAGAAAAGTGATGGTCACTGTTTGGTGGTCTAGCGTCGGTGTGATTCATCACAGCTTCTTACCAAACGGGGTGAGCATTACTGCAGAAGTGTACTGTGAAGAACTGAACACAATGATGGAGAAGCTGGCACATCTCCAACCAGCATTGGTCAATCGCTCGTCTCCGCTTCTCCTGCACGACAACGCGCGACCTCATACTGCACAGCAGACGGTCTCCAAGTTGCAAGAACTGGGGTTGGAAGCTCTCCGTCATCCGCCCTACTCACCAGACCTTGCGCCTACAGACTACTACTTTTTCCAGAATTTGGATAACTTCTTGGCGGAAAAAAAATTCAATACCCGAGAGGCAGTACAAAATGCCTTTGAAGAATTTGTTGCCTCCCGTCCAGCTGATTTCTTTAAGAAGGGCATCAATAAACTGCCACTGCGTTGGCAAAGATGCATTGATTGCATGGGTGATTACTTCGATTAATACAAATAAAAAAAAACATGAAAAAATTCGTTTAAATTTTTTCATACAAAACGGCAATTTCATAGGTGCGTTTTGTTTGTGCAAAATAAACATTTTTCTTTCTGTTCTTTTCTTTCTATCTCAAGGGACCTAGGATTACTTATCACTTAAAGAGGTTGGACATTTACGCAGTTTCCCGAATAGGTTTAAATTGACAGTTGTCTTATTTACAGAGGCAAAAACCCGAAAACCGAAATAACCCGTTTTTCATTCATAGAGGAGACGACAAACGCGTCGCGACCTGCCCAGAGCAATATTCAAAATGATAAATTATGATTAGTGGTCTTACTTAGGTACACAGGCTTTTGAACTATAAAGTCCCAATTATAGAAAAATCGAAAAAAATAAAATAACAAATAGCAAATGCATTCTCAGTTGAAAAGTTAAAAATGTTCCCAGTCACAGAGGTACCTATTTACCTAAATCTAAAAGTGTCTGGCTGTCATTGTAACAGTACGTATTAGATAGAGGCTTCGCAGTTATCCAAGGCCCCCTTATCCAGCAGGGTAAATTGCGTAACACACTATCAGTAGCAATGGGTTTCATTTTGACAGTTCAACAACATTCATTGAGTTAATTATGTTGTTGAGCAGACACATTTTTCGAACATATGGAGCAATGGACTAGCAATACGCTTCAAAATTATTCAAATTGAGGGTAATAGTGTGTTACGCAATTAGGGTGCAGGTTATAAGTACTGTACCTACTTAAATATATTTAAAAATATTCTGTTCTGTCTTTTTACGTAAAGAGTATGAGTTGCCCTGCTGCACACTGTCCGTTAATGTCACCCTCACCATCTGCGACAATCCCAAAAGCAGCATATTTCGTTTGTCTCTTTATTGTTGTAGTACTTGTGGTGTAGCAATCATTGGAATATTAGAAGACCGATCATAGGACTGCCCAGGACAGCAACGGACATTAGGTACCCTGCTACCGTGTGGAGACTAACGGTAAAATTCAGGGCCAAACACTCAGGGTACTTGCTTAATTGTAGTAGTACTCGTAACTAGCAACAGTACAAGTTTTGAATTTCATAAGATTGCAGATGCTCTTTTTTTTAGTTCAGTGTCTTAGCGCCATCTACAAAACTGCGGTGAAAGCTGTTTCATGACGTACCGCTATGGAGAATGACGTAATTTTGTAATAGTTTACTAGATGGCGCTAGGTAATACTACATACCTACATTGCAGTATTTTTCATTAGGTTTATTTGTTAAATAATAAAAATTAATGCGTGAATCTTATGACAAAAATGCTATTTCCATCGATTTTACATAGGTTGGTATTTTTTTACGTTTTATTACCAACAGCACAGCGCTCAGTGTACCCACTTAGTAAATAAATAAAGAATTATGTTTCTGAACTTGCTGTGTTGACTGTACAATTTAATCCAAAATAGAATGTCGGGCTTTGAGCGCGGCGACCGAATCAAGAAATTCCGTAACGAAAAAAACCTAACCCCCTCCCACTCCGACCGGCACAGCGGTGCGGCGTTAAGGGCCAAAACACATAACCGCGTTGCGGCACCGCGCCGCTAAAATCGGTGGTTTGCGTTGCGGCGTTGCGAAAAAGAGCATTTTACTGTCGTATGGTAGGGTATCCAGTTCCTCGTGATTTTTGATTGTGGATAGACGTGTCTCTGCCATGGACCATCGTGAGAAACTTATTGCTTATTTGTTATTAAAAAGACATTACTCTGTTTTAAATAAACGACAAAGAAGATACTGGATACATCCATTTAATAAGGCTATGAATCCCGATGGCGAGTACTTTTCTCGAAAATACAAAGCATTAAAGATAGACGAAAATAAATTTTTCGCCTACTTTAGAATGGCAAACAAGGGCGTTCCCGAACCAACGATATAAATAAATCGATGTCACAGTCAGACATTTTAATTTTAAAACTGCTTCCGGGCTTATTGAAACGTGTTATTTGCTAGTGATAGAAACAAACTTGTCAACAAGTATGACATCATAACGATGGAACTAGCGCCACGCTGCGGTGCCGCGCCGCTACAATCGGCAGTGCCGCTACTGCCGATTCTCGCGGCGCGGCGACGCAACGCGGTTATGTGTTTTGGCCCTAAAAGCCGTGCATCGTCTAACGTCGTTTCAGTTCGGCAGACTTCGGAACGGTGTTTGTGTGCGTGCGACTAGACATATGCGCGTAGACATAGTTTAAACAATATTAACTTCTCATTTATTCAATAAAAGAAAAAAAAATGTTTTCTTATCGCTCACCACGCTCAAAAATATTGCATAAATATTATGAGTGCATAAGCTATGCAATAGCTTTACCGCGGCAATCCCCGAGTGCCACACGTATTTTTTGATGATTTTTTATGATAGCAATAAATCTTTATAAATCTCAACATCATATGATACACACTGCAATGATTAATATGTAGTAGGTATAACTTAGATAAGTACAAAAAAGAAAAACTTTGGCGGTAATCAGTTCATTCTATTAGAACAAGCTTATGTAGATTTATTTACTTAATTCAATCCTGGGTATGCTAGCGATATTCAATGATGCGTTGGGTTGAATTAATTATTGGCGAATTATATCAGGAAGAGCAAAAACAAAAGAAATTCAATGGGCAATAATAAAAATGGTAGTAAAATGAAACACAAAGTTACGTTTTTTAAATATTTACTAATACCAAATCAATCTTAAACACACATCAAAACATACATAATATGCACAATCTCACTTAACTAAAATTATTTATTTGCTATATATTGTTTTTGGAAAACAATTTTAGATTTTGTTATCTCCACTATATTAATACTTTAATGAAAGATAATAATAAATATGTACAAGTTCTTTTAAGGCACTCGATTAATATTTTGCCTTAATAATAAGTACAAATTAATATTAAAAAACAATGACATGTTATAAGCCCGTCTGCTGATGGCACTAAGCATGTTTCAAGAAACAAAATTGCTAATGTAATTGCTTATGAAACACAGTAAATTACTAGTTATTTGCAGACAATAAAATTATTTGTACGTTAAACACATCTATTTCATCACATATTTTCACGTTAACATGAAACGGATTCCTCGAGTTGTTATGGCATTTGCATTTTATGATTAATCTTTAAATGCTTTTTTTGTATTAGTATGATTTGTACGAACTATGTAGATGCATGTGAAGGGTTAATAAACGCAGTTTTCATCCGTTTTTTGAACAACTGCTTGGATATGAATCTTCTGCATATGAATGTTTTATATCTGCGAACTCAAAGGAGGATAACAATATAATATTTTCAACATCATTGTAAATATTGTCCAGTATTATATCTATGAACAAGCAATTTTAGACCTTATTGTAACGACATAAAAACAAAATTAACATGTGTACGATCACATGAGATGATGTAATGTGAGACGCAACCAAGTAATAAAATAGGTTGACATGGTCATAACGGTGATTTTCAATGCCCTTTACTTTTACATATTTATGGGGAACTAACATTTATTTATGATTATTTGTAAGTGTTAACACGTGCTACGAATGAGGAGACGTCTCAAATTAATCGTACTTAACTATGCATGAGTGGGAGACCAACAAAATTAAGTACTTATTTTATGAAATAATCATGGACGGAGTGTTAACAACTTCGATGATATTTTCCACTGATGTAGTTTTACGAGAATATCTACTTACAAATGTAGGTATTCAACATAACGTTACTTATTTAGAAACATAAAAAAAAAGTTTATTGCATAGAATTTTGCAAAGGAAAATTTCTTTTATTGGCTCCAAACTCTCGACAAAAGCACCTAATTAATGCAAAACGATAGAAAAAGATTGTTACCTACTAATTAGCTCTTCTACTCTTAATTTTACTTATAAACAATTTAATTTTAAAGAAAATAATGTATCTTCAAAGATAACAATCGTGATAATATACTTTACCGACCGCATTAATCTCAAAATCAGATCTCTATAAAATCTTGTAAAAATATTCCCCCAACTTATTTTAGTCGAGATTACTTTAATAACAAAATATTATTTAGTATTACAACATCTCTATTGCACTAATCATGATTTATTATTGTTATAATATTGCTTTTAATTATATTATGTAGCTTTATACATAACAATAAACATGTAATGACGAATAATTGCCCTTGTTACATTAAACTTGAACGTTTGTGTAATCTTTGAGATTGTGTTAGGGTAAATATTTTTCGCTAAAAAAACCAACTGCAGATCTCTGATATTTGTATAAGATAGAACGAAATCTAGAGATTCCCGAAGAGATTGTAACGAAGGCACTTATAAAGTTCATAATGTTGCCATAACTAAAGTAGATCTAAGACACTAAAACATTTGGGTATTATTATTTATATTCTTAGACAATTATTATTCAAAACTGACGACGATAAATGTATAAAAATTAACATTTAGAAAAGTTAACAATAATTTAATCTCTTCTAACTTAGCTATTAATTAGCATTATAACAATTTCTATAGAACCAAAAGGTAAGAACATTGTACATTTAATTAAGGCACATGGGATGTACAAATATTCAAAGTTATCTATAAATATTAAGCACTAAGAGTAAAATACAATGCTATAAATATTATTTATTCCAAATGAGAATTCATACACTCATTGACCAATATAAAATCGTTTTGTAAAGGAAGACTTTGATAATTTAAAATTTGATCAGAAAAGTAGTCAAATATTCCTATAAAATATTAGTCTTTGGTTTTAAAGAAATGTAAAAATGATTGCCGAAGGTTTGTCGGGTCGATGAGTATATGAAGAAACAACCTATATTAGACTATAATCCAATGTCAGTCCAATTATTTATATAAAAAGCAATTTAATATATTTTAGCATCGTAGGTACTTACTTGACCTCTTGCATGACGCCATCTTGTTCTCGTGACGCGCAGTCGCGCCACAGACTATCCATGTAGCGTCCAACCATCAGTGTAGTATAAATTGCGTGCGCCGTACTTTATGTAGTACATTGAATTTTTGATTGATAGATCTTTCATCTAACATCAAGTATAATTCGGTTGAAAAACATGACTGCACCACAAAGCTTAATTCACACAATAGTAAAGCTTCTAATGAAGGGTATTTTTAATGTTTTTGTAAAGAGATCAAAAAGCGAGTTAAGTTAGCAAACGTATTTCAGTATTAATTTGATCTAGCTACTGCGTGAATTAAGCTTTAGTTAGAAGTCAATATTTTACTCAAACCATCTTTTTAGTGACGGCGCTAAAGGTGCGAATTTTCAAAGATATACTCTGTGCAAATTACGTTAAAGAAAAAAGTTTTAAATAATTATCTATAAGTAGATTATAAAGGTGACACGTTTAACGCCGTGATTTGTCCGGGTAGCCTAACAACACTCGTGCTTCAACAACAACACGTTCAAGCGACAACAGAAGATAAGACAATAAGATACAATATAGTAAATATAGTCGATGGCGTGTGCCATTTCTTTAAAAAAAAAATTATATAAAAATGTTAATAAAGTTCATCACGTTATAAACATAACAGGCATATAAATGTTAATAGTTAGACTATTATAATACATAGTATAATGTTAAACGTGAAAGGCCCAATAGCTACATGGTGGTCGATGTTCCGATGAGTATGTTACGCGGCGACATAGGGGGCCGGCGTGCAGCGGCCGGCCGCGACTCCTGTTAGTTCCTCGGCGCCGTTAGCACTCACCTAGCCGGGTTAACGAGAAGAGAGAAAAACAGAATGTTAGTATCGATCAAAATGTCATGGTCCGACTACACGAGTACCCCCAATCGCAAGTTAGCACGCTTTACCGCTTGTGTTGCGCTGCCGGCGCCCAGCTGGTGACGTCACGCGGGTTAGAGGGGGCGAAAATGTAAGGCGTGTACGTAATGGAATCTCAATATGCGAAAGACAGACAGTGGGTACCGGCAACATGCAGCCATTCAACAGAGGCGATAAACCGTGATCTCGGATTGACATGACTAGTGTACGGAATTTCTCATAAAAAATAGAAATTTGAATAAAAAATGAGGGGGAGGCTATCAGGCATTCGCGCCGCGACACTTGTTCTGTTTGTGGCCCAGTTAATACTATACGGGTACTTCATTAGTTTACGCAGTTAATGGTTGAAAAATGTTAAGTCAATTTAGTATGTAAATGATAAATCTACAAATATATTAAATGCCCAATAGTTCCCAAAAGAGCAATGCTTGAAACACTAGCGGAGGTGGCCGCGATGCGACGAACATTGCTCAGACAAACAAGCATAATAAATTTATCACTTAGGTATAACCATAGCACCCAGATGCAAGTATGTAAGTTATTCAACACATTGCTGCAACATCTCAATACTGTATATGGCGGCATTCTCATAAAAAAAAATTGTTAATAAGTTTGTGATAACGAATCAATGTAATTACATATTTGCATGTTAGTGACTCATATAATATAAATACATAGTTACAGATAATCTGCAAGTTGTGACAATAGCAGTTATGATAGTGCACTTAAGAATTATTATTATGTCAACAAACGGGATCTTGGCCTTGTGGAGTTGCATGTTAGTTGTGTGAGGCTACAATTGACCAAATGACTGCACGTCATCAACTTTATCGACATATATACTTTTGTAACACATAGAACATTTACTTTACCACCGCGGATCTAACGAAACTAAAGAAAGAAAACGCTTAATTTAAATTTTCAGACAATTTATTGCGTGTATATTCTCAGAAAATGCATTTATTTACAATCAACAACGGAAACAATACTTTACAAAACATTATCGCATATTATCATTCATTTTATAAAATAACGAATAGCATTTCGACTTAAAATCATTTCATATAAAGAAGCGTGAAAATACGTAACCGACACATTGGATGTCGGCTTTAAATCCACAAGGACACAAGTGCAAATTATCTTAATAATAAACCACTTTCAAATAAGAAAGTAAATATAATACCTAAGGCAAAAATAAAAACAACTAGCTTAAAAAATTTCATATCAAAATCTTATATTGACTAATAGAAAGTTGTGATGATTATGAAAAACATATCGAGTCAAAGGAGGGGGCATTACGTTTAATACTGGATTGATGGCACAAATTCTGAGAATGCGCTTTCCTTTGACTAATACTGGGCGATACTCAGGAAAGAAGGATTTCACAACCGGCCTGTAGCACCTCCGTGGATTCTATTTGGCAATATTGAACACTACCGTCTACGCGAACATCTACTACGTCAAGCTTTGCAATAAAGAATAGTGTATGTAACATCAATCCTTCTTCCCTCAAATATATAATTTATATCTGAAAATATTACGAGTGTCCGAAGACATGTTGTGATTTCAATTGTTGCAACAACAGCATTGAAAACAACTACAGACAAATAATTTGGTAACGCTGATGTTCAACTTTGAATTAAGATAGAGCTCTAATAATGCCTCGCATCACAACATGTAACAGATCTAAATATCTATAAAAAAGAAATATAAAAATCACAGTTTTCAAATTATGCAGTGTAACCTCAGATCCGGTATGAAGAGCTATAAAGCGTCTTATCCTCATACAAACTATTCAAGAACGTAACTAATAAGTACACAAATAATAAATATAAATACATAGTGACACAGAGAGACAGTAAAGCAAAGGTACCCACGCATACTCGAGAAGAATATGGTTGCTCGGAAATATAATATTGAAGTGAACATAGAATCATAGATACACTTAATAATACAAAAACTTGGACCTTGCAAGTATATTGAGTTGAATTCGAGTGAGATTCGATATAAAAATGCAAGTTCCACTTTGTGCGACACCAATAAGACACAAGCAAACGTATTCATCTAGCTGCATGCGCGCGCACGCGCTTCTCACCTTGTGAACAAAATGGCGGCGTGAGAGCGTTTTGGCGGGAATTAAGGCGCCGGTAAGGCAGTGCGCTGGTAAGGGTGCTCCCTGACCTGCGCGAGCCGTTGCGCCCTCCTCACCACACCTAGCGGCATATACACATTTAACATCTGCGTCTTCGCTCAACAACAAAAGCTTCCAACACCGAGTCGGTGAACCCAAACCTTTGCTAATGATAACATGGATTAAGAAATTCACTGGAAAACCAATTTGGAATACATTTAAAGTTGATAGACTAAATAGAACTGGGTGTAGCTTTATATCTAAATGCTGCAAACAGATTGAATCTCATATTAAATAGAAATAGAAAAATTATTTCGTTTTCTACACTTAAAAGATCGCAAGTACCTAGATATCACTGCCAAATACTCGTCATTGTCGTTCGGTAATACTAAGATAAAATTTTTATTATTAAATCTTCATTTGGCAGTAACATTAACTTCTATTATTATGCTTAGGCCTATAGATTACTTTATTATCTATTTTATTGCTTTGGAAAATATAACAAAATAAAACATTTAAATGATCGGATCTGCGTAAGCCCGATCAAGGTACAGGTAATGGCTGGCTTCGATTTTTTTCTTGTTTTAATTAAAATTGACTACAGTGTTAACTGCGATATAATAAACCTAAACAATAATATACGGGTGTATAATATTTTCATAAAGCTCACTCTTTTCTAACCTAACTAGAAATCTTTTAAAGATAATAATAATACTTAGCCTATGGTATGTTTATAAATATAATAATATGGCTAATAAATTAATAAGTTACGATATAATAATTGTAGCAATAACACTGTGCACAATGCGGGTACAAATGTGATTGCTACACTTTAAACGTATATAAACATTTAAAACCGCCTAGAATGTTCCACGTTTTGTTCGTAATGTGAGTGTGTATCGCGTTATTAATTTTGTCAGTTTTGTTAAAATATCGTTAAATGTGTAAATGTGTTGTTTTCGTAAATCAATTTGTATTTGGTCCCTTTTGCTTGTAATTGCTGAATTATCTATGCAACTCATTGCGTCATTCAGATAAACTACTGTTAATACGAAATTTTCTTTTGTTATTCACAAGTATTTTAACTGGAAATATAGGTAGAAAAAAGGATGAAAAAAAAACCACATGCAAATGGTGGAATTTTAGAATACATGGTAATAATACTTTAGAGTAAGTAATATAACTTAGTCCAAAACTCAATGAAGTTTGAATCTACATTAACATAATGTTAATAAATTAGTTGTGTTACAAGCAAGGGTTATCACAAGAACTATAAATGATGGGTTCTATTCATAACTATCATCATTCGAGTGAAGTTTATCAGTTACAAGACAGGTAAATTAATATATATAAAACTCTATGTCTTTGTATATTAAACATCGGTAACTTATATAGAGTTCTATTGGCAGTTTAGATTCAACTAAAATATTATCTAATTTAAACAATTATTCAACTGCCATCAGCCCTAACACGAAACAACTGATATAAAAGAAAATATATTTTCAATAAATATTCTGATAATTATATTAATTTGAATAAATAGTACAACTTATTCTGTTATATAATAAATAATATATCTTTGACTGCAAAGTAAAACAAAAATTATAATTTGTATGAAACTGTACAAAACAGCCGTAGAAGAAAAAAACAATGTTCGTAAATATTAAAGACGATAACATCGTAGGTACAATATAATGAGTCGTTAAGCTAAACGTACTTAAAACAATAAAATCTTAAAGTATATAAATTGATCATGGCGTTTTATTATGACTGTAAAGAGGACGTCCTGTGAGGCGTTTAGAAGAAGAATTATGATATCAAGGACGGCAATAATGATGCGTAGTGCGATACGGCGCTTGCAGTCTGCCGTATCTTACTGAGGGCTGTTGCGGCCAATGTCAAAAGCCAGCTAGCAGATATCTCGACGCTGCAAACCCCATTAAAATATTTATATCACACACAGTTCAACATAAGCTCGACACCATACGTTAGAATAGTGTACATTAGTTTGTTAGTGCTGTGTAATCACGAGCCTGATTGTTCTTTGTTAAGCTGATTTCAATAAATAGCGGTATTTAGTGATCTAGCAGCATCTACAACCGTTATCGAGTTTCTGTGTCTTATTTACTTTGTTTTGGAGTTATTAAGTCTAATATCGCGCAGCAGGATAATCCCTCCAAAAATGGCTCCAGATGTAATCGGTCAAATCACGTGCTATGGACAAGAAACAATGGCGTTACAATTCTGTCCGTACTCTTCAGTTGTTAAAATCAGTACCGTCACAAAGCCCCTTATAAGTAGTAATTGTGTCAAAATAGAATACATACAATAATTATGTGATGAGAAAAGGCTATAAACGTGCCAGATTATTATTGATTCGGCACTCAGTATGTCGTTTAATTTAGAAATAGTTGCCAATTCAAAGGCCCCACTTTAAAAGATGCTACAAAGACACATGAATTGACCATTCAGGGAAGCAATTTGTGGAGATTATTCTGCTACTTCATGAAGTTGCTGGAAACAAGCTTGTACTGAAAGCTTTATAGAAAATAAGGCATGCGACATACGGATGAGCGTTATAGCCTATAAGCCTTGGGCAATTAAACCGAAGGTACTTGGAACACGGGGACCTAAGATGGTACAAATCTGATTGTGCGTTTTCATAGAAGCGGAGCTGGGCGAAGCGGAGCAGAGACGTGCAGGAATCGACTAATCACAATGGTTGAAATCCTCATGCGTCACTCGTCTCGTCTGTGATTGGACGATTCCCACACGTCTCCGCTCCGCTCCGCGCAGCTCCGCTTCTGTGGAAACGCACCCTTAGTCGCGGAAAATTTGATGAAAAGGCCTACCGGGCCATGAATGATACGGACTGGCTTATAAGTTCTTAACTACAAACCTTTCATTATAATGACTGTTACTGACTTTTTTAAAAGCATTTTTTTTAATACTGTTTCGAGGCTTCAGCCTCTGTGTGTTTGTAATTAACATGCGGTTATTTTGTTCGATATTTGCGATTATCAAATTGTTTACTTTAAATACTAATTTCATCATACGTTTTGTTCCTACTTTAATTACTTCTGATACTAGTGGACGACTGAAAACCCGGTACCGTGTGTATGTAGCGTTAGTAGATAATAAACGATGTTTGATAACTATTTTTTTTTTTTTACCTAAGCACTGATCGATCATCGTAAATTATTTTCATGTTTTTTGCTTTTCGATATTAAGCCCATGTCCAGTAACTTGCATTTATAACATAGGGTATTTTTTTTTCTAGCAGCCCTTTCGAATATTCAGTTCAGTCAATACAGTTGCCGTTCAGCTGCATTTCACTTTTAATCACTAATAAATTGCAATCTTAATAAAAAAAATAATTTAACCGTCCCTAATATTTTGCGACCTGCGGTTATCAAACATCGTTTAAAGATATCAACGGGCGAACAACCCACCCGTATGGTCCGCAGTGGCGTACTCCGTTGTCAGCAGCGGGTTGGCGGCGGCGGTGAGCGCGGCATAGTTGGCGTAATCGTAGGGGGACGCATAGATGAGCTGGTGCGAAGGCTCGCCAGGCGACAGCAGGCCTGCCGCGGCTTGAGACGAGCCGTTGAGCAGGCCGGCCTGCGCGCCTTGCGACATGCGTGGCGAGAGGATTAGTGGCGCTCCTAGAGGCGCCTGTTGGCGAAGCGCCACGCCCCCGACGCCGCCGCCGCCCGGCGCCAGCAGGCGCTGGGTCTCCGCCGCGGCCGCCGCCACGCGTCGCCACTCCTCGTCCGCTGTGGGATCGTCTGCGTTGTATCAATGGTACTTATATCAGCTCGCGTCGGGTTCCTTCCCTCTTTCCCGGTCGTGTGAACCATTGATGAAAAATTGGAAACTCATTAGCACAATTGTTTTGACTTGTTAGTAGATTTCGCAGGTACCTGTCTAGGTAACTGTCTAGTTCTGATTTGTTAGTAGATTTCGCAGGTACACGTTGACTTGAAACTCTTAAGCAATGTGTCTCAACTCAGTCACGAATTTAACACTCCAGTAGGCGCGCGTTCTACCATTGTAGAACGCACTCCTAGAATTTGAGCGCAAATTGAAGGTCACTCACGGACACACTCATAGTATTCCTCTACATTACATTATAATATTCCTTGTGCCTCATTTAGTTTCATAATAAAGCCTTCTTGAACATGAAAGCATATTTTTAACTATTCATGAAACGTTCCTTCAAAAATCTTTAAATTAACGAGCACTAACGTCCCAAGTTGAGGCGCGCCTACTGGAGTGTTAGCCCTTATGTGAGTGACGAGGTACCCGTGTACCTTTAGCATTTTAAAGAAAATATAAATAAGTATTATTGATTCATTAAATTTGAAAATGCTAAAGGTAAAGGTACCTCGTCACTCACATAAGGGTTAATGTAGCTGATTAAGATAATGAATGACTGGATGGAACGGAAATCTGTAAAAATAGAGATGACGACCACAGGAAACGAAGTATTATAGAATATTCTATGGGCATAATTCATGAAGGAGTTTGTGTATTCAGTTGTAAAATATTTTGTCTCTTGCACGATGAGGAGCTGTTCATTTATTACGTAAGCCATTTTGAACCAATTCCTGCCCCCCCCCCGTCCCCCCTACGTAAGAAAAAATAAGACTTGTATGAAACCCCTCACCCCTTTGAATCTTACGTAAGATCAGTATCTACCAAAATTTCAAAGAAAAATTAGCATTTTTTTAAAACTTAGATATTGTTTTTGCTTACTTATGTGATCTTACGTAAGAATAATCTAGACCCCTCCCGCCCCATGTGAGAAAAAATAAGACTTGTTTGGACCCCCTCCCCCCTCAAATCATCTTACGTAATAAATGAACATCGTGCACGAGACAAAATATTTAAACTGAATACACAAACTCCTTCATGAATTATGCCCATAGAATATCACGTCAATATACATATTATAGTACACTGGAAAGCAATCGTGATAAAAACTCATTTCGTCGTACGTAGCAAGTTCCTCTTAGGCTCGAACGGTTTCCAATGGCCCTTAATAACGATAAGAGATCTTGGTGCTGTGAAATCACCCATGTTAATAGTTAACAACCGTAACATGCCACAAATCAATTAAGTTAGTCATCTAAGCAGTCGCCTCGATGACTCACATCCGCAAACAAAAGACACATTTTATGCTCACTTCAACAATGGGAAACGTAATGAAAACACCAGAATACGTACAGTTGTAAGAACACTATTCAAAGAAGAATAATCCCACGATTATTATGTGATTTGCCATGCAAAATTATGTGTCCCACAACATTGTGTTTTATCCAGGAAACAATCATAATTACTTGAAAGTACCTCGTTATCCTGCCACATTTCCTCGAAATGATTGAAATTCCATTGAAATATAAGTTTGATGGCATTTGCACAGTAGGTGTAAAGGATCCCCAGAATCTTTCCAACAAACGCCCTTGAAAATTTCACTCAAACCCTTAAAGCCAATTTGATGACTATCTACTCCATACTGAGGTGCACTGTCTTTGATATCGACAGGTCTTTATTGATAGCCTTGATTGACAAGACAAGTTTTACTAGCTTCGGACATAGGTACCCTTTCCTCTTTTTCAGAAACCCGTCATGATTGGTCTGAGATCTCTTTGACAATATGTATGGAGCTAGATTTTGGTCACGAAGTACTAAGAAATGGAGTGATAATGAGAGCGAAACACACGTCTCTCTGTGATTCGCCTATTAAGAACATGCCATGACAACGCGACCCGGTGAATAAGTGAACCCGCGAGTGAGCATTCCATTTCTTACTCCTCCGTAACTTTATTAGTAACTCTTAGTGGGTAGTTTTAGTGACAAAACATGAATGCGACCATACTTATGAGGCACTGACCGTTGACGGGTACCACCGCCTTCGTGCTGGAGTCGCGGTACGTGCCGTTTATGATAGCCAACTCCATCAGTTGACGTTTCTTCAATTCATCTTCACCATCGGCTTGCTGTAGAAAAAGGGAAAATTTTTATTGATTAATATGTTCGCGAGGAAGACCTGTATGAGTCTCGCACAGACCAGGGAAGTATGGCACGAAAGGGAGGATCACTATACTCAGCTGTGGGGGGAACAAGGCTGCCAATGATGATGATGATATTCACAAATAAACAAACGAGGATCGTTGCAGCAATAAGGCTATTTACGTTCTCTTTCCAAAGACGTCATAGAATGTGACCGAAATGTTTGGCTTGGATAAAAGCCTGATGCAACTACCGATCCTTCTTTCATGTAGAATATACAAGAGATTTTCACGGCCGATTTGCTTAAGTATACTAGTCGGAGATCCATATTTAGAGAATCTAAGGACCGGCTCTTTGGTGCTTTTTTGCTGGACGAAATAAATCCGGGCATATACCGTAGGAGGCGGGTTACTTTAGTTATTTTTTTCAAATAATTTACGAATTTGATTTGTAGTTTGTATCGGTATTGTCTTTTTAGTGTTCTTTAAAGTTATAAAGAAGCTCAAGGATATAATCAATAACATGTGTGAAGTGTGTTCTACAAATATGATAAGCGGAATTGCAGCTATCAGTGGCCAAAGAAACCATCAAGGGCGGTAAGATTGAATATCCAGGAAAGGTTTAATGTAAGAACAAATTTCAAATGGCGTGAACATGTAGCAACGTGCACTTGAGTCGGTAAAACAGTTCCACAAGTACACGTCTATATCGCCATTTATTAGTTACCGAAGGAACTACGATGTTCGGTGGCACGGTCCGCGACACGGCGGGCAATTCAAACATTTTCTCGATTTGGGACAAAGTTATGCCATGGAGTCAAAGTACCCGCCTCTGCGGTAACAATATGTCGAAAAATGAGACAAGCTTAAGTCGAGTACAAACATGCCGGTTTCCTCACGATGTTTTCCTTCACCGATTTGTGAGCAGTGGTGGTTATCTGGGTTCAACCAAGGACCGAACTTGTAAGACGCGGCCGTTACCAGTGAGCTACCAGTGCACTTGCACTCCAAGCATAATGACTATTAATACATTATTTATTACACAGACGTGAGCTTTTAAGAACCCAGCTACAAAGCAAGATATAAGTACCATAGACAAATAATATGATGAACAAACTATACTTAATTACTTATGTCAGTGTAATTAAAAACGCACAATAACGTGCTTTATGGTTTAGAATTGAGAGGTCAAGATAATTAAATATAATTCTAGAACCAAAATAAGGTCAGTGTCGGTAAAACACTATATTTGTACTGTCGTTAGCCTTATATTTAGGTGTAGAAGCTCATATATCATTTTTGACTGTGATGGCAGTTTCGCAGCCAAGAACATTATTTTGGCAACAACATTTAGAAAAATATACATTGAGAGGAATGAAGGAAATGAGTCAGATTACTTACTATTAGTTACCAGACTTGTCTGTCCTGTTCCAAAAATATCCATTAATGTATTTATTTGGACTAAATGTTGCGAAAGGCGATTAACCGAGTAGGTACTTGGAAGATGAATTTCTCCAGCAGTGGACTGCAAATGGTTGCTCGGTTCGATTAATTGAATGTCTTTTACAAAATACAGCAGATGAGAGAAAGAGATGGCGCTATGCAAGACGAGAATAGATCTGTCTACAAGAATAGCTCTGTCTCTTTTTCACACTGGAACGATGATGATTTTTGGTCTTTCCTATACGGCCCCTGATCTCATTTGACGGTTATAAACCAACTAGTGGGAATCTCTCGTTGTATTAATTAGTAATTTCGACACATCAATTGGGAAACACTAGAATGATCAAGAATAAACTAAACACTTATGGAAACCAAAGGTACTACTTCATATTTCGTACAAGTAGAACACGCTATCAAAACAAAATTGTTAAGGTATCTAGGTAACCAGTGTTCGTTAATTAGTATTAATGAGTCCAAGCCTTGCAGCGGTTCAACACAATTGCTGATGACGTCATCATGCCTTAAACGCACGGCAATGAACGTAACACTGAATGAGATCTGTATATAGATAGTAGAAGACTGTTATATATTTCCCAAGGCAGATTTCACTGATATTCAGTGGACGAGAAAATATTTTTCCTATCTTTCGAGGAAGGAAAGGCGATAAGCTGCCAGGTTCGTGTAACGTAAACTACGTAGTGACGTGGATTAGGATTCCGTGGTCACTGGTCATTCTATGACTACAAACAGGGACCCCTTAAGTAGAAAATTAAGCTGAGAACGTAGAAAAATATTTGGAAAAAGAAAGAGAACGTATGAAGTTTTGCATAATTTTTATCGAAGTTCTATTCAAACAATTCATAGTCCCTTTAATTTTACCAGATGTAGGTAAGAAGACAGACTGGCATGGGTGTCCAACGCATCTACGTACAGACTACAGAGGTTCTATATTTAACATCAGAACCCTTAAAACGACACCGCAGTGAGTGATTTACATTCGAGGCTGCTGGAATGAGTGCCAAAATTTCTATTTGGCATAACCGTCTGCCATGTTAGAGAGTTTATCTTAAACAGATAATATTCGCAGCGACTCGCACAATCCGACGTTCACGTGGTAACCGACTGTTAAGTTAGTCATAGTTTACTATTACGGAATAATAAAATGTTACGGGCTGTATAAAAGAAAGATCGGAGATTGCGTTGGTCATACTCCATCCTACACGAAGGTATTTTAAGAATTCATTCTATTTTAGTGATATGACACGAATGTTTGGAAGAAACTGTATGCAACTGGATTTGAACCCTCCGTCCTTTGATTTCTACATTTATGTATAACTGTAATTTATATGCAACCGGTCGATTCTGGAAACATCTCACCGTGATAACTAAGGTGAAGTGAGCTTAGAGTAAGCTGTGAGTCATGCTGATGCTAGGGATTGACACTATTGACGACTCACTCCACGCTCACTTCACCCAAGTTTTCACTGTGAAATGATTACAGAATCGCACGGCTGTACATAATAAAGAGTATTCTATTATATTATATTGAACTAGAAACTCAAACTTTTAAAATAAGAGCATACATTTGTAATGGCAGTTGCACAATATGTCTTAGTTTGAAACCTTCCTCAACGAGACAACGCTAGTCATAATGAAGTACCTAGTACCAGTCACCACAATGAGCCACCAAGTTTGTGTCCCTAAGGTAACCGCAGAGCCGGTCCGCTAAGATCGATGACACTGCTTGTCATCAATCATTTCAGACTAACACAGTATTGTTCTCTCTAGACGTGGGTTTCTCTTTACAACTTCACGAGCTGGATTTTGCTTTACACGGTTTGAATCTTGGATATTTGAACTCGTAGGGTTTTTAAATCGCAGTTGATGTTTAAAAGTTTTAGACCGTAAGCACACGGAGTATTTTAAACGCGCAGATGACTCGCGTCTACGCGCTTCATGCGCGCGTTTGTATCACCAATACAAACGCAACAATCAGCATCTACGCCGCCAAAAACGGGCGTTCCTAAAACGCGCGTCGGCTGCGCGTTTAAATTACGCCGTGGGCTTACAGCCTAACGTGAACAGTTATGTGTGACCATATGGTGTACTGCCGATTCAAATAAAAGAAGATAGCCAGTAATAACCCGGCTATTAATCAACTACTATTATAAAATGAAAGCATTTACTTACAGGTACAAGCAGGCGTTTGACTTCATCGACAGCCCTGGCCAACTTGATCTTCGCCCTGTTCTCAGTATCCTCAACTGTGAGTAGGACGTGGAGGTCGTCAGCCAAGTGCTCCCAATTGGGCTTTCCTCTGTTTGCATCCTCCTGAAATTCATTCAAACCAAACACTTTAGATTCTGCCTTCACGGTGAAGGAACACATCGTAAGGAAAATTTGAAGTGTGTGTCCAAAAAATTCGAAGACGTGACATCACCGTCCGATACTGGACCGGCGTGGTAGATTACGCATTTCTCCCTATCACAGCTTTCTGTGAGAGGGAGATATCAAGGCCTGTGAGGAAGCGACGAGTGTCTCCCAGCACTGAGAACATTATAGGAATCCACTTTAGTGACCTTCAATTGAA
This sequence comes from Eremobia ochroleuca, assembly GCA_949629135.1. Taxonomy (NCBI): domain Eukaryota; kingdom Metazoa; phylum Arthropoda; class Insecta; order Lepidoptera; family Noctuidae; genus Eremobia; species Eremobia ochroleuca. The sequence continues at coordinate 12,129,376 of OX451395.1, read as the reverse complement.
ACGTTTGCGAATGTTTATGATGCTCCTATTTTAGCACAATGATTAAGGCGCTGTATAAGAAATCAAATATAGTGGGGCCCGTGGCTAAATAATAACAGCCGCACAGGTCGATCGATCAGGTTAAGCTATGCTTGCCGCGGTTGGTCTGTGGATGGGTGACCATCTTTACATACTGAGACCCCTCCGTGCCTCGGAAAGCATGTTAAGCCCGAAAGTCAGACAACCAGTCTCACCGAGGGGTATCGTATTACCCAGTAACTGGGTTGTGGAGGTCAGATAGGCAGTCGCTCCATGTAAAATACCGGTATTCAGCTGCATCCGGTTAGACTGGAAAAGGCTAGGCAGATGATGATAAGAAATCAAATAAAGCGGGAAATCGAAATGACGTAGGTACTGCTAAGATCCAGTGTTTATGTTATAGGGGTTTTTGCGCTTTAGTCATGGCGTCATTTAAGCCATTACAATTTTTTTACTGAGAGATTGTTGGCCCAGTTGCTGTATTTCAAGCATTGAACTAGGATTTTGTAACACAAAAATTCGAAGCACAAATCTATGTTTTTTCAGGTCGAACAGAGCATTCAACTACCCATTAAAATATTACATTCTACTATTGATAATTGAAGTATGGTTCTGAATATAAATAGCCACGAACATTGCTGTAGTCTCAAGGACGTAACTGAACGTTAATGGCTAAGCACTTCAAACAGGCCCATACAAATCTAAACGAGAGATCCATATTCATTTCCCAATGTTTGGGTAATACTATTCGTAGAATATGGATTGAATCGGAGTTACGCCTCTATATTTCGAGTCAAACTACAACCAGTTTTGTTCATACAGGGGATAGCAAATTTTTATATGGAGCCTGGCATACCTACCTGTACGCCATTTTATTTATTTTTTTCAAAATGGCGGCCCCGCATGAGACTTAAATAAACGTAATAAGTGGCCGCCATTTTGAAAAAAAAATGAGGACATGTAGATATGCCCTGGAAGTTTAAAACCCTTCTAAACTCAGATTAGTAATAGAAGGGTTTTTAAACGTTGTGCTAATAGATGTAAGTAAGAATATTAAATTTAAATGCTTCGTGACTTTTCTTTCCATGGACAAAGGCAGACTAATTGCTGTTTTCAAGGATGATTTATAGAAGACAGCATGCCAATTGAAACCTGACAACATGCAAATAACGAAATAAGTGACAGTTAAATTGTACTCGCTTAGACAGAAGTGATTAGAGCGAACAACATAAAAAAAAAGCAATATACTAACATTTTGCAGAACCGCTTAGTAAAGTGATATGCATATGTACAGACACCTGATATAATGACAAAATGTATTATGTTTGCTTTTCGTGATTAAGTACGTACTTCTTAGCGTTTCGTCTTGCGTAGGTAAGTGGATTTCGAAGCACAATTTTTTGCACTAAAAATATAAGTATGTACTTACCTAGAATATAATAGAATACTCTTTATTATATGTACCATATAAATAGATACCACTAGATCTAACTAGAAACTGCTTGTCTTAAACTGATGCGATCAGCAGACACTTCTATCAGTTTCCTCTATTGGTTGAGGTTTCAACTTTTCTAGGAAATCTTAGGATATTATGTTTTATTTACAATAAGAAAAATATTGAGAAATGAAAGTAACCTGATATAATTTCCAATCGTTAGCTGCGTGGAAAATATAAAAGTTAGTAATTAAAATAAACTACTTCACTTATATAACGTTAATTAAATGTTTTTACGATGTTTAGTAAAAGGAAAAGTTAGCAGTATGAGTAAATAAATGTTGGGTTTTACCTTCTTCTTATCCCTCATTGATCCTTTTCCTCTGACCATGATTTTGCATCCCGTCTCTTGTTCTAACTGTTTGGCTGTCATACCCCTGGGCCCTAGAATCCTTCCAACGAAGTTGAACTGAAAAGAAGAGAAAACATAGATGAGTTTTAAATTAACACTAAGAATTACATAATCTGGAAAATCTTTAAACCTTTGGAAAGTTTCACTTTGGAAGCTTCATCAGCAGTTAATATAAATAACATTACAAAGTATGTCTAATGTGTTTCAATGAAATAAGAGAGCCGATCTCGATTAAAAATTCTGGAATTTCATTCATCATCTGTTAGGTAATACATTCAAAGTTTAAGATTACGAAACGCCGCGGCGACGCCGACGCCACATACTAAGACCTAAGTGTGTGAGTACATCTAACGCCATTAGCTGTTGAATTAATTACGCGCTTCGTTACACATAAACCATATTTCCTGCACATAAGCCCATGCTGTACATACATTTAACCTCAATACGTAAGCTTCAAAGCAACGGTCAGCTCGATGTATACGAACTGTGAACCAGTATCATTCTGCCGTCCACGAGCGAAGCTGAGAAATGGACCAGTTGGCACGCCGCCAATCGCGGCGGTTCACACTAGCGCTTTTTTTTTTCTGAAGGGATATTTTAGGGAGCCAAACGACAGTTCAAAATATAACAATAAACAAGCGTAGTAAATAAAAATCGAGGTTAGAAATTCGTCACATGTCTCATGCCAAATTGTTTTGCGTGACAGCGTGCAAATTGCTCGAAGATGTTATTATGCGGCTGAAAAATTAACTGACGTCCGCGTCGGTAGCAAACATACATTTAGCGAAGATAGGCAGGCCGAGTACGAGTTGACTCGCTTTGAAGTCATAAATCTGAGCGAACATTCAGTATATCTTATTGTGACAATAGGTTCATTAGATATATTTCATTACGACAATGTATTTCAATGAGAAATATGAGATGCGGAAATAGGCGCCCCAAACGAGCTGGGACAGCATTCGTTAGCCGTTGCGGTCCAGCGCCTGCCTCGGCGACAGGCGACAAATTGTAAATCACTCAAAGAACAGACGGACCGAAGTTACACATCCTAACCGATACATATATTTATCGTACAAATAAATCTTTAAAACCAGCCAACTGTACAATACAAGACAAGTATAAAACGGTAGAAATAACTAATGAACTGAACCTGTGCTGAAAAGCTAGCTAATTCTGAGTGATACAACACAACAATATTCATATCATCTTCAAAACACATGAGTGATTTCAACGCGCTGCTTTTAAAATTTCATAAATAAATCAAAACAAAATCGTTTCAAACCACACAATTTGAAATGGTGAAAAATATCATTTAACCACAGGTTTTAAAAGCTTATTTTCTTTGATCTACACACGTAGGCTGCGGGCAGAATTTCCTTCTATCCCGTTTATACGAGTATGAGCGTGGTTTCTAAGCACCATAAAATCCTCCGTAATCTCGTAGTGATCATAATTCCAAAGCGGAGGGCAGTCCCGATGCTATTTAGTGGTTGGCCACAAACTGCTCGCTTGAGAACACTTCCTTTGCTTGTCAACCATTATATTACATTTCCCATTATTGTACAGCAAGGACCTCGTAAAATATTGCGTTGGAAGCGAGACATGTATTGTTATGAGACTTAACTACTAAAAAGACTCAATTACTAAATAAGTACAACACACGCCGGGTTAGAGAGAACAAACTGGTTCAACCACAGATAACAAATTATTATGGTAAGAGAACATTTTGAACCTAAAGTGTTTAACAAAATAGATTTATTAAGAGAAAAAGTAAAAATTAGCAAAGGATCACTTAAGATAAAATTGAAAAACACTATACAGGATAGCAAACAGAACTAAATTGTATAAAATTGTTACTTATATTATGTATCATTGTATAAGATTAAACTACAACAATATAATTTATAAGTAGTAGGTATGTACGTAAGGTGGTGCATTGTTATGTAAAAGAGCGCCTCTCGTCATCCAACGTAAAAGTTTGGCGAGTTTAAACACCTCTGTATTATAATATCATTAATTAAAAAAAAATTTAAAAAATAGTAGCTGTATTTTTTTTTATTGTCCCAGCAGGGTGATTGCGTAACAAACTATCAGTAGATGGGTTTCATTTTGACAGTTCAACAACATTCATTGCGTTATTTACGTTTTTGAGCAGACACATTTTTCGAACATAATTATGGAGTAATGGATTAGCAATATGCTTCAAAATGATTCAAATTGAGAGTTAGTGTGTTACGCAATTAGGGCGCTGTTTCGTTTCATGTTTCTACGATCGCCAAGGAATAGCAATTTCATGTTAGGATCACGGGATTGTTTTATAAAGTTAAAGCCGTCAATGCCTATCTCTGACCAGTTGGCGGCCTTTCATTTTCTCGGAAAGAAATTATCTTCTTGTACTGGATTATTTTTTTTACACGCTCCAAATTTTTACAGGGTGTTCTACTCATGAATATGAACAACTTTCACTATGGGACCAACTCTGAAATCACGAAAACAAAATCAGCTGTTTAATACAAAAGTCCAATACCTACTTGACCAAAGTGTATGAAACAGCTGATTTTTATTTCGTGATCTCAGAGTTGGTTCCATAGTGAAAGTTGTTCATATTCATGGGTAGAACACCCTGTAAAAATTTGGGGACGGTAAAACAAAACATGCTGTATACGGGGCACTGACTACTAAATGTCTAATCATAAGTTGGGGCGAGTTCCAGACTAATGAATTCCTGACTTCGTCTGGGTGTCAAATTATGTATCTCAAACCAGACGGGCGTAACGAATACGGGAGTGTCTGGACACATTTTCTTGTCAAGAAAACGTTACAATTTGGCCCACGTGACGGGAAACAAAGTTCGATCGCAGGCGTTTGGTCGCCGATCGCCGGTCGCCGGACGTCGGGCCACGTCGAAATAGCGTCGCGATAGTTGGCGACGCGCCCGTATTTACTTTATTGCATTTTTTCACTGTTAGTAATATTTTTATGAGAAAAGTAATTATTTTATTTTCTACATTACAGAAATACCTGTATATGTGCCCGGATTTACTGTCACGCTAGTTTGTCACCTGAATTATTTTTACCGCGAATGTGGTTTAATTATGTAATTCCACGTTGTCTACACGCCCAGTTGCTCAGGTCGCAATTTAAAATAAATAAATTACTGTAGTGCTATTCTGCAAAAATCTCACCGTGATCAATTGGGTGAAGTGAGCAGTCATTCAGAAGGAATGACAGCTCACTTCACTTAACTTCTCACGGTGAGATTCTAACAGAATCGACCGGCTGATATCGTGCCCATATCAATCTGTTCAAATAATACAAGGAAATCGGACAGTGCAACAGTAAACAAAAGCTATGGGAAACGTACGCCGCCGCCGGCGCATCTAATCGATAAACATTAACCAATTGCATTCCAGCCCGCGGCGCATGCGCGCACCGCCCTTTATCTATACCTATACACCGAGTATGTACACTATCTGTTTGAGTATCGACGGTTATCGGAATTAATGCAAATAACGTTATTTGTTTTTGTGGAACAATAAATCAGTAAACGCTACTTATATTATAAGGTACGTAAATAGGGAGTTAATAATAAAGTTATCTGTGTGTAATACCGCTATTATGGAACTTTAATCCATGTTTTTATATCCTATCTGACAGGTCATGACGATTTACGTCTCCAATTCAGTTGATTACGTTTGAGCGAATATTTTAACGATTGTTATTGTAAATGGCATTATTAAACACACATTACACAATACTTATAACATCATAAATAACGTATCGGTACTAGTCGATAGGAGGGGTGGAGGCCTTATTTATAAAGGCATCCACAGGATAGCCCGGTTCAACCTAATAACCTCCTAGGTTGAGCTGCGAGATGACATTCACAAAAAAAAAGCCGGTAGGAGTACAACATATCCCTCTGTTCTCCAGACGGAAGGTATCCATGAGGTTTTACTACAGAAAAAAGGGGCAACTTTTCCTATGAAATCTATATCCGAGTCGTGAGACTAAATACTACTTTCTTCATCAGCATCGTCATCATCGTCATTATCATCATCGTCATCATCATCATCGTCATCATCATCATAATCATCATCATCATTGTCATCGTCATAATCGTTATCCTCATCATCATCGTCGTCATCATTATCATCATCATCATCATAATCATCATAATCATAATCATCGTCATCGTCATCATCGTCATCATCATCGTCATCATCATCGTCATCATCATCGTCATCATCATCGTCGTCATCATCATCATCATCATCATCCGTCTTGCCTTGTCTCGTACTTGGGGTCGTCATCATAATCATCACCATCATCGTCAGCATTTTCATCATCATCATCATCACCATAATCATCGTCATCATCACCATAATCATCGTCATTGTCACCGTCAGCATCATCATCATCATCATCATCATCATCATCGATCATCATAACTATCATCATCATCATTATTATCATCGTCATCATCATCATCCTTCTGCCTTTGTCCCGTACTTAGGGTCCGTGCAACACGTTTTTTCTTTCCATTCTCCCCTGTCAAGCGTCACGCTATCATTCACTTCTTTCTCTTTCATATCATTCCTCACACAATCTATCAATCTTTTCCTTGACCTAAAGATAAAACTTACTTACGTAAAAACGAAAAAATAGGGTGTCACACCTCTTATACTGAACGACTTTTCCTATGAATCTTATATCCGAAGGTGAAAAAAAAACTTCATTCTTCCAAAAAAAAGCTTCTTAGGCTGAATAGAATCGCCCCCTGCAGTTAGGTATCTAAATTAACAGTTTTTAGGGTTCCGTACCCAAAGGGTAAAACGGGATCCTATTACTTAAGACTCCGCTGTCCGTTCGTCCGTCCGTCCGTCCGTCACCAGGCTGTATCTCATGAACCGTGATAGTTAGACAGTTGAAATTTTCACAGATGTATTTCTGTTGCCGCTATAACAACAAATACTAAAAAACAGAATAAAATGAATATTTAAGGGGGCTCCCATACAACAAACGTGATTTTTTTTTTGCCGTTTTTATAGATAATGGTACGGAACCCTTCGTGCGCGAATCCGACTCTCACTTGGCCGGTTTTTTATACTTATATTACAGTTTAACGTGGTTCCGTTGTCCCCTAACTGAAAACACAATACTTAGTGTTTATACTGAGTATAAACACTAAGTAGTTGGCGGTGGTTTTGTGCCGTAATGATAGCGTTCCGATAGTAGGTACCGCAAACCACGTGCAGTGGGAACCACAAACATGGTTGGGCGAGGTCGCTATGATAGCGGGGAAGATAAAATTGTAATAAAGTTTTATTTTACTAATTATTTTGCCGGTAATTTATTTATTAGATATGTAGCTATTTATAAATATCTACATATATGTATAAATAAATATCATATCTTCCGTAAAGCACGTTAGGCCGTTGGCCCCGACAGTCATTAATAATAATAATAATATTTATTGAGCAAAAATATTTGAGTACAAAATAACTTATATACTACAGCAATACATAGAACAGAGACATAGGCACGTTAGAGTTGAGAGCAGGGCAAGACCCAGTCCCGTCCTAGGAATTAACCTGTATTACAGGAACTAGGCAATGCTCCTAGTTCCTGTAATACAGGTTAATTCATAGTCATTCGTGGATATTTGACAGTCGGGTAGTCAGAAGCCTAAAAGTCTGACAACCAGTATTACCAAGGGGTATCGTGTTACCCAGTAGCTTGGTTGTGGAGGTCAGATAGGCAGTCGCTCCATGTAAAATACTGGTATTCAGCTGCATGCGGTTAGACTGAAAGCCGAACCCAAGTTGGGAATAAGCTAGGCAGATTGATTGTATTTATTTAATGGTTTAAGCACAATACTGTACAGACCGTCCCAGCAGTGGAAACATTATAGGCCGATTATGCTAATGTACAGACGCCAGCACATCAAGCTACTACAATCTGCCAATTTTTAAAAATAGATTTTCAACTTTATTGCTATAGCATAAGGTTCAAAGTTGATTGGGAAATATTGACAGTTTCGGGTGCTGGCGTCTGTACAGAAGCGGACTTAATGTCATACTTAATTGAATGTTTGGGTTTGAATAGTTGAGTTTTTAAATGCAGTTACTAATTTATTTTTCAACTATTTTCTGCAAAGGTAGCTTCATGCATGTATTAGTACAATAACCTTCTTCTACTACACAGTCATCTATCTAAACTAATATTATAAATAGAAAATATTAGTTCTTTTTTTGTTTGTTACGCTTTAACCCTAAAACGGCTGAACAGATTTGCATGAACGCCAAGCGCAGCGCATCGGAAGTATGCTCTCTACGCTAAGCCATTTATTTACTATTAAATAGGTACCTACAAAATGCTAGTGATAAAATGTTAAAATTACCTAATCCTTTTACCCATTTTCTTTAATATCAGATAATATTAGCAGATCTATTTGTCGCCTAAACTCCGTCGTTGGCGTTTTAGCGCCCGATTACGTTTGTCGCTTGTAAGCGTCATTGGCGTTCAAAGGGTTAAATTTGGCACATGTGTAGACCATGCCAGGTTTAGGAATTTTTATCCCGATATCTCCACGGTATCGACATTTATACGGGTGAAACCGCGAGGCGCATCTAGTGAGTGAAAAGTGAAAAACTTGGTACAGACAAGAGAAAGAGTAGCATAGAGCCTGAAACTAAAAGGGTGTGCCCATATAATAGCCAAGCATACAACCAGGGCCAATGTGAACTGACCGTTATCCGTCTAGGTAACTGAATAAAAACTGAACATTATTCTTGCACATGTTTATTACAAATGGTCAATAAAATATTTAACTTGTCTTTGACATCAATACATGGCAACTTTATTTTTTAACAAGACCATAAACATTTTATTTAATGAGTGATTTTGTAATGCACTATGACTGTACCTACATATTATAAAATTGAAGTCGCTTTTCGTGACTGTTTTTGTAACCGCGTTTTTCACCATCATTTAGAGAATTTATTCCGAAAGGTTTATGTGTATTGATATCTAACTTACATACAACGTGTAACGTTAAATGCGCAAAACCTGAAAATAGTTTGATCAGAATAACGAGCAGAATTAATTGAACCATTTTTTAATATAGGTCACATTTTTCAAAAAATCTTCATTAAAAACGTTGCCGTGTCTATTTATTAATAGGTCAAGCAACCCAATGTCAGCGCGGCGCAGCGGCCCGGTGACGACTCCTCCCTCGGTAAAGCGTCGTCGTAGACGCAAGAAACGATCAGAATGGCCAGTAAAACTAAAACAGCACATAAAACATTTTAAATTTTTTTAATGACTTATTTTCTGTCTGAAATAGGTCAATTGAATTAAAAATCAGTTGGGGTGTCTGAGGTTTTGCGCATTTAACGTTACACGTTGTATAATATAGAAACCTTCATGTTAGTATTAAATAAACAAAGCAAGCCTGATGATTACTATGGTAACTTCAGAGGCATGATTTATTGATATTCCTTTAACTAATTATTATGCAATTCATTTTGTTCAACACGTGACTAAACTGTGCAATAAAATGATATATTGTACAATTAGTGTTAACTACTATAGAATTTACTATGTTATCTTGACTTAGTTGTTTATTTTCCGCTTCCTATTGGAATGATAATTGAAATTATGTCAATATCTGTGGAATATTTATTTATTTAATCAAGATAATATTTACATCATATAAGCTAACATTTAAAATAATAATATAAACATATAAAAAAGTAAAAAAATAAAAGTTTGTGAAAAATTTGCAAAACTTATAAATTCTACCCCTGTATTCAAGAGTTCGTCAAGGCGCGAGACGATCTGTTGCAGCGAGTTTGGCGCAATGTTTTCAAATTGGTCTTGCGACCCAGGAGAGGAGAGAGGAGGATGAGGGTGGTGATGTCCTGGCCTGGGAGCAATTACTTACGTTCCCTTATAGGATTCTGCATGTTCAAAAAAATTATGCAACTAATAAAACATTAACGAACCAAATTAAAGAAAATTGTAACAATTCGGCCCTAATTTTAGATCCAAAATTACCTGCAGTCCATAACCTATCTCAAAAAGGATTTACATTCGGCATTTACCCTGATTAGATACTGTGTTTTTGGCCCGAAATTTTATATATTTTCTATGTTATTCCCCTTTATGGAAGCAACCACAGCTGTTGGACAAAATTGACCAAACTATTCGCAGCACATTAAGGGCGCTTGTACACGGTAAGAAAATACGCCGGGCCTACGCAAGAATTCGTGTCGTAACTAGAAAATAACTGTGTACACTGCTCGCAGCGGTAAACGAAAAAAATCTTGTCTGCGCAAGACACGACGCGGCGAACGTTGTTGCGGAGAACATTGTTTCGTGTGTAGAACAGACAACATTTTTGTCGTGTACACGAAGAATTTGTCTTGTCTGCCGCAGACACGGTAAATTTTCTTACCGTTTACAAACGCCGTAACACCCATTTTAAATGTGGCCTGTGGCGGTGGGCTGTGCTAGGGCGGCTGCTGCAAGAGCAGAAAACCTCAAACGGCGAAAATATTCCAACCTGATTGGGAGTTATATGTTCGAGCCGTTTGGGGTTGAATCACTAGGGCCATGGGGTCCGAGTGTCCACTTGGTTTCTCGAGATATCGCCAAGTGGTTAGTCGACTCTTCACGTGACCAGAAGGGTGGCCTATTTCTTGGCCAAAGAATTAGCATTGCCATACAACGTGGCAATGCTGCCAGGCTTTTGGGCACTGTTCCTGTTGACAGCGATGCAGACGATTTTTTTTGATGCCCTATGATTCTTTTGCTTATTTTTTCAAATTCAAATTGACTGATTCGATATTCATCATCATTATTTCAGCCGAAAGACGTCCACTGCCGGACATAGGGCTCCCCCAAGAACTAGTACTTCGATCGGTTTTGTGCTTCTCGCATCCAGCGGATTCCTGCGGCCTTCACCAGGTCAACGATTGAATATTCAAAATCAGTCAATTATTCATATTCTCTCATTAAGTTATTTCTTATGGTGGTAATGTAAGCGGATCTCGTTATCCAAAAACGTCGAATATCAATAACTAAATTCATTAATTTTATTAATACACCCGAATTTTTCCGGTCATTTTTGTCTGAAGTCCAAGAAATTACCTGTTTACGCAAAAAAAAAAACTACAATCTTTTTGAAGAAAATTAGGTTAAGAGTCAGCAAACCGCTTTTCGCTGCCGCTTTTACCTAGACCACTCGATAACAAGCAAAATGCCGTTTCATCGCTTTAAAATATTCATTATTATCATTAGAACTTTACGTGGTTCACTGTTTCGCGTCATTGTTTAAATCCCGTTATAAATGCTACTGCTTCCTTTGCTAATTTCATATCATTGGCACATCAAACGTTTTCTTAGGAAATCCCGCGTTATTTCGGATTTTCTGGGAAGAGTCGGGTGCAGGTATTTTTGAAGGTATGAGGCATGCATAGTAGTTGTTATAGATATTAGGTGTGTAAATCACAGAAAATGTATCACACGTCAAAATGCATGTAGAATGCTAAAAAGCTATTTCTTAGGAGGATGAGTGATGGTCTGATGTATCTTCTACTTGTTGCGTAACGCACAGGAACGTGACAGAACTGTTTATTAAGTAGACAATAAACGCACACGTGTAGCATACAACGCGACATGGGTTTCCTTAAAAAAATCGTTTGATGAGTAAGCACCTAATTTTCATTGTTCCGTTTCAAAATTAATTCATTTTAACGTTTTATATACCAATTAAGTGATTCGTTTCTGATGTATGAAAAGGACATTATTTATTAAGGGAATACTTCATCTATCATTCTGAAAAAATGATTACGAGACTAGAGAATCTGCCTAAAGTACAGCAAAACTAAGTTCTACTAAGGGCAATTTTCGCCAATGAAACCAGTGCGATTAGTAGATTTCACTGTCAGTTTTATAGATGAAATTCGCCCTAAATAAATAATTTTGTTCTAAAACTTTTTAAGGTAATAGATACGAAGGACAGATCTAATTCAAAGGATTTCCTCTACTTAAATATCAAAGCTGCTTATAATAATTTAGAAAAAAACGACATCAAATTCAAGGAGGAATTCGATGATGCAATGATCAAAATTATCGATAACATAATCTCGATTGCAAAATCCAATATGTTTTTCTATTCATGTTTTAGGCAAGTCCAAAACAATAGATGTTTTTACCGTAAGAGATTAGCTTATCAACTTATAGAAAGTAGACCGTAAAGTAACAAAAGTCGTATTAGGTATAATCTATGGCCCTCCATTGAATTTGCTATGTATTTGTTTCTCTATATGCGCACCTATATCACCGTATGTATAGGGGCAAAAAGGGAATTGTCACTGCTTCAGATGAACATCGAGATACTAATGGACAGCTGTTGCTGTAACTTCCGATTTAATCTGAAAATTCATAATTTTACAACCGAAAAACAATATCTATTCAATGTTAGTAGGACGAGAGCTTCTGAGTTGTCATAAAATACCAGATACCCACAGCGAATGAAAGAACAATGACGCTATCGAAAATACAAGAAGCAGCTTGTATACAAATAATAAACACGAAATATTAGCCCTATTAAACATCAACAAAGAAAAGTACAATGGAGCAACAATAACAAAACAACTGAACTATTGACCGCCGGTGATTGGCCATCATTAGAGGCTGCGAGTACGCCGGATGAGTGCAGGCAGGTGGGTGTGTACGTACCATATTGCAATTGATTGATGGTATAATTCTAACATAATTGTCGTACAACGATTGGTCACGACGCGATACGAAGTCGCCTCGGGGCTGACTGCTGTTGCGCCGATTGTCAGTATTAAGCTTAGTGTATATTACTGTTCAGATAAATCATTATCTTCATGATCATTAACTTACTCTTTCATTAGCTGTTGAATCATGCCTTTTCCCATAGTATTTAAGAGGCCTATTACAAAAATTCGCGTAGATGCATGACTTCCTCGTTGAATTTTAATACTATTCGTTGGTTAGATAGTTCGTTCTCTCTTCTACAATAATAATAAAGCGGTTTTTATTATTTGTCTACTTATTTAGCAATAATCGTTTTCCTGATGCATGTTTAGGCAAAACCTCATGGAGAGCTGATTTGAGAGCTGTAATTTGCAGATTCCGTTGAATATAATCCATCAAAACAATTTTTTTTATATCACAAATATCATATACTTTTGTAATAATAGAATACATTTTTGTTATATGCCCTATAAATAATGAATAAAACGACTGGACGTAATTCATGTAACAGGGCAAATAATTCATGTTAAAGGGTTTGTTTCCAGTCCAACCAAACACGACTGAATACCAGTATTTTAAACGGATCACTGCCATCTGACCTCTGCAACCCAACCCAAAGTGGTGGACATTGGTATCCTCAAACTATCCTACACATTGTTGCGTGTAATCCTTTTAACCTTTTCCCGTACTTGGAAGTAGGGACTTTATGTTCTGTTTAACAGGGTATTCCCACTGTTTCAGAATTCGTTTCTCTCGCTAGTATATCATATTCAAAACCATCAATGGTTAGCGTTGGTTATTTTTATAAAAATTCTTGGATACAGGGTATAGGTTCCAAGGCTTTAACCTCCTTTAAATGTTGTGGATGGAATGGAATTTTGGCTACCAACATAATGGGGGAACGTGTCAATCGTTACACACAATTTTTGTTTTCTTTTTCTGCATTATAATATCTAGAGATCTCGGCTTGTTGCCAGAGCTGGACAGATGCATATTAATAAAAATAATATTAAAAGCACGTGAATACAGAATATTAAGAAAGTCACATGAATGGGTCGTCATGTTCCCACGCAAAACGTAAACTTAAACAGTTTGGGAGTCACTATGTGATGGCGGACAAGAGGAGACTATCACACTCATATTTTTTTGCATACGCATATATGCATAAAAATAAATATTTCCGCCAGAAGATAATAATATTTCCTATTATTATCTTCTGGCGAAAATATTTATTTTTTAGCGGGAAAATAACAACCCCCTATTATTGGTATAGTTTTCGGGAGAAAAGACAAGAACAGAACATTGTTTTATTGCATACCATGCCAATGCTAAGACGCTGTGAAAATTAACAACGTAAGAAACGAGTTATGAAATACGTTGCACTTTAATAAATCAATTAGAAATATATAAATTGGAAAATTGAGTCTGTTCACGCCTTTATAAGTTCTCAGTCCATTATGGTTAGAAAGATAAAATGATCAATCCATAATTACAGTGAATTTACGGGACAGACGATAACTTACTGTAAATACAATAGCAACAGTAATATCGATTAATAAATCAGCTCATACTTTAATGACTTAACAAGCTTTACTCGGGATTAGTCACGAACCTCTGTTTACCCATTAATTTGTACGATTTTCTATATAAATGTGACGTATAGGGTAAAATATTACAATATTTTCAGGAATTTCTAAGAACTCAGATGTTGTAATGTATAGTATAATATACTCATTAATTAATGACTAATAATATGAAACCAGATGTGCTAATAAGAACGATTGATTTGAGGTCCATCAATGTGCTGACAATCTTAATGGAAATCACTTCTGGGACCATTATTGTCATTAAACTAAAAGCCGATTGAATACGGCAGCCGGTTGTACGTCTACTCAAGATAGACGACTACTCAATTGGTAAACACTGAACTAAACCGATGATTCAATAAACAAAACAATCATTGAGCAGAAACGAAGTGCGTAAGTAAATAGATAATAAGGAAGTATTAGGGGCAGTTACTTCTAAAAACAACATGGAAGACAATGTACTAGTAGATACCGCTGTTAGACAAAGTTTAGAGCAGGCCACGACCCGTGACCTGTAGTCGACGGAGCGCGACCAATCCGATCAACCTCATTACTGAGTACCGAATGCACTACTGCATCTACCCATACTCGTATGAAGGTACTAATGAAGAAGCCTAATGGTATAAAACGTTCTAAAGAAGATTCAAATGGAGGAATCTTAGGGTCGCGTGATCCGTTTCAATTTGACGTTTTTTTAACTGATGGTAAAGTACTTCATAAAAGATTTTCACTACATAACTTTGGAAAGGAATTCAATATTTTAACACATCTAACAAGCATGATGTTTGTCTATTAGATTTGTATTTAATAGATAGTTGAAAAAAAGATACGCGACAAAGAAATGTTTCTGCTTAGCTTAGAGGCTATCTATTTACGATGTAGTTGGATCAATTCAGGTACTGCATACTTTTAGTAAGTTAGATGAAACTACAAAAACAAATGTCAGAGTAAGTTAAAGCGTTGCGGTTGCGGACGCTAGTTTCATTATTATTATGCGTTCAGCTCGGTACTTTCATTCACAATGGAAAACGTTAATTCATTAAACATGTCCAGCTGTTCCCGAGCATTTAAAGTTATATTTTTCCTCGTCTTACTGTGTGAAAATGTCAGCTGAAGTCATTAATCTCTATCATGCAATTTGCATTCAAGAGTTTGTTTTCGCATACATATTGTGGGAGTGAGTAACGGACAAGACGGTGCAATTTAGAATTTCTTGTTTGTTGCATATTCTTATGTAGTCGTTCTGTCTTTGTCTTTACGCAATGTCTCAACCGGTTATTTTTCTTCCTCGTTATGTTATTCATCTTAAGTTTATTTTAAATCCCACAGGAACTACTTAGCTGGCTGTGTACAGACACGTGCTTGTTCTATGACGTAAGCTTATTTTGTGTAAAACTTTACCGTCATCCATTGTTCCTTTGAAACGTGGTTGAGTAACAATAATTAGGAATTAGTTTATTTTATATGGCTTCTTTTATTTTGCTATTAGTGTTTTAATATTAAAGCTTTATTAACTACACAGCACAAAAAAAAATTAAAACAATTTTTTTTTTTTTTTTGTTTATTATTTTTTTATTTTTTATTATTATTTATTTATTTATTAAAGCTTTATTTTTTTCCGCCTGTTAGCAGCACATGCCATTCGCATGGTGTCATGAGTTTGTGCGTTGTAGCGATAACTAGTGCTTAGCTAGACTAAAGCATCCGTTATGAGCTGGTGTCGAAGGCGGCTGAACTGTGACCCTTACGTGAAGTAGGACCAGTCCGATCAACCTCATTATCACACACACCACTCCTATGACTCCTTATTGTTATCTGCCGACAAAGATGCTAAGTACTAAATATTGTTTCAGCATGCTCTTTACATTAAAATTGTCTGTCTTAGAAAAATACCGATGGATTCTACTGAAAATCAATTGTAATATAACTTCCAGGGTAAAAATAGTGACTAATAGAGTTCAATGAATCCATTCTTCATTTGTCCAGATTTACAGTGTAAGAGATAAATGGAACGGATATTAGTGGCACACCCACACATGCGTTTACTGCATACGTTATAGCTTAAGCCATAAGAAAACTTCATTAAATTATACAAAGCAACGATATCAGAGAAAAACACGGCGTATGCGCCCACGCACTGCCACAAATTCAGATACCTAACAACTCGTGCGAAATTCAAAAACCGCGAGGCGACACAAACCGGACAGTTTTTGTTTGTGAAAAACATGTTCGGATGTGAAAGCCTATAAACGGTGAAAGATACATAAATTAACGAGAATATATTACTTTTTGATGGATACACATTATGTGGAGTCGTATTTTCTCGATTTGTCGTTATTATGATTCCGAGCACTACATTATTATAGCCAACTATGCAAGACCACTGAAACTTCGTGAAAATCTCATATTAATTTACGTGTCACTCTGGGCTGTCATGCCTGTCATATCTGTGATGCTTTCGCCAGAAATATTAGTTGCAAGATATAATCTTTTAGCTTTTGTTTCAGGTTCAAACATTTTAAAAACCAAGTATTCCTGTTTGAAATAACGGGATAGATAAAACTTTAGCGTTTCAATCGATTTATTAATGGATAGACCGGAATATCGTTAATCTATTCGATCTCAAATTCCGGACTGGTCGTAACCTAAACAAGTTTCTCGATGGTGCAGTAGCGCGAATTGTTTAATATTTTTGAAACACATTCGCGAGCTTTTACTGATGTTTGCACTCGCGAATGATAAAGCACATGCTGCTAGTGCCAGACATGTTTTCACTAAAACAATTCAGCCGCCCGGCCGGTTCGTCGGCGAATATAATTCTGTTTTACGTTCTTTCCTATAATAGCCGGTTTATAGCGGTGAGTATGAACGTATGAACTAACGCGATAAGATTAACACTTATGTTATTTACGTACCTAATTATACTTACTTGATTATAGTATTAGTGAAAGTAATTTTAATTACGAGTGAAGTGTGAAATACTGGCTGGCTGGTGGCTGTATATTTCGTGAGATGTTTACCAAATATGGTTAAGAGTTCATCACTGATTCACTGCTATAAACGACATTTGAGCCCGCTATTAACATTTCAGTTTCCAAAAAGAACGAATTTTAACTGCAAGAAAAGCTATAAGTAGTGTTAATGGTTGATACTGAATTTTACTACCGAATCCGATCCAACGACGCTTACAAAAGCGTCAGTGTCGTTGGTTTTTAAAAATGGGCGATCATTTTACTGACCATTCACTTAGGTTCTTATTTCCCATCAAACTAATAAGTAGGTACAACAAAAGGTATGTCTCCGAGCAACAAGTTTTATGTAGAGAAACTAATACCTATCTACTATGTTGCTGCGCAATACAAAGACTTATTACCTCTTAAGTATTCTCTGTGCGTTTAGAATTCAATGAGTTTCAATAAGTAGCTAAGCTCTCCAGAATCTTAATGAACCGTAAGGCTTTCCTCTTTTACGAAAGTAATCAAGCTTCCACTTCAAATAGCAGATAAGGATAATTGCCGGCATGTAATTCAACTAAGTTCACCTCTAAGTTTCCTTGAATAAAATAACAGCTGTCTTGCTTTCTCTCAGTGTGAACTCGGTTCTAAGATCCTCCATTAAGACACGCATCAACTGGTACTTCTTGGGGAGCAAAAAGCCGACGTAACGGTCCCCACCGATATGGAAGGATTTAATAACTCCTCCGGCCCTAAATGGAGAGTGGCAGATTTCGAGGCACGGGCCTGCGACTGTATCGATGTCGATTCTTTACCAAGATAGTGACTTTTACAGTTTTGATGTAGAGCACAATCTGTTTATTTGAAAAAATATCAGTTATATAGTCACAATCGTGGGAGAGAAAAGACTACTTGAAATAAATTTTCCTATCCAAATCCGGCGATTACGAAGATTTCGACAATGTTTACAGAAGATGTCTGTATAGGATTTTATAGAAATAACACACGATTAACCAAAACAGAAACCGCGAGTCCGCGTCGCAAATGTATTGGTAAGCGCTAAAAGTGTTTGCGATTTGTACACCAAAACTCATAATTTCGCATAAGTAATAAATATAATCTGTGGGAATATGCGCGAATGCGTTTATTACATTTCAAATGCAGCTAGAATCGATATTAATATATGCATTAGGAAATGCGCGTATTTATCGATGTGTTAACATCACTATGCAATGCAAGCGGGAACCTGTGGGACTAGAATGAGGTTGGAACTCTCGATCTAGTGGACTATGATCGAGCAACTTTGAGCGCGTTCGTATGTGCTCAGCATATCATTTGCCATTACCAACAATGCGGAATAGAACATGTTCCGCATTTTTTTCTATAAGGGACTAGGAAAAGAATTAATTAGGTAGCTATCTATCCTGCATTTCTATATGTGCATAACGTCTCAATCTTGAGAGTAATTTTATTACTATAAACAGAACATTCGTGATTTGTTTATGACTCGATGAATAAATATTAGGTACTTTGTGAGAAAAATATGGTTTTTTAATTTTTTTCTTGGAGTTCTATGGATGGCGGAGCCGTTGTATGCTATGAACCGTTGTGCCTCCGAGAAATTCACACTTATTACTGAATTATTAGGTATAATATTCTTGTTAGCCGAGTAGAATAGTAAACCAATCTAAACGAAGACTGGGTTAATAAAATAAAACAGTGTAATAAAGGTGTTGAAATACGCCCTAAAATCCACATTAACGTGAGCACAATGTTGTATCAAAGAATGAACACGTTGCTATCTGTTTGAGCTATAAAGATGAACGGTACTGTTACAAAAATAAAGCATTTTAAGATATTAGTCACAGCAGCCGGTGTACCGAAACTACTGTTCCAACAATGTGTTCAACATACGAATCAAATTGGTACTGTTAGCTCTATTTCTGGAATAGTTAACGATTACTTTACTGCTCAGTTTTTGCGAGCGAATAAAACATTGATGGTATGATTACCAATTGTGAAAACATTATTCTAAGATTTGGCAAAATACAGCGATTTGTTGAAGCAATAAAATCATTCGGCGTGGTAGAAACTATTCTCGTTTCTAAGAACTCCATCATGTGACAACCATCTGCATCGTTAAGGGTTTCCATCATTATTTCTGAGTACGTGACCGATGTCTCGGAACGGTTCTTTTGATCGACAATCAATATCATTCAACGATCAATTTATCTTCAGATTTACGTCTACATTGTTAGATCCTCGCAATTATTCCGATGATCTATGACAACATTAATCCGAACGTGAATATTCATCGTATTAGCTTAGATCATTGAAATTACATTGATATCTCGGTAATTGATACCCAAAGAGGAGCTAATTGCGTGAAATCAAAGAATCTTCTTGATTTACTGCTTAAGCTATGAAAACAGTTTCAGATAGCTTAATTGCATTTAATGTTCCTGTTTCTCACATAATCACGTGATAAATTCAGAAATTGTTATTCAGCTACTCAAAATTGTAATAAAATTCAACTAAATTAATTCAGTGGCAGAGGTTCGTTAGATGACACCTTATAAGGAGTCTCAGACGAGTTGATGGCGCCAACAATATATCTATGAGTCAACACACATCTCACTAATGTTGATTAGTTTCTAAAACACTTTAAAGGAAATATTGGATCTATAAATTCTCCTTCTGATGTTGAAGAACATTTTATAAATGGTAAGGTGAAAATGTTTGCAGATAACGTGAAACACGATGTGCTAATTACATAGATAACTACAGTGACTATAATTGTACTAGACCCAAATAAAGTATGGTGAACTTTTCGTTCTGCATGTCCAGAATGTGCCTAATATATAAATAAACCAACTAGCACATTGAAAGCCAAATAGCACGACATGTGAACTGATGCATTGACAATATTTTCATCAGCTGCAATCGAAGTTGGCACGGACATGTAGTGTTAGGTGTTATCCGATTTTAATAATGAATCATTCGGTTCATCGAACTCGTTGCCCAAAAAGGCACTCTATTCGTGTTCGTTTGCAAATGACTAAGAATCAGTTAGTAACAATGAATGGACCGTAGCATTGAGGGTCGCCCGAGAATCAACGATCATTCCAAAGACGAGATAGCCCTGACATAAGTCTCCAAATGTAGCAGCCTGCCTACCTTGTGTTTCTATCTGTATGACTAACGCAACTGTTACAGTAAAACTCGCTATTCGCAACAATTAGCTCGATCTACGAAGAAATTATTAGAGTTCTCGTCCGTTAAAAAACCTCAAGAAAGCTAAGATGGATCTTAAGATAGCTTTACGGGTATCGTGACGTAATTGACAAGCTTCTTCCTTTATTTCCTTTTTGCAATTCAATCAATGCTAATGAATGCTTCACAGAAGGATCTTATAGTGTTTTTCTAGAATCTTTTGAAATGGGTATTATTAATACACTATTAAAAGCCGTATTGAATTAATTACTTGAGTATTTACAAAGCAATACAAATTAATTATGGTTATAATTGCCTGAGCACATCTCACGAATAATGTGCATTCAAGTTTCGTCAATATACAAGCAGGAGTGTTTACACTCACTTATTACAAACACTGCTCAAAAGAGTGTTGTCTCTTGACAGTTGAATAATTAATGACAGAACAATTACTTTACTGTATTCTTACAGAAAGTGCTCATTCATATTCTGATGCTTAAATTTATTGAATGAAATATAAGTTGTATGAATACGACAAATTAAGTTGTAAACAATGACATTACGCATGTATCGTCAGTCATGCTTTTTCCGCTAAGGCATCAAAACAATGTGCGAAAATATTACAGCAACCACACATTGAAATCAGTGTTATTGGTTGGAATTCGCACGAAATAACTTACAATATTAATACACTATGCTTCTTCTTCTTTCCGCTCTGGTCCCATTTTACTTAGGATCGACCCAAATTGTTTTATTCTTCCATTTTTCCCTGTTGAATGTTACCACCATAAACCGAATGAAAATAGTCTGCAAACACCTGGGCGCACTCATGCTCAGGTAACGGCTCACCATTTTTAACTGTTCTAGTTTTAGTACGTTTCGTATGCTTTCTGCCAAGAAAACCCCAAAAAGACCTCGGTTCCTTTACAAACTTTTGCTGTATACGTTCTTGCTAGCTACGATAAGCAATATTGATTATATATTTGACCACAGAACAATAGTAAGAAAAGTTTCTATAGTCGTTATTCGAACCAGTTCCCCTCTCATTCATACCATCTCTCACTCAATCGATCTATTTATTTATTTATTTATTTTACCATTTATGTACACACATATATAAACAGACAAGAAAAAACAGAACAGAAAAATAGGTACAAAGGTGATGCTTATTTCTTAAGAAATCTCTTCCAGCGATCTTTTCTTTGGTCTCCTACTTCCTCTCCATCATCAAAATTATCTTCATCACTCTCTTAGCTACAACCCTTAAAACACTATCCATTGTGGCAAAATCCTTCTCAGCTTCTATGACAGAAATATTTTACCTATTATATTTTATAGTCGTTATGGGTCGTCAGAGGCCCGAAAGTCTGACAATAACGTCCGCCAATAACGTCACCTACTAGTAGGTATAGCCAATTCAACAAGTTGGGGGTTTTCAGTAAAACCATAAAGTTTGAAACGATACGGCTTTAATTAGAATTTCTCGGAGCTGTAATAAAGCAGATTGGTCCTACGTGGTTACGGAGTAAATTGGTAAGTAGTTTAATTTTCCAGAACAATTAGAAATACTCCACAAA
Organism: Eremobia ochroleuca; assembly: GCA_949629135.1. Classification (NCBI taxonomy): domain Eukaryota; kingdom Metazoa; phylum Arthropoda; class Insecta; order Lepidoptera; family Noctuidae; genus Eremobia; species Eremobia ochroleuca. Next base: position 12,107,387 of record OX451395.1, on the reverse strand, counting down.
ATGAACAAACTTCAAAGACTTCCTGGCTTATGATGATTACAAATATGCCATATGTACCTCAACTTTCGAGCGTCCAATGAACGAAATGTCGAAGTGGAAACAGGAAAAACAAAAACAGACAAAAATCCTGAATGTCAAATGAAGAAATAGATAAATTAATGGAGCATTTTTGTTTAAGAAAAAAAAATGTGTGACCACTTATTTCAATTTGTGTCTGATTCCACTTCGACATTTCGTTCGTTGAACGTTCGAAACTTGAGGTGCATACATATATGCCATCATATTTTAAATAAAGATGTGTAATCACCGTTTTCATTCCCTTGACCTCAGCTGCCTGGTATTTCAGATAAGCCCTACAATCTAACGCAACTACAGTGCTAATTACGTCAGTACTTACATCTGGATGTTCTTTTACTGGCACGTAAACTTTTTCTGTGAGTGTGGTGACCATGCCTTCAGGCTCTGGTAGAACGAGTGGTTCTTTCTTGACTCCATTTATTTGGAATAAACTTGCTCGGACTTTTGCTATTTCTGTAAAGAGAAAAATACATTTGTTAGCTACATGGAAAACATCTGCTCTAATAAATTTTACACATGAAACATGTCATATTGACTCGTTAATTTTAGAATAGCGTCCCAAACGTTTACTAATAAATATAAAATTTTATGTCCCGTGGAAAATTCCTGCTTTTATGAGTACTTACTTATTTTAGTTTTTGGAAAACTTACAATGGCGATTCTCTTGTTCACAAACTAAACTAAATTTAAGTTCACTGCATCTTTTTCTTTATATTTAATTAAGAAAAGGACCGAATATAAATATTAGATTAGTCCTATCAAATTAGTCAGCGCTTGACGTAAATTGACGTAGACAATGTTTTAATCACGTCTAAACTTGTCTACGGAGTATCTTAATTGGACAGGACTAAACTAATATTTATCTTCTGTCCTTTTCTTAATGAAATAGGAAGAAAAAGATGAACTGCCGTGCGATTCTGTAACTATCTCACCGTGAAAGCTTGGGTAAAGTGAGCGTGGAGTGAGCTGTCATTCGCTAGGGATTAACACTATTAAGTGCTCACTTCACTTATGATTTCACGGTGAGATTTTTACAGAATCGACCGGCTGAACTTAAATTTAGTTTAGTTTGTGAACAACACAATCGGCATCAATACCTAATTACGTCCGTATAAATTCGTTTGCGACACACATTATTTTAATGAATATAGTTATCTGGGAACACAGTAATTCTCAGCAGCTTCATCATGTAGGTAATCAATATTTTGAGTGAGTATCGGATCTGTAATAAGTTAGAAGGCTACGACAATAGTCGTTGACTGTTATGACATCATCTGACAGATATATTGATAGATCTCATGCTGCACCTCTTAATAATATGGCTGGCGAACATAACGCACAGAGGCCACCCTAGCCGCAGTGATGTAATTGAGTTATGACATATTTTTAATAAGCTAAGAATGACTCATGAGCCAGGATATTCGTAAGACTACATATTATTATTTCTTGACTAGCTGTGAATACCCGCTTCGCTGGGTCATTTTTAATTGTATAGTTATTTGTTAATGTTAATAATCTATCACTACTTAATTCATAATCTTTTCATTTATACAAGGTGTAACTTAAATAACGCACAACCTCTTAAGGGGTCATTGTACTCATCATTATGAACAACTTTTACTATGGGACCAAACCTGAAATCGCGAAAAAAAAATCAGCTGTTCCCTACATTTATGTTCGCATAACTCGTCAAAATGTTGGGAACAGCTGATTTTTTTTTCGCGATTTCCGGTTTGGTCTCATAGTAAAAGTTGTTCATAATGATGAGTACAATGACCCCTTAAGAGGTTGTGCGTTATTTAAGTTACACCTTGTATACTAAACATTTTTAATAATGAAGAAGTGGTGGGAGGCGCCCGCGGTACCGGACAGTACTTGGACATTGCAACATTATTTTATTTTTCTAAAATAAAAGTAGCCTAAGTTACTCCTTATTACATCAGCTACCTGCCAATAAAAGTCCCGTCAAAATCGGTCCAGCCATTTCAGAGATTAGCCGGAACAAACAGACAGACAGACAAAAATTGTAAAAAATGTTATTTTGGTGTACGTACCGTATATACAACGTGTCCCAGAAATCAACGTCAAGCCGAAAACGGGCAATAGGCCAAGTCGTGACAGCTATTAGAAAAATATAAAAAAAAATCTTGGTCATGTACTTTTCGAATTATAAGCATTCAAAAATAAATCTCAAAAAGTGACACCCTGTGATGATTTTTCAAGTCCTGTGACTACATTATTAACATTTCGGTAGTTTTTTTCTCTGTGATCTAACCATGAATAACCCTTCTGTAAATTACAGTTAAAAGTTAAAACGTAACTGCCTCAGTTTTAAATTAAATGTTAGATTTTTGCCCAATATTGAATTCAAAATAATGACATCACCCAACTTTAACCGACTGTACTGAAAAAAAAATCTACTACACTATTTTGGCAAGTAACTTTAAAAGATGGCGCGTTTAGTCAGGATTCCAAAATGGTATAACACATACTAATTGCTACTTCTTAATTGAGGAAAAAAAGTACATTGTTGGTTTTAGGTGCATTTGAAATAAAATTCAGTCGTTGGATTTCTTTTATTATAATTTTTATTAAATCAGATTTACGAAGTTTTATAACAAATGTTCAAACTGTTTTCCTTCAGCTGCAATGCAAGTTCTACATCTCTTTAAAAATGATCGCGTAATAAGACGGGCGTATCTTCTTGAGTTGATGTATTCAGCGGCTTCTGCAATTCTTTGGCGCAGCTCGTCTAAATCTTGAATTGGTTTAGAGTACACTTTATCCTTTATCGTACCCCAGTAAAAAAAATCTATGGGGTTTGAATCGGGTGAACGGGCAGGTCACGAAATTGTACCACCCCGCCCAATCCACCTATCGGGGTATTCTCGATTGAGAAACTCTCGTACAGTGAGAGCATAATGCGCTGGGCAGCCATCTTGTTGATACCACATGCTGCCGTAAATGTTCAGTGGCACTTCTTCCAATAATTCTGGTAATTGGTTCTGTAAGAAGTTCAAATAACCCTGGGCATTTAAATTCTCCGGCAGCTCGATTGGACCAATAACTTTACCATTCAAAATTCCCGTCCACATATTTACTTTAAACTGGTACTGAGATCTATCTTCCCGCATCAAATTTGGATTTTCCACGTGCCATTCGTGCAAATTGTGGAGGTTCATGTAACCGTCCTTTTTAAATGTTGATTCATCGGACCATAGAATTTTTTCAAAGAATCGCGGGTCCTCTCGGTGCCTCTGCAACATCGTTCGACAAAATCGTACTCTCTCTGGGTAGTCTCGGGGTAGCAGACTTTGTACTCGTCGTACATGGTATGGGTGAAACTCGTTCTTTTTTAAAATACGATGTGCAGTACTTTTGGGGACTCCTATGCTCTGTTCAATTCCACGTACTGAGATACTTCTGTCTTCTTCAACTGCTTGCAAGACTTCGGCTTCGTAGGGCATAACGGGTCTTCCCTCGCTAACCATTTGGCTAGGAAATCGACCCTCTGATAATGACCGATGCACATTAATAAATACTCGATGATCGGGATGACGCTCAGCATTCGGGTATCTCTCACGATACACTCTTGCTGCGGCATTGGCGTTGCATAAGCATTCTCCATAAATGAGATGCATGTTGGCGTATTCCTGTGCGGTGTATCGAGATGGCATGATAAAACACTACACAAACACGGGGTTGCGATTAAAACAAGTCCGGGGTTGTCAGAAACGGTGCAGATAAATCCAAATTACAATGCAAATCAAGTCCAATAAACAAAGCCACAGTTGTAAGTACGAAGTCAATACGAATACAAAAAGATGTGCAGTCAACGAAAGAGCGTAACGTACTGCAGTATTGCACAATTTGCCGACGCATCCCTGTTTAGCCAGAGTAGCGTCTCTATCTGTTTCACTCACACATATGAAATGATGTGTCAATCCGTCTCCCTCTTAGATAAAAGTAGCGTCACTATCTATCTCGCTCCCACTTGTCAAAGTAGCGTCACCTCACATTAGCTAAAATGAATCTTTCTCGCTCACACTAGTCAAAATAACGTCACTCTTCGTCTCAATCGAACTTTTATGAAATACGGCTTCATAAAAAAAAAATGTTTTTTCTCAATTAAGAAGTAGCAATTAGTATGTGTTATACCATTTTGGAATCCTGACTAAACGCGCCATCTTTTAAAGTTACTTGCCAAAATAGTGTAGTAGATTTTTTTTTCAGTACAGTCGGTTAAAGTTGGGTGATGTCATTATTTTGAATTCAATATTGGGCAAAAATCTAACATTTAATTTAGAACTGAGGCAGTTACGTTTTACTTTTAACTGTAATTTACAGAAGGGTTATTCATGGTTACATCACAGAGAAAAAAACTACCGAAATGTTAATAATGTAGTCACAGGACTTGAAAAACCATCACAGGGTGTCACTTTTTGAGATTTATTTTTGAATGCTTATAATTCGAAAAGTACATGACCAAGATTTTTTTTTATATTTTTCTAATAGCTGTCACGACTTGGCCTATTGCCCGTTTTCGGCTTGACGTTGATTTCTGGGACACGTTGTATACAGCGTGTAACGGAAGGGGGGTATCAACCCTGAAGGAGGTGAATGTGCTCATGAAACTCAACAACTTTCCCCAAAGAACATAGGTCGAAATATGAAAAAAAAATTTGGCCCTCCCTTACAAAACTGACTACCAGCTGATTGATTTACTATGGGAGGGCCAAATTTTTTTTTCATATTTCGACCTATGTTGTTTGGGGAAAGTTGTTGAGTTTCATGAGCACATTCACCTCCTTCAGGGTTGATACCCCCCTTCCGTTACACGCTGTATATTCATATGCATGTAGTAAAAAACGGTTATTTCAATATTACAAACAGACACTCCCAATTTTATTCATATGTATAGATAATGACCCAAAGAAATAGTTTAATCATGAGATTTTGGAACCGGAAAAGAAATCCTGCATATAGTCGCATAGGTAACCTCTGCGACTATTTGCAGGATTTGTATTTTTGGAATTTTGTATACCACACACCTACATATCTATACAGTAATGAATAATTTATTTATCGATGCGTTGTTATTCGATGTATTATATGCAATGTGGTTAAAATACCATATGGCTAGTTGGTGCAAAAGTATTATAACACAAGCTCGCGATTTCCCCACCGTATGTGAAGAATCGTTGTGCAAACACAGGGTCTCGTTTTATCTTCCTTATCCAGATAATAAAGAAGTGATGAGTCATCGGCTAATTTCCGGACGCGCAATCAGACAACCATCTGTTTCTGAGATAAGTACCGTTTAAAATATGTCAAGTTATAATTTGATTTTAAGTAACGTATCAGCTAGTCGCACGTGCTGAACATTTTATTGTAGCTTTACTATCTTCAAGAAATAGATAAAATCAGAAAGCCACTGTTTGTATACTATCTTATCTAAGCGATATCTCTTTGCCGAAATTAAAAGTAGGTTACGAAATTTTCAATGTATTGTAATTTTTTTTTTATTATTTATTTAAATACTTTAAATAAAAAATAAAAAACTCAAAAATATAAATATGGAAATTCACATTACATTCTTTATCTGTAAAATACGTAGAGTACAGTTATGCGAGTTCTCTTCAATTTGTTAATCTCTCACGCTATCAAACGGCTCATATGCGCAGGCGCACGTATCCGCCTGACCATACCGAGTCCGCTGAGGGGCTGGCGACAATGCGGAGGAGCTTTCACGCCATATAAGGGCGGCAGAGTGAGTAAACAAGCCATTACCCCGCCACGGTGCCCGTGTAATAGCCGATGGATTATGTATTTAATTGCCACCTTTTCTTGCATATTGATGGTGAACGCATTTAGGATGAGATGTTTATATGCTTTATATTCTCCGTATTTTTCTTTCTCCAAACAACTTCATTGGTAGCCGATGTCATGTGCCTGCTATTGAACTTTGCGGTTATAACCTAGGCACTCATTTTGTAATTTAAAAAAGTACCGCCTTATTCATTGATTTCTTGTAAGTTGTTTAAAATTGATTCTAAGCTGAGCTACAAAATGACTGACTCATGTGACAAAGATGTATCGAATCAGTTGATTAATTGGACAGTAATCGTCACTGTCAGCGTTTGTGCGTTTGACAAGTTGAATCGTCTGATGGTCAATACAAGGTTGCATCAAGAGCAGATCATTTAAAAACTCCTTTTGTAACATGTCACAACGGACGTTGACGGGTGTCGACACACTTGTAATGGTCGTAGAACAATACAGCAATCTTTGTGCTGATAAATGAGTGTTAAACAAAAACAATTGCGTTCCAATAGAGGCTGTGTTTTGTCGCAGGTGGTTTTGGGGGCTGTCCATCCGTCACTCCACGTCTCTCCGCCTGAGTTTGATTAATGCACTCGGATTTGACGTGAACGAGTTTCGGAATATGTCGTCTGTAGGTGGTCGCTCTTGCGCAAGCTACCAAACTTGTGTACCTACTTCAATCTCGTGTGAACTATGAGACGGATGCTTATAGTGATGGACGGCTATATACGCAGTTCTGTTGAAGTTTCAACGTCTTTTAACGTGTGCTTACGTCACAAGCTTTTATTTCTCACTAAAAAGCACAGCTTTAGGCGCTATCATTATAACGTATAATGGAAGTGTTTAAAGTAACGTGCAGGAATTATTTATGAGGTTTGCAGATGTAACAGAAAATGTTTAATGACAGCTTGCATGCTAATCGCCTACGAGCATTACATTAACCCATTTCTTGCAGATAATTCTTTCAACTTGCGGGGGAAGAGGTTGGTACATTTCAATGTTTTCACAACTGCGGAACACGTTACTAATTTGAACATGCAATCAATCTTAAAAAGACCATGAATTTAAATATGAAATTAATATTGGAATCGATTTTAATTAAGTTATGAGTAGTAATAATTTACCTAATTTATGAGATTAGTTGATGTTTGTGCGTCTCAAAAAATTAGGTTGCATCAATGTAGAGTGAGCGATCCATAAACAGGTAGCAAAGCCACACCAGACACTATAGTTATATTTGTTAACAAGGTTTAATTTTACCATTTACTCAGATTACTCCAACCGCAATCGCGATCGTTCTATGTACGTAATTCTAGCCTTGTAAGACTCCCTTTAGGATTATGCAAGGGAAATCTATCTCTGTGTCTGTGACTCAAGATTTAAATTGGGTTGTAGATTATTGATAACTCTATAATATAATGATGTTTGAAGGCTCGCGTAGGAAGAGCATTTACTATAATAGGAGAACAAGCAACTTGTGTGTCACTGAGTGACAAATGTCAATTGCCGCTTCGATCTTTGCGACCACCTACGGAAAAGCAAACACTGTTAGATTACCTTGGATTTGAGCCCAAAATTAATGGTACTTTATTTACTTTCAAATTACATGGCTCTGTAATGAATTCTACTTGACTTGTTTTATTGCCCGTACCTATTCAGTACAGGCAACAAAACAAGTTTAATATTTCTGGCAGCTGTTATTGAATATGAATAACATAGTTAAACTTCCCAACTTATTCTGGATCAGCTCCTCCAAATAGTTATTTGTCATCTCCTAGTTACTTCAATAACATCTGTGGCAGTTTTATTTCTGTTACAGATAAAAATACCCTTTATGAAAACACGAAAAGAGAAAAAATAAGGTGGCACGGACGGACATCAATGCGCGGCCTGTTATCATCGATACAGTCCATGATTCTGAACCCCACAGCGTTGAATTTTTGTTTCATTGAAAAGTGCACCTTATTTAAATACCTACGCGGTCAAAATGTATGGAGCAGTAGATTTTTTTTTTTTTATAACCGGCGAAATATTTCAAGTATCTAAACCAATGTATAGTACAATTTTATGTACAATTTCCTCCCTGGAGTATTGCGACAGCGAGCCTCACACACGTACGCTTACTGGTTCCAGATAATGCAATGCAATCTCTGTTGCATTGTCACTGGCAGGGACTGAATTACCCAAAAATTAAGGTACCTTTAAATTTCGGTATGACGTCATACCGTTAAATAAGGGTTACCGAAATATTTCGATACCATTTTTTTTTTCAGTAGCGGAATTTTGAGGTTGGAAATGCATACCGGTATATTTCGGTAGAAGTACTATAACCTTTATAAATGTATCGGTAGCAGTACCTAAACCTTAATAAATAGGGGTTTTCTTTGACGCACCGCCTCGCCACTCTGTCTGTCGTTCAATTGCTGATTGTTGCACATTATTATATTGTAACTCAGTGTCGGTTTTTATTTCCGATCGGAAGGACACGACTGTGTGAGCCGGACTAAGCCGGGTGCCTACCTAAGGTTTTCTTATCTTCGTTCTGTAAGGATTTCTTTCGTTCTTCTTATCTGACTGGTGTTGTGGAAAAATGTTACCTCATAAAGGTCTAGAGCATACACGTAAACGTAAGTACCTACAAGTCTGTGAAATTTAATTAGGTTACATTATTTACATTAAATGCAAGTAAACTGTAAAATTGCAGGTGAACATGCCATCATAGTCATCTGAAAGCTCAGATGACTCTATTACAGATGACAAAGAATTAGGCCTAGTGTCTCAGTCTAATAAATATAATTATGAAATAGATCCCGAAGGCACAACTCCAGAACTGGATTCCCCAAGTTCACCGGACCTGTTTGAGACTAACGAAGTAAGTCAATTTTTGTAATACCCTACAAAATACCTAACACCACGTGGGCATGCTAAATTGCACATTGTTATTAGGTACTATGTATCATATCTCGTCCCTAACATAGGTAGCCACGCCGCCGCTGGTTTGTTTGAAAAAAAATATAAAATACGATACTTACTTAAACTTTTGAACGCCAATCACTTGTATACAAGTTCGTTGTACACAAGTGATTGGCGTTCAAAACGTTAATAACTTTTTACAATTTATTATTACCTAAGTGTAATAAATGTTTCATATGCCCATTCCCAACAGTAGGACAGTAATGGGTATGAAGGAAATGGTATTTTTCACAATGTAAGTAGTCCCGCAATATGTAGTTAAGTCCAGAAAAGTCTCAACGTGGAGCGAAATGTCCGGCTCCAGGGACGGCAAGTGCCTACCTCAGTAGCGATGGGTAACTCCGGAGGTAAATACTGCAGCGCTATTCTGTAAAGATCTCACCGTGAGAACTTAGGTGAAGTGAGCGGGAAGTGATCTCTGTCATTCCGTAATGGTAGGGATTGACACTATTAAGTGCTCACTTCACTTCTGATTTCACGTTGAGATTTTTACAGAATCGACCAGCTGATCCAAGGAACGCGGATACGTAAACCTTATTTATTCCTCACAATCCTTACCGGTATGATGGCACCAAGGTACCAAACGATTCCGGGCCAGGCCGGAGCCATGGAGTGCGGGTTCGCACTCGTTCATTCGGTGCGTCGTGTCGCTATAGTACTATGGCCACAGAATAACTAATAGTACTAAGTACTAACGTACAAAATATGCACTCCTTTGATCTTGAAGAAAGCCGCTTTTTATAATAGCCTACAAAATCACTTCCCCTCCAACGCGCAAGCTAAATTGTACTTAATCGCCGCGCTTGAGAGTTGTTATTACTTTCTGTCCTTTCTCGTCCGCAACATACCTACGCGGCTTGACCGAGTACTAGGGCTGTCCGGAAAGAAAAATAAAATACGGTACATACATTTTTATACTTTTATTGTATTTATGAGTAGTCCTATCTACAGTTTTTTCACTTTCATGTAATTTCACAGAATCCATAATAGTACAAGTACAGGAGATTCACTCCGCAAAATCATTAAAAGGAATAGCGACTCTTGCTATACACCATAAAGTGCAATTCAGGTTGCACAGCGCTAATTGCCTATAGTTTTATTCACTTAAAAGTTGCCTCTCTTTCTATCGCGTAACACTTATACCTTCTGACTACGTTAGAGTCGTCTTCTTTTAAAGAATAATTAATCTGAATATGTATTTAGTTATGTGCCTATTACTCTACTTTTGTGAACAAATCCTTGTTATTATTTAAGCAGCCGAATACGATGTAATAAGTTTTTGCCTTCATTTTATCCTAAGCGACGAACAGACAACGCGACGCGGCGCGTGAGTGAGTATCGAACTAAGGGTGCCGGCCGACTTGCCGGCCAATTCAGTGGGGCTGCCGCGCGCTGGCCGCGTGTCACATAAGGGTGCGTTTCCGCAGAAGCGGAGCTGGGCCAAGCGGAGCAGAGACGTGCAGGAATCGACTAATCACAATGGTTGAAATCCTCATCGCGTCAATCGTCTCGTCTGTGATTGGACGATTCCTACACGTCTCCGCTCCGCTCCGCGCAGCTCCGCTTCTGTGGAAACGCACCCCTATGTGACACGCGGCCAGCGCGCGGCAGCCCCACTGAATTGGACGGCAAGTCGAGCCTGCCGCGTACTTATAACTTCATACCTAAAATGCGGAATGCGCCTGGCCTGCTATCGTTTGGTTTGGTTGGTAGACAGACACAACACGGACGCGTAGCAACAGTCCATAAGCGGCCTTGGCACTATGAAATTATTATTCAAAATTGTTTTGGTACTTTAGCTTAAACTTACAGAGATAAAAACATAAAAAATAATTACTAAAAAACATAAGGTAGCATTATCGTCATGGATCTCCACCCCCACTGCAAGCAAGACAAATGCCTTGTTACTTTACTAATACGTATTTATATTTACTATTTTTTTGTTTTAGGAGATTGAAAATAATCAAGCGAATAATAAAATATCTGTCGGAGTAAATACGGATCCTTTCATGAATGACGAACGAACGAACGATTTAGATATAGAGACTATTGAAAAATGTTACACTTTGGGGCTTATCATTGGAAGAGCAATGACTAAGATGTCAAGAGAAAGAAGAGAAGATTTTATTCACCAATTATCACATTGCTTCGAGCTACACGAAATTAATAAGTAATAAGCTTATAATATTATTATGTTAAACAATAAATCATAATATTCATAATCACTGGAAAATATAAATAAAAGCAAACGTATATTTATTTTGTCTTTTATTTACCCATAAAAACAAACAATAAAAAAACAGCAAGCTTTAACTGTTGTTTCTTAAGATTAAAATGTCCTCGACTATGTTGTCGTTTAAATTATACCGCAAATCATTTAAAATGAATTTTAGGGATGAAAAGAAACGCTCCACACTAACTTGCGTAGCTGGAGTAGCTAGCACTGTAGTTGCCAAACGAAATAGTTGCGGTTCAGACACAACTTTACCTTTCCAAAATGTTAATATATCTTCTGTGGGTGGTATTCGTGGATGGCAAGAAAAGTTCCCTAAAAGGGCTGTTATATTGGCATGAGTCTGGACATAATGGTCACGGCGGTTACGGTTTTTATTTTTTTCCGTTTCGGCTAGAATTGATTCTATCTCATCGACAGCATCAGAAACTAGTTGCGATGTGCTCGCAGTTTCATCTTCAGGTTCTTGCATAGAATTTGCCTCTACTTTTAAAATTTGCCTCCAAGTCATGTTAAGATGCCTAACAGCTAATGCTTCTTCGTCTGCTGACAAGACCACATGGAATCTAGGATCCAGATATAAAGCACTAACGAATGTTGGGTTAAGCATTAGCTGTTGTTCTCTTATTTTTATATGTTTGCATATAAATTGGGCCAGAGGTAAATATAAGCGCGATGTCTCCAAATAACATTTGGACCAATGGTAATAGAAGTCACCAATCGTGAGTTGTTCTCTCTGCAGTACCTTGGTCAGTATTTTTGCCGGTTTTAGTGATGTAATAAGGTCATCTAAAGCATCCCAGGTTGTTGGTGACACATACAAGGTTTCACCTGGTGTTTGAGAACAGTACTCCTTTAAATCTACGAGCCGCTCTAACATGTCCAACGTTGAATGCCATCGTGTAGTCACGTCCAGGAGCGGCTTATTTTTTTTTGATGCTTTAAGTATGTTTCGCATCGTAGGAGTTCGAAGTTTGCGTACAACACTGCGAGCTTCATCTATAGTGTATATTGATTCGTCTTCCTGCAACGCGTCATTGACTGCAAGCTGCAATGTATGTGCAGCGCACCGTATGGAGGTGACACTGTGAGGAATCTCGGGCTCTGTATTGTCGACGTCATACTCATTATTATTCAGTAATATTTCGAGTGGCTCCGTATCCGTATCATCATCGTCGGAATCATTATCTCCGTCATTTAACAATTGGGTCATTTTAATCATATTTGCACCGTTATCGGTAGTTATAGAATAGATTTGCTGTCCTAAAATGCTATATTTTCTTATTATATAAAACAGTTTTTCTTTTAGGTACTCAGCAGTGCTCCTGGCATACAATTCTGTAACCCCCAGATTTTTTACATGAATTTTGCCGTCCAGTATGTATTGGGCATTAACTGCAAAAAATGATCTATCTAAACGTGTAGCGCTGTCAACTTTTAAGGAAATCATTCGCCCTTTTATAGCTGCAGCTATTTCAGATCTTTTGGTTTCTGCTGCCTGAGACACAAACATTTTGATGGAATGAGAATTTAAAGATTGAGCTTCTCTTGGACTTATGCCGGTCAAAGATATAATATTTTTAAAGGCTAAATCATCAATTATGGAGAACGGTCTTCCGTGTACAGTTACCAAATTGACACATTGGTTTTTCAAAAAATCATATTTCTTCGTAGAAGATGTAGTTGAAGTAGTTGGTTGGTTGATGTTCAAACTATCTGTACTAGTATTTGCAAGAGTTGAATCGTTCTCTTTACTTGATTCGTCTTTTGTTAGACGATTTCGATCAGAAACTATTTTGTGTTCATCTGGGTGTTGCGACGATAAATGATACAAAAGATTCGTCCCATGTTCGCCCTGAAAAGAAATTTATTATTCTTCAACTTCATGATTGTTACTAGTTTATTTAATAAATTAAATACAGCATAAAATATAATAGCTTTTGGCTTTTAAATTAAATAAAGTTAATAAGAATAAAATATCCCAATAATTTATATTCATGTGTGTGACACTGACAACCCTAGCGCCGTTCAGCGGGACCTTGCCACCACCAACCACAACATGTGAAATTATGAAATGGGTTATTGTTTATTGTTATATTAAATAAATAAATAAATAAAATAAATCTACTTTCAATCGTTACCTAGTTGTTTGGAAAAGTAATAGTCAAAGCTTGTATGTATGATCGTTGATTTTGTTTGTTACGAAAATAAAAACAACACGCCATCTGAATTTACGATTTTATGCGTGACAAAAAGCATATTACGTAGGTACTGCCTCTCTCAGTTGACTACTACCGTAGTTTCTACACAGCCTACCTATAAAACCATCATAATTTGATAAGAAGTAAACAGAGAAAATAGGTAGGTACTTACTTTTATAACAGCTGAACATCCAATCACTAGGCAAGTAGAGGCATTATTTTCCTTTGAATATGAAAAAAATGCGTAAACTGCGTTTCTACGCTTTCTTCCCATTGTATTATTAATAATTACAATATTTATTGCGTTGATGAACGATCAGCGGTCGCCAAAATAAAAACGTATTACCCGGCACACAGTCGGCAATAAACAAAGAAATAAGTAAAAGAGTACAGCAAACAAAATGTACAAAATACACAAGTTCTAACGTGTTCGTCCACGCGCACGCGCGCCGCGTTGAGTTTTTCGGTACCGAAATCGTGTAAGGGTTAAATAACGGTTTAGCCCAACCTTTATTTATAAAGGTATCGGTAAAGCTCAACCTTTATTTTAAACCAGTACCGGTATATTTTTGAGGTATCTTAACCTTTAACCGTAACCGCTTTCAGTCCCTGGTCACTGGCCACAATGGCAGACCGCGACGCATTCACTCTGTAATCCCTCTCCCTCATTCTATTCTAATACGCATTTAATAAGCTGTAACTTCAAGCACAAGAACGATATTATCACATGGTTGGACGCTTAGATACGTGATAGATTTTTTCACTTTGCCATGAAGACACCGCCTACAAGGTTTTATAGTTTCTATTAAAAACCTTAAACTCACATTTTATAGCTCACGGTGCGATCTTCTAAATTATGTATTAAATAAATAAACATGTGTGGTGTTAAGACGGAATTGAACTCGACCCCTGGACTGTTATAATACAATATATTTCAAGATAAATGCGATTTCGTTGAGAAAGATCACCAATATACTATACTATTAATTTTCATTTTAGCATATTTATAAAATAAAAAGCCGATTGGGTAATTGAACGCCGAAGTTTAAGCAGTTAAGCAACTGTTTTTGCTTGTAACTGTATCGTGTAGTTTATTCGGCTAACGAAACTTTCAAAGGTTAAGTTTAGTAAGATCTTCAGAAACCTGTCTTGATACTTGAAGGCACTCTTATAACAATAAAGGAACGCATTTTAATGTTTTGAATGCAACAGCTGAATCAGAAGAATATGCTATATAGTTTTCCGTAACAATGTCATTAAATAACCATCTGCGCGCACTCGCATGCGCAGCAGTTCCAGTGAAACAAATGGTATAATTGGTTCTTAGAATAGACTAAGTCACAAAATCACTTTCGTTAGCAACGTCGGTCGGCGGAAACAATTAATTTCTTTCATCACCAAGAATAGTGGTGGTATTTTGTAATTTAACGACGACGACGTCATAATAACAAACCAAGTAAACGGACGCGCGATCTAGACGGTGAAATTACAAGGTGGTGCATTAATTAAACTTGACTGTCACAATTGGAGCATAACTGAACTAAATTTATTTGAATGTGTGGAGAACTGTAACAAACTATCTATCTTTACATTCCCGCATTTGTTGAACTACTAAATCTCTGAGAAATTTCATGTAGGTGCAACTTTAGAATCAACAAGAATTTGGAGCGGCAAACTAGCAGTCACTAATAGCTTTGTTTTCTGCTAGTGTTGAGATTAATGTTCCCTGAATAATAATATATGAGGGCAAATTAAGAACAATGTGGATTGAAGGGGAATTTTCTCACGTTGAGCGACGATGCGTAAACGCAGCACCACGGTCAGTAGCGACCGGCCTCACTTGCGTCGACCAACCACGGAGACTTGAATCACGCGAATAATTATGTTGATATATTAAAATGTGTGTAATTACCCGGCACATAAGCGACATTAACGGGATCAGACTTCTCTGGGAAAGATTTAATAACACAATAAAGCTGATGTGTTAGGTATTGGTACACACGAAGAGTCGACGAAAGAAAACCCAGATGAATCTATGCAGATATTAGTTTTTATACCGAAATTCTGATGTGATTTGCCAGAAAGCTGAAATACTCGAAAACTCTTATAATTCTTTTAGCAGAAGCACGAAGCGGGCGAGACGTGGACGAATATAATTTAAAAAAATTGAAATGTTAATTTATCTTTACCTTTTACTTGTCATAATTGAAACAAAGTAAACACAGAAAATAACAAAAAACTAAAATAACCTTAACGGAATTTATAGGGGGCCAGCTAGGTTAATAACAACAATAAATAATCATGATGATGACATAAAATGACTGTAAATTGACCAAGAATAATAACAAACAATAAACACCTTTGGTAGAATAACATGATGTGAGACGTGGAGAACTATGAATAAAGTCTGCAAAATAAATATAGAGGTAATATGTAGATGTCGATACAGGGCTTTAATATGGCACATTAAAACAGATCAAGAATAGAGAGAGCGACACTAGACATGAATAACAGACGGCGGACTACAAAATCAACATTTTTCTAAAACTCGATTTGCCATATCAAAGGCACGTAGCGTAGGTACTAAGTATAGTCAGTTTTCGACTTCTTTGACACGTGTTATCTCTGGACAAATGCAGCTAACGTGAAGCAAATGCCGTCCAAATTGAGTTGATGAACAAAGCGCAGAGACATCCGGTGTGTCCTAGGAGAACCATTGTGGTATTGTGTTCGTGGACGGGCCATTTGTAATCAAGCTTGACAAATTAGATTATTAAGTAATCAAACCGGATTTTACTTGCTTGTTGGAACAAAGTAACAAAACTAATGATCTTGGACATCAAAGCGTATTTAAGTTAGAAGATGAATAAGTTAGCCCACTCGATATATCATATAATAACAAAGTAGTGTGTATATTAATAGAAAGCGATGCACTTGAGAATGATGAATGGGAACAAGATAATCAAAAGGCAGTAGTGAGTTAAATAGCCGATACGGTAGCCCCAGACAATATACAGCGCCGGACAGATGTACTACTAGCACATCATGGCGGCACGGGCTTTGCGTGGATATCTCCTACTAATAAAACCCTTCTCTCTCCTACTAATAAGTCCCTTCGAATTGGAACCGAAGAAATGATTGCTTATTGCATGCACGAGAAGTGCGAGATACTGATAAGATACGACCCGATTGGAAATATTGAATACATTTGCATAAGCGATTGCCTAACTTTAATTTGTCATTTGTTTAATTTGTCGTCACGAGCACCAATATGTCAACACTTGGCAACTTTCAATTGCGATTTTTTTGTGACATAACCAATGCAACGTTGAAATACGACACTTTACATAAACCTATGGGTTCGAAAATACTGTTCGTAGTAACATAACATTTCATTCAATAATAAAGGAGAAAATCGCCTTTGATTAAAGCCAAGTGTATACATACTTATGCTCGTGACTGTACATAAAGATCCAATTACACAATTTCATTAGTAAAACTTTACATTTGATGTCTTTCTATCTCAGTATCTATTTTAGCAGAGATATTTTCATTTTCGGTTGCGTTTGCATATTCTCTTCTTCACCTTCAAAGATTTCCGATTATATTTTCAATGATTTTCGATTAGATTCCGATTAATGAGTTTAAGTGAACCAATTCGATGTGATGTTTTTGACAAAATTTCACTTTCTCTTTACTATTAGAGCCCCGCCTTTACAGTCTTGTAGAGTGAATAAGAGAAAATTCCCCAAACTGAGAAAGTATTCTTTTCAGTAGGTAGGCACTCGGTGCTATCTAAAATACGAGCGTGACGGTACATTTAAATCACATTTTACAGCTTATTTAACAACTCACAGAGCTCCTTCAGTAATATCCGACTTCCTGTCCCCGATGTCAAGTACCATAGGCTAATGTCTAGTCATGCACATGCATTATGCAAACATAGAGAGAGAATCAATAAAAAAGCTGCAGCTGTTGAATCGTAGAAAAGTTCAAGCGTAATTTTAGAGGTAACTGGCCAACTATACATGGAATTTAGGTTATGTTTTTTTTTTTTTTTAACAAGGAAGTCCCCATTTTTTTTGTTTACAGAGGGAAACCTTCAAACGGCACCTGGACTTTGGGGAAAAAGACCGGGTAGTGTGGGACTCTTACCTCACTAAAACCACCCCTGTGATCACCATCAGCACATGGAGGGGGTTCCGGTACCTCTTAATAGACCAATCTGGAACCCCCTCAGTGCAACGCCTGTTAGGGCACGTCCCTGAACAAGGACCTTCCTACCTTTCTCTTATTATATTATCCCGATTTAGGGAAAGCGTCTCTGAAATATGACTGTGCTATAATTTTATGTAACATCTTATGTGTGTTTTGGACAAATACATGGTCTATTCTATTTTATTTTGAATATCACGTAGTGTAATTAGGCTTTTAGTATATACAACGTGTAACGTTAAATGCGCAAAACCTCAGACACCCCAACTGATTTTTAATTCAATTGACCTATTTCAGAGAGAAAAAAGTCATTAAAATAATTGTATAGGTTTTATGTGCTGTTTTAGTTTTACTGGCCATTCTGATCGTTTCTTGCGTCTGCGACGACGCTTTATCGAGGGAGGAGTCGTCACCGGGCCGCAGCGCCGCGCTGACATTGGGTTGCTTGACCTATTAATAAATAGACACGGCAACGTTTTTAATGAAGATTTTTTGAAAAATGTGACCTATATTAAAATTCGTACAATTAATTCTGCTCGTTATTCTGATCAAACTATTTTCAGGTTTTGCGCATTTAACGTTACACGTTGTATATCTTCAGAGTCTAGCGGTGCGATTCTGTAACCATCTCACCGAGAAAGTTTGCGTGAAAACACTATTAAGTGCTCACTTCACTTATGATTTCACGGTGAGATTTTTACAGAATCGACCAGCTCATTCATGATAATGCAACCGATATGGCCAATTAGAATTGAAAAGATGAAGACGTATCTAAATCATAGTAATCTGAATTAATTCAAGTATGAACTCGGTTGCAAATGGCCATTCATTCAAATCTAACCAGTTTAATTGAACCCGGGATTTTAGGACCAAATAACTAAATTACACTTTTTGCTGCTCTACCAATAACACTAACTACGAGCAGCCAATGAGATGACAGAGCCGATGCCAGATTAAGTTATGTTAAAACTGTTTGTGTGTCAAACGAGTATAATGATGGTCTCAGTACACTACTAACACTAACATGATAGATGATTCTTTCAAGATTCCCATTAGTCATTCCTACAACGCGTGGGAGGATGACAATAATTATACGTAGAAAAGTGACGAAATGAGATTGACGGTGAATCATTTATGAATGAAAACAATGATGTAGTAAATGAACAAGTTAATTTGGACGCTATGCAAAACAATATATGAAACTTTACAAAATAATACGTGCATAATCACAGCAGGAGCTAACTGACACTGGCCAATACGAAATGCACACAAAATGGAAACCAGTTGGAAATGCCAACGCAGGTTGTCTATCTATACAATTGTAACTGAAATGCTTTTATCTTGATATCTTTATCTATGCTCGGTCGGAGGGTCGGTGTCACATTGTTTAGGACACTGATGCGACATTTGACAATGCGCTGAAAACCACTATTCTAGTGGATAAATATGTAATGGAAAATACAAGAGGACGGAGCGGAGATACCGTTACAAATAAAAGCAAGCTTAAATATTTGTGGTGCATACCGAGACCTAGTCGTTTGGACTGCAGCTAATTGTGTGAAGTGTGACTGAGAAATATGAATATCGTCAGCGAAACACGTTATGGTTATTTCAGAGAACGTGCACATAAACAGGTGGTCAAGCATAAATGGGTCAAAGAAAAAAATAATACTCATATTTAATTTTATGAATGGCAGTTAACAGACATTGGGTGTGAATGAAAATATAAACTCATATTTGCATACCACTCTGCAAGGGTAGCAGCAAGACTCTTGTTGTTTGTGTGACACTCATAAACTCATAAGCAATGTGCCCAAACACACAAGTTTGTGCGGTGATATCGCTGATACAGTGGTAGAATATAAGCACACAGAAGTAAAAACCAATATGTTGGCTTCAGACAAATTTGTTTTCTATTAAATATTCTTTCGTTAGCTATATTTACATTACAAAACTAGGTAATCATAACATTATGATTTTGTTAAAACTCATCATCATATTTTTCTCAAGTAATTTATGTTCGAGAAAGATCAACACAAGCAACCATTTCACAAAAATATAATGGCTTTTAAAGTGCGGACTTTTACTAGGAGTAACTAGAGGATGCTGTTAAAATAATATTGTATGAGCACAACATGCCGACTATCGCAGCGAGAGTTATATATCTATAAATTGTCTTAGTACGAAGGCATACGCATGTTTTCATACAAAGCGGCTACAGATTTACGGTACTATTCGTTAGGATTTACGCAGGTTCGACACGTGTAAATAAGCTGACTAGTTAACATCGTCTATATGTGTCAAAGCTGAACCACTGGGCACTGTTACGCGTCCGAGTTTCCAGAATGCTGGCCGAGATATAATACTATTTATTCCCCGAGCACTATTCACAGTTGACGGTTCTTTTATTATAGCTATAAAAGCATTGGAGTAAACCGGAGATTTTTGCTGATTTATCGCCTAATATTTATTTTTCACGGTTTACTTGCGAGGCCCATTTGTAAATATAGGACGAGTTTACAGTAGGGAAACTGGGGTTTCCTTTTTATGTGTTATGCCGGTGCCAAACAACGTGACTTGATGCGACGCGGACATTAATATAATATGGAACATTATCGTAAAACAACGAGCTGTGGATGTTTCAGTGTGTCGTGTCAGTTGGCGACTTTAATGCACCATTATGCTAGTTCAATAGAAAGTTTATAACCTCCGGTGTAGCCATTTTATAAAGCCGTTCACGCAAAAATCGGTGTCAGGAGGAAGGCATAAAACTTCTTAGTATAGTCGATGAATATAATAAAATAATTAAAAACAACTATGAATCAATTTAGGCGGGGTGTTAAGTTATACATTGTGACATGTTGATATTCAACATACTGACGGGCATTTTTTCTACTACAATAAAACCGAAGAGCGTCAAATGTCGACACCTACCATTCTGGAACGGGCTTCGTATTCAATGGTTGTTTCGTGGGCGGAGCTTATAAACACTGAATGACAGAATTAAACCAACGACAAATGATTGAATAAACACTTTAACAACAATTTTAAACATATTTAATGGCGTCATTGAATGTGACACATTGTGGATCTCTTTTTACAACAACAATATTGTTCAATACAAGCTTTTATGAAATGAAAATACAGGTTGTCAATATGTTAAGTTGCAAAGAGTAGCTCGAGAACGTGTGGCTTATTATTATAGCATTTCGTAATATGCAAGCGAGACGGATTGTTTGAGGCAAATATTTGACAATAGCAAGCTATGAGCCAGCAGCACTTCATTTCATTCATAACATATTGTTAACGCGGTTGGTAGCAACGCCTACAGTGGGACACGTGTCAAATACGCTTTAGAAAAACTTATTGTAATGAGCCGTTTCACTCAATCACACGTAAGACACACTTCAGATGTGTAAACCACCTACGCGAACTATATTTCAAGTAGGAAAACGTATGTGTCAATGTTTAATGGCCCACAAAACATGATTATTATTACCAAGTACCAACATTTATGGACAGTCAAGAATGATGTATTCCTTTTCCAAGGATTCATAAACAATTACAGATGCACAGTGATTGAATTCAATTCAATTGCAATTCTTGTAATAATCGTAGGTGTAATCAAATACACGTAAGGCCAAGCGTGTTGACGTTGCGAAGCTAATTTTGCTAATTAATTCTGTGTCCCTAACCTAATATAAGGCGAAGTGCTGCCATAGACACCTTCTGACTAGATAAAAACTGGCTTTCACAAGAATTCTAAATTGTTATAACTGACATGAGAAAGTAAGTGATTCAACCAAACTACATACTACAAAAAAACAGCAACAGGGTTAAAAAACCAATAACGATGTTAAGATAGACACAGATTTTATACACAGAATCAGTGTAATACTTTATGGAAATGCAGTAAGAGCAACCAATGCCCGAGTTCAAGAAAATTATAGGGAAGAACGGAAAATAATTGATATAGAAGGAATTAAATTGATGGAAGACGGAGGAACGTGTGTTGTGACGCAGCTTGGGAGAGGCCTATGTCCACCAGCGGACTAGAAGAGGCTGAGTTGAATGATTTAAATTCAAATGAAACAAGCGTTTATCTTACGGAAAATCAATTGCGCGTGGGCAAAAAACTTTTATAACAGTTTAATATCCATATCAAACCCCATAATCAATGCATGAAAGAAAATCTACAACAATATACGAGCCCAATAAATGTAATATTGCTTCCCAGTCTTTTTTCGAACTCTACAAAACCGTACGGAGAATAGTAATGTCTTGAACAATAAATAAGACGGCTAAAGAAAGCTACGTTTCTGTATAAAGGCGACAGTAAAAAACACGTTGAAAATCTTTATTACTTACGACTCGCGTGGCTCTATAGAATTTCTCACGTCTCGACACAACTAAACGAAGCTTACCTGAAATAAAATATAGACAATATTAACGTTGTGTTATCTATTGATACACAGACTTAATGCTTATTAGTTTATGTAATAACTGCTGTCTGGTATAACAATGAGCTATTGATTTCAACATATCATTGGAGCAGGTTTCCGTAGGGATATACTGAGTGCGTGGCCACACCAGGTGCTATATTTGCACGACAAACAGAATAAATTAGATTATCATACGGTTATATTTAATCATATTTAGTATTAATTCAAACTGAGGAATGTCTATTTTAATAGCGATTATATATACTATAGTTAGCCTCTCCGAGATTTTCCTGAGGAGAAGGCAAAACTTTTCAACAATGGCGAAGTATTACCACATATGATGCGGTCATGGAACATTGAAGGTCCAAAGATAAAGATATAAAATGTGCATAATAGAAGTAGTAAAGAACACTACCACGAATGCCAAAGACGAGCTCTCCTAGACGACTATCCGAGGCGAGCACTCTTGAACAATACTACATTGTAGTAAGAACTCACACGCATCAGTAAGTCAAATTCTACGTTCCAAATTATTCAGGCAACAGTTTTCAGTACGTTGTGCAACACAGTGTTGGTTTAGCCACCTGACGCAATTGCACGTTCAGCTTTTAATACCATTTAGTGTTGGTCTGACAATGTTTACTAGGCATGGCGATTTCGATGCACTTTGTAAAGAATTTATGAAATCGGGACATCGAGGTTGCATAAAAGCAATATCGGTTTATACCAAGTTATTCATTCAGTTAGTTCTTATGTATCTTGACATTAAATTAATTAGGAGGTTCGAACCGCTTCGAAAAATATGCACACGTAAGCTTATTATTTTGGAGGTTGATTATCACGACAGTTCAATAGAAAGGCAGTTGACAAAACGAATCATACGAAAATAGCAATGACATAATTTGCACATAGAATATGTTAATACCAATAGACAACCAATAACGAGCATTGTTAAGCGTGAGCACGTTTCACGGAACTTTGTTAAACAACGGCGCTTATTAGAAGAGAACTAAATGTTATATGATATGATAGATGAAATAATTCCATTTATACATTAATAAAGGACTCATTCATAGCTTCGACACTCGTGTAGCGGTCACACGCATCTAGAGGTGATAGTCAGAAATAACCGTCTCTATTTCTTTGTGGACGTTCACGCGTGAGACTCTTGGCACTGAGTTCAAGCACATACACGCAAAAAGAAAACAGTGCAATTAGAAATACTGAAAAGAAAAATACTCTCGATAATCGCTTTGTTTTTTTTTTTAACCGGTGGTCGGTGTTAGTGACGAGGCGCTACGGCGATGACACGCACGTGTATTTTAAGTCATCGTTACACTATACAAAACGTGATTTTGTTTCGTTGTATTTGACAAAATTCTTTGAATATGCTTGTCTACTATAACATAATTAAAAACTTGGCACAGTAAGTTTGCTGTATTTCAGTAAGATGCTTCGTAAGACCTATTTTATTCAGTTCACTTTCTGCTTTTAATCGCTGCCGAAAAACAAGGTAATTTGTAGCGATAAGGAATTTATTCACCCTCGCCAGGCTAGTAGCATCCATTCTAATCAAAACGTCTCATTCAAAAGCAGTTAACAGCTTGTGTCTTCATTGGAGTGTGTACGTGCTTTGAGTCGTGTTGATGATACCCCGTCGATTTAACGACAAATATTTTATTAGAAATGACTTGAGAAATATGGTCTAGCACCCACTTAATTAATAACAAGTCATTAAACTCTTGGCTTCAGACTTCAGAGTTACGTTGGACCTGCTACTGTACTAGTTGGATGTGTCGAGATGTTTGTTAATCGCATCTGACTGGTCGAGTATAAAACTTTATTTATTTTGGCTGTTAACAGAGGTAGATGAACGCTGGTAGGAATTGGCCATCCTCCCAGTCGTTATTATAATTTTAGTGGTCAGTTCTATCGGTATCTATCATGTAATTTCGTACTTGAATTCATTAAATAATTATTGCTATACATTAATAGATTAATTAAATTTAATGTTAAATTCTGCACATATTATGTTGTCATTAAAACAGGTGTGTAATTGGAAGCTATTTCAATGAACGTATGTTTGCATTTAGAGTTATGCAGCGACACATCGAAATTGCTAAACAGGTTTCCCCATGTATTTAAACAATTCAATAAATTAAAATGTAATCAGTAAAAAAAACAACCGACTTCCAAAAAAACACTACAAAGTGAAAAATAATTTTAATTTTGGAAGTCGGTGTCGTTGGTTCCGCATTTTGGTTTTTTGACACCGACTTCCGAAATTAAAATTATTTTTCACTTTGTAGTGTTTTTTTGGAAGTCGGTTGTTTTTTTTAAATATAAAATTTTTTATTTTTCACTTTTTAGTTATATCTACCCCAATCAAATTCATATAAACACTACTTGCTATGTAAATATCAGTGACAGGAAGCTGCATCTGCGTTTATAGGGTACAGACGTGATGTTATGTTGTGCGACTGCGTAATTATTATTATCATAAAAAAAAATTATAACCTTTGTAGTGAGTACAGGCGTGATATTATGATGTGTGATGGTGTAAACAATGCTTAGATATGCTATAGCAACAATCGCGGTTAATCTGCTGTTATTTATTGAAGAGTTCCCCCGATTTCTACAAGATCCCATCATCAGATATTGAAATGGTGACAATGGGACCACACGGGAAGCACCAGCTTTCAAATAAAAAAAGAATCATGAAAATCGGTTCACCCAGTCGGTTATTATGAGGTAACAAACATAAAAAAAAAAAATAAAAAAAAAAAAAAAAAAAAAAAATACAGTCGAATTGATAACCTCCTCCTTTTTTTGAAGTCGGTTAAAAAAAATATCAACGCTCCTGAATAGTTACAGCTTAATGAACTAGCTTTCGAAATGGTTTTCTTTTACAAGACAGTGGCGCGGATTCCCTTGTTCACAAACTAAACTAACTTTAAGTTCAGTGCATCTTTTTCTTTCTATTTCCTTATGAAAAGGACAGAAGATAAATATTAGTTTATTTATTTAGTCCATTTATTTATTTGTCAGAATATTGTTACAGAGTTGTTACATAGTTTTAAAAGTTCATAATATTCTGCAGTTTCCGGCGTACAAATACATTTTCAGGGTTTCGGTTATTTTGTTAGATATAACATTGAATTAAATAAATTAGAATAACATTCAAATTGCAAATTAGTCAAATATTAGGAATGGAAATGTCAAAAAGATTAAATTAAGTCAAAGAGATAATAAGAACAGAATATAATGATTCTAATATTTAAGTCAACTTTTCATTTCATTCATAAAATCATTAGTCGAGTAATAAGCATTTACATAATAGATAATCGAATAATTTAGATTTAAATGTCCTAAAGTTAAGAGTTTTAAAACAGTTTGGTAGTTTATTATAAACTTTGGTCGCCATACAAAATAAATTTAGTCCATAGTCCATATTATATATTTTCAATAGGGTTCCACCTACAGGCGGAACCCTATTGAAAACTGCTCTTTTATTCAAAGTAGTTTAATTATAATTAATAAAAACCTAACTAATGTAATATCTATGTATGGTTTCTTATACGATAAAATGAGCATTATGAGTCGTGCACTTTTGGATTTTCCAAACTTTTTGTGTTTTCGGTAAGACAAAGCCTACATCATTGACTATAAAACTACATACAGCATGCTTTTTTTACCGGCGCCAAATTTTTATAGGGTGTTCCACCCATGCATATAAATAACTTTCACTATGAACAAACTCTGAGATCACGAAAAAAAACAGCTGTTTCATACATTTTGGTCAAGTAGGTATTGAACTTTTGTATTAAACAGCTGATTTTGTTTTCGTGATTTCAGAGTTGGTCCCATAGTGAAAGTTGTTCATATTCATGAGTAGAACACCCTGTAAAAATTTGGAGCATGGAAAAAAAATCACCATTATAGGTAAGAAACATCAAAGTACGCGCTGCTTCTCGTTTAAATGCTACATTGTCAGAGGTCGCAGCTCAGCATTTATTTAATTATATGACTTCAGCGACTTAATGTCACAAATGATATGTTTTGACGCAAAACTGCGTTTAATTATAATTTGTTAGGTGTACTCTTTTAAATTATTCACGGATTATTTTACACTAACTTTGCTGCGCCCACATGGATTTCGGAAAATATTCCACAGGAATGTACTACTGGGATTAAAAGTACCATTTGTGTAATAAAATAACCCAGGTTATAAACTATCTGTGCCAAATTTCATCCAACTCCATTCAGCGGTTCTTGCTTGCAGCGCTTGGCCGCTGTAGTAACGCTTGCTAACAGATGTGGTTATCGTGTGCACGGGATTTTGTTTTAAAATTGGGCAAATGTAAGTTTCCTCGATGGTACAGACGCCAGCACAACAAGCTACCCGAAACTGTCAAATTTTCCCAATGAACTTTGAACCTAATGCTTAAGCGGTAAAGTTGAAAATCTATTAAAGAAATCTGACAGATTGTAGTAGCTTGATGTGCTGGCGTCTGTACATGGCAGACAAACGTACAAAAATTCTTCGTTACCATTTTATTATAATATGTATGTATAGTGGTACCTAGGTTAGTATAATAAGGTTTCTTTTAAAATAACAGCATCAAGACCCGAAGGATTGAGCAGAGGTGTACTTACAGTAACACCCACAATTCGACAGTTATGTATGAGTCCCATGCAATAGGAGGTGAGCCTACTGAGAAATTGCTGATAGAAAAACCCAATAAGACATCCACTTTATTAGACGGTATTTATCGGTACCTACAATCTTAAAATGCCGCGTATCATAATGAATTCTGCTAAACCTCTCAATACTACATTCCTTTATTGTTCAAATGCAAAGAATTTACAACAGGAAGAGCAAAGAAATGTGCCGAAAAATTCGGTCATCGCTGAAATAAACAGACGCAGACAATTTATCTTTAGGAAAAGCTCTAGGATTGTTTCAAGCCGTACTATCCAAGAAATCGAATGTAGACACAAACACTCGTAAATATTTAGCATAATCAGATCCTCTCGTCGAGAGGAAGTGGGCTATAATCTACCACCCGGACCCAGTGCGAGTTGGTAGATGTCCTATGTCTTCGAATGTTTGGTTCTAGGACATGCCGGTTTCCTCACAATGTGTTCCTTCGCAGTTTTTAGAGCAGTGGTGATGAATGATTTACTTACACAGTGAAAAGCGCCTGCTTGGGTTCGAAGCCACGACTTACAACTCGTAAGTCGCGGAAGTTGCCACGGGGCCACCACTGCTCCCTACCTAACTATTTAACATTACTTTTTTTATTGTGTCCTTTTGACTTTTATGACCACAAACAACTCAATAACTTAGATATAAAGATATGAACAAGATTCTGTAGACCCACCTACGAAATAAAAAGTTAAAAAGCTTTTTATGTGTTTATTACTAATCAATTGAAATGAAACGAGGGGCTTGTGGCTAAGTAATAACAGCCGCACGGGTCGATCGATCAGGTTAAGCTAGGCTTGCCGCGGTTGGTCCGTGGATGGGTGACCATTTTCACATGCCAAGACCCCTCCGTGCCTCGGAAAGCACGTTAAGCCGTTGGTCCCGGCTGTCATTCGTGGATCTTTGACAGTCGTTACGGGTCGTCCGTAGCCCGAAAGTCTGACAACCAGTCTTACCAAGGGGTATCGTATTACCCAGTAACTGGGTTGTGGAGGTCAGATAGGCAGTCGCTCCATGTAAAATACTGGTATTCAGCTGCATCCGGTTAGACTGGAAGCCGACCCCAACATAGTTGGGAAAAGGCTAGGCAGATGATGAATTGAAATGAAAAACAGGTACTTATTAATTTTTTTTCTTCAAATAACTTGATGATATAATTATGGAAAAATTGGTATAATTTATACTCATTATTGACTGAGAAACTTAAAACGCCGGTGTTGTCTTACAATAAGTGTCCGACGCGGATGAATGAGCAAAAATATAACCGTGCGATGCATTCATTAATTTTTCAACGAGCCGTTGGATACTATAGAATACTCTTTATTGTGTACACCATATAAATTATAGACATAAATATAGAAATTTTACAAAGAGTGACACGCAATGGGCGGTCTTATCTCTAAGAGCGATCTTTTCAAGACAACCGTAGGATGGATTGAAAGGGGAAGGAGAGACAAATACTGTAGGTAGTCTGTGGTGTACCATTTACACGATACAATGAATACATACATAAAGTATATCATACTAATCTAAATAAATATATATACAACGTGTAACGTTAAATGCGCAAAACCTCAGACACCCCAACTGATTTTTAATTCAATTGACCTATTTCAGAGAGAAAATAAGTCATTAAAAAAATGTAAAAGTTTTATGTGCTGTTTTAGTTTTACTGGCCATTCTGATCGTTTCTTGCGTCTGCGACGACGCTTTATCGAGGGAGGAGTCGTCACCGGGCCACTGCGCCGCGCTGATATTGGCTGCTTGACCTATTAATAAATAGACAGGGCAACGTTTTTAATGAAGATTTTTTGAAAAATGTGACCTATATTAAAAAGTGGTTCAATGAATTCTGCTCGTTATTCTGATCAAACTATTTTCAGGTTTTGCGCATTTAACGTTACACGTTGTATATGTATATAGAATAATAGACATGAAACAGGAGCAAAGAAAATATACTTACTATAGTTTTTATTAAACCAGTGAAACCACGCAATGATCTATTGAGAAATGGTGTTTAACGGAGGAAGAATAGGTAGTCTAAACTTATTTCTAAACTAGCTGCTGCCTGCGGCTTCGTTCGGATGGGTGTGGATTTCATGGGTTTTCTTTTTTTGCGCGGAACCCTAATTCTTTTTCTAAAAAGAAAAGTAGCCTAGTTTACTTCTTATAATCAGTAATCAGCTATCTGTCAGAGTAAGTCCTGTCAGTTGTTACACTTTCATCATATGCAATTAGTAAAAAGCTGTTATTTTGACATTACAAACAGACACTTCAATTTTATTAATTATGTATGTTTAGATATGAAGAAATCGATATCCGTGGCCCAAATAGAGAAAGAGTACCATATCGGAAAACTTGATTTTATCAAGTCTAAAGATATTCCGCAACCTTCAACACGTTTCGTTTGAACATTACTCTAAACATGGTTCGTCTCATAAAAGGAAACAGCACGACAATACATTCATAATCCCACAGAGGGAATGTGATCTTCACATCACATCCGCGGGGATGAACACAATGTAGGTGAGTTAGCGCCGGGCTACACGATATCCATTACAAAACCAGTACCATCTAACACCGACTCCGTCAAAACGTCACTTCGACTGACATGAACACTAAAGCCGCATTTTTATTGATTACAGGGCAAAGGAACACATCGGACCACCCACAGAGGCCTAGCGTCTAATTGAGCGTCGAGCCCATTGTCCACGCGACAGAAAGTTCAAAGGTCCTCAGATTAAATATCAATCAATGAGGGTTTTTTTTTTGTAAAATTCGTCATCTCTTGTCGGATGAATACTTTGTTACGGTCTGTGGTTTTATTAGCATGTAAGTACCTACCTATTTTAAAAATATTAAATTACATCGAATTTAAGTACAGTGAGAAACAGTCAGACAGAGTTAGACAAGATGGAGTTTGCAACTTTTACTTCGCAATGTTAATTTTAAAAGTGTCTTTACAAACAGAATTGTAGTTTAATTCCTAGTTTCGTTCGTGACGGATGGTAACCGTTTAGATTAAGAAACGACCAGTTAGCTAAGTCAACGCTTAAATTAACATTAATTGAAGTGAATTATAACTACAGCATGTCGATTCTGTTAAAATGTCACCTTGACAGCTTGCGTGGAGTGAGCTGTCAGTGTCATCCCACTGATGCTAGGGATTGACTGGGCAAACATTTACAACCACAATCGAGATTTAATAATATTTTTTTATGCTGATTCTATTGATCATTTTACATAATTTCAAAATTATTATTTTAGTTGTCAAAACATTACTATTTTTTGAGATTTTAAAATAAAATAGCAAAACAGAAACTTAGAATATCAATTTTGTTTTTTTTTTCCCCTAGACTAGTCCTTATACAGGGTTATTTGTAAAACACCAACAACCTCTTAAGAGGTCATTGTACTCATCATTACGAACAGCTTTTACTATGGGACCAAACCTGAAATCGCGATAAAAAAATCAGTTGTTTGCTACAGTTATGTTCGTACGAGTCGTCAAAATGTAGGGAACAGCTGATTTTTTTCGCGATTTCAGGTTTGGTCCCATAGTAAAAGTTGTTCATAATGATGAGTACAATGACCTCTTAAGAGGTTGTTGGTGTTTTACAAATAACCCTGTATAAGGCCTAACCTTTTTTTCCTAGATTGAAACCATAAAAATCAGCTGTTCCCTACATTTATGTTCGCATAACTCGTCAACACGTCACATTTTTGTGATTTCTGTTTTGGTCCCATAGTAAAATTGGTTCATAATGATGAGTACAATGACCCCTTATGAGGTGGTGGGTTATTTAAGTTACAACTTGTATACACCTAAAGATATACTGATGAGCTGCTAATATACAGGGTGAAATTGAAAACATGCGACAAATCGAAATGGGAGATTGTACTCATCATTATGAACAACTATTACCAAACCAGAAATTGCGAAAAAAAATCAGCTGTTCCCTACATTTTGACGAGATATGCGAACATAAATGTAGGGAACAGCTGATTTTTTTTTCGCGATTTCAGGTTTTATCTCATAGTAAAAGTTGTTCACAATGATGAGTACAATCTCTGATTTCGATTTGTTGCATGTTTTCAACTTCAACCTGTATTGACCCATCAACTTAATAAACTATATAATCACAAGTCTTGGCTTGAACACTAATAATTTTACGACTTGATATCAATAACACAGGTTTTTAACTTCACACTTTCTTTGACAAGCGTTTTTGTTAACTTGGTAGTGTTATGTTAAAACGAATGCGTTATTCTTTAAACATTGATTGATTGCTCAGCTTCATGTTGCATGACAATTATGTCATCTATTTATAAATAACTATGAACAATTCGACCATGACTCTTAAAGGTAAGCATAAAACTCTCGAGTACGTACTTTAAATCTAAATTAATGGAAATTAAAATAGCTGCACCGGTACCTTGCAACGCTCAAAATAGGGTTGGGTATCTTGTTCATGGAGTTTCATGACGATGTATTTTTTTTTTTTTTCTAAAAATATACCTCACGTCATGGCATTTAAATATACATATTTTTAATTTGATAATAATACAATTATTTACGAGTTATATGAATGCAAATGTATTTTATTTCAATAATCATCGATTACAACATGTTACTTGTAACATAACACACAACAGTAGCTGTGTCGTGGCCAGCCGGTCGATTCTGTTAAAATCTCACCGTGAAATCATAAGTGAAGTGAGCACTTAACAGTGTTAATCCCTAGCGAATGACAGCTCACTCCACGCTCACTTCACCCAAGCTTTCACGGTGAGATACAGAATCGCACGGCAGATCTTAAAATTGACCATTTCATGAAGAGTTCGACCATTTCATGAATTACAACATGAACCGCTGGTTACATCATGTGGTCTGGGCAGATCATTGAATCCACGTTTGTCTATATGAACAGTTAAACGCACGCTTCATGATGTGACCAAGCATTAGCGATCATATCGTAAAATATTTTGATTATCCACCGTTGATGTCGATTTTTTAAGTATTTAAAATCATACTTTTCTAAGATTTTTATTTAATTTTTAAGCTACTGTTTGCAATACAAAACTTCCGTCTTTATTTAGAAGTTTTACTTCACCTTAAGCCATGTATATACCCTACATTAATGCTATGGCCAAACGTCGACGGACATTCAACATTGACTGGTTATTAAACGTTGACGTTTAAACGGTATGGACAATTTTAGTGGACATTTCATGAAATGACCGAACGCTTCATGAAATGATCACTTCTTAGACCTGGCCACGACAGCTGCACTGATACTTTTAATTAAAATGAATTTTAAAATATGACAGCTGTTTTAAAAACAAAGGAGTATCGTCGGGCAGCCCTGAAGTAACACAAATCCACTCCATTACTTAGAAGTCTTTCTTTATCTCATGGCGGTAGCAGAGATGAAACAAACCGAAAGATTGTTCGGCGGTGAACCAAAATGATAGGTTGCAAACGCGATGAAAGCATAATTCTATACATTTAATTATTTCGAACTGTTCTAGCCATTAATTTGGTTAATGTTGATAGTAGGCATTAGCAATGTTTGCTGATAACATGATTTTTGTATACAATATACAAAGCGAGATGCGCTTAACAATGAACACGCTGTTATTTTTAGTCCTAACCTTGAGTAAAAATTTGCCTTTAATCGGTAAATTATAGGAAGCCCAACAATATTTTTGAGTCTAGGACCAATATATTGGAATAGGGCAAGAAAAATAATTTACTTGGATGAGTACCTGTCGACGACATTAAAACGTAAACTTGTATAATTTAAGCATTTGCCCGGTTAACTGGAACCATTCATTCACTGTCCAAAAGGAGGCGACTGAGATGTCGCAAGTACTTACAGTAACTAAAGTAATAAGGTTAAATAAATATGTAATTTGTGGATTAGGTTATGCCCAGTCATTAGCTACCCACGCCGGATCGGAACTATCATTACGAAATCGCAACAACGCTCACTTCCTAAGTATTCTCAAGTTAAGATGTAAGTACCCACCACCTACATGGAATAAGATAATCTTTATATCGAAGGTGAATCGGCCGCCCACGGCAGCGGCAAAAAGTATAGTCATCAGCATACATCTAACAAAGGTAGCCGATTCGCCGACTGTCTTAGTCAGAACGCCCATAATGACGAATATGGACATTTGTACCGCACTGTGTAGGTGGCACTTAGAACCCGGCCCATGCCCTTATAAGGTGCTATGAAAAGTTCTATCGATATACGCAAAGGTGGCGGCGGCGCAAGAGACCAATTTGGGGTTTAACGATTGTCGTCCGTCAAAATAAAACAGGCCGAGCTGATGGCGCATTAATCAAACAGACATTTAACAGACGCCAGCTAAGCTTGAGAACAGTAGTTTTTACAAGAAAACTTCAATAGATGCCATAGTAATTACAGGCTAGTCTATCCTATCCGTAACTTTCTCGATTTACGCGAGAATTCTCCGATCAAGAAAAAAGCTGAGATTGACGTGAAGATGAAAAAAAAATGACTTTAATTATCGCCACATCATAACTGCGTTGTGTTATTAGAATTTATGTTCGCGTCGTTTTGGTTTAATCCGAGAATAATGGTATAACGGACATTCGATAAAGGCCGTCGATGGTTTAGTAAGTAGTCAAGAGCAAATGGGTAAAACAAATCGTTTAGGAACACCTTCAGTAGACATAGTTTGTACAAATGTTCACACAGAAATGATATTGCATTTAAATAGGCACACATCGTACGCCCTGAGCGATATTTGAGCAAGTCCAATTGCTTGCTGGACTATTGCCGGAGCAAATAATGTCGGTACAAGTAAACAGTTTAAATACAATGATGTAGCAAAGCTCATTGGGAGCTCCCAATGGTACGTTTAAATAAGAGTATTTGAACAACTAGTAAGAAGCCAGTTCCGAAATTCCCGTTACAAAGTAATCAAGTACCGTTTCGGGGTTGATAGAGAGCGATATTGCCAAAGCGGTTACGCGATTGTCCAACTCTGAACATAAGTTAGAAAAAAGTTTTTAATTAGTTGCAAAATCATTATAAAAAAGCAGAAAAAAAATATTGGTACATCTTCATGTAAAAGTTTAGGCAATTCGACTGATATAGCGAATATACCTATCAATTAAATTGTGCATACCTGACAATCTAAAGTAAGTACCTACAGCTGAGCAAATACCGAGTTAGGCCACGACTTTCCTGTCAAAATGACACTTCCATTAAAATTCTCAATTTGGCACGATTATGAACGTTGAAATATTAGATTGGATTATATGAAATATCGATGGCAAGTAACGAATGTGATGGATGTAGCCACAAGACCACAATTCATGCAATGTATGACCCATTGTATCTAGCCCTGTGACAAATTACAACTGCTAGGCATACAAGTTTCGATGACAATATTGTATATCGCAATGAAATCGGAATTTGCATGGTAATCTTGCAGTATTTAGGTCACAGAAAACAACTGAATATCAGGTACTGTTAATGTTAGATTGCATTTGATTGGGACAATTATTGCGTGTTTTACAAATATTATAACAACGTCCGGTGGCGATGGCGTTTAAACATTGCAAAATATTTATTCTACAAATAGAATCATGGCTTGTAGCTTCACTATTCTAAACTATTGAAGATATTGAATGAAGGAACAAACACCTATTAAAGCACAGCTATCCATCATTGTTTGATTTACAATTTTCAATTTCATTGTGCTCGAATGATTATACTGATAGAAATGTCAATACAATAAATAGGTCTTTCAGATAAGTCACATTATATTCCTCCTTCAGTGATTAATCACTGGGCGCCATGATTCTTGTCTGAACGGTCCCGTTGACCTTAAGACCAGCCTTTGTAATATAAGGCTTTATTCTGTGTTCTAAACAAAATACCTAATAAATGGCGTCACAAGCAAGTATCATAAGGAAGATAAAAGGATTAGTGGCTAAACAACATTGCTTAATTGTCAAAGTTACGCACAATGCTAGCCACAAAACCGCCTGCCATGTTTTAATTTCAATAGCTATTTACCTTTCTTGTTTGTAAGCATTCATGTTTAAAACATACGTGTGGACAGTGTTGAAAGTAACTGTAACCTCAAACGCGCCCAGAACTTGTCACGAAATTATGGACTGATTTTATCCTAATGGTCGTCAGTTCACGATCTTTAGATAATATACATTTTTGATTAGCATAATAAATGAATTTGAAGGAACGTGTTAACAAGATTGACATGGTCTACCAGAATGATAATCTCGTCTTAAAGTTACATTGAAACTTTAAAAAAATATTGCTCGACAATGTTTGGAGCTTGAGTTGTTCAAGCTCCAAACATTGTCGATGCATTTATACCTTGATCGAAGATTTATACCGTAGGTTGCGAAAACTGACAACAAAACACAGTTCGTCCTATTTAACTTTACAGATGGCATCCATAATCCTAAGCAAACAAATATGCAGTCGAAGTCGCACCATATTTCGAAATTATGAATACAAATAGGGCTGACAACAATGGTCAATGGTTGACGTCTTTGGCAAATTGCAGCTGTTGGAACAAAGAGGTGGATCATTGGTGCTAACACCGACTACGCTTCTGAAACACGAGATGTCTGCAACCACTCCGACGGCCGACACACTTAACGTGCTATAAACAATCGAACACCTAAAATAGATTTTATTACCAGAGCAATTGAATTCAATGTCGGTGCAAATGATACTACACTGTTCATTGTAGAATGTTTTACTTCATATCAGATTCTAAAAGCAGCTTACTTAGGTTTATTGTTGGTTGATAATACGTTGTGAGAACGAAGGGCTTGTATTCTACTTGTACAGGACTTGCGGTTCAGTCATAATACTCGTAATAGAACAGTTATTTTACTGTCACTGATTTAGGTTTTAGGTCACGCACTCACTAGACTGTTCTACATCTAAATAAGTTTCCATGCATGTGGCACTTATGATTCGGTGAGTCAACTAAAGGCCAGATGACTGCCATACCAATAGTAACCTCTAATTCGCGCCGCCTATTTCAAAGATCCGCCAATTTTAATAACAGATCGATACTCTCAACTCTGTCATAGCAAAGACTTCAGATAAATGGACGTTTGTTGATGTGAAGTTGTTTTACCATGTTTCTTTGACCAGCCCATTGTCATTAAAATTCTTCAGTATGCAACAATAGGCAGTACATTAGTAGCAAATGTGGAACAACGACAGGAAACAAGAGAAACGTTTGTTAAGACTACGCATCGCATGGGACGGACAAAAAAAAGCAACTAACGGTCATCCCTTTGTCTTTGCGAGTAGAAGAAATGGTTGAGCAACGTGACGATTGTTTTGCAAGATAGACAAGATTATGCAATGAAAACTGCCAACACTTATTTGTATGTTAATAAATACCTGTTCATTCAATGATTGCTTACATACATATGCATTTTGTAGAACGTTTGTCAGGAAATGAATTTTAATGCCGGGTGTGGTGGGATTTGCACACGTATTTGTACAAAGGAGATCAATAAATTTTTTGATATGAGTCATACATATCACGAGTCTGAGGCTATAAGTTATGTCAATCCTAATATATTTCGTAACGAATAGTAAGTAAATTAGAATAACAAAAAAGGCGGCTATCTAAAACTGATACGAAATCTAAATTTCGAAATGAACGAAACAACCCAAAAGAAGAAAAACATCTGATTTAAATCATAGGCAGAGCACGATAAAATAAACTAAGTGCAGAATTGTATTTCGTAAATGGGCAGATGATAAAATAAAAGTTTAAAACGAATGGAAAAGAGACACAAAATTGTACTGTTGCTTGTTTTTACAGTAACGGGTCGACGTTAACCTAATTAAGACAAGTTCTCGTGATCAGCTGATTCTGGGTCACATACCGTTAAGTGAACATTTTCCTGGATTCATGGTTATGAGGTATCACTTAGTAGGTAGGGTCTGTAATATAATTGTATTTTAACGGAAGATTTATCACGGCATTTACGTATGTACAGTTTCTCGAAACATTTATAAATAAACTAATCGTCATCATAGGCACGTCATGCCCCAAAGCAACATAAACTCTATTGACTTGTTCGATTTGATGCGACTGTAGGTTTAGTTTGCCATAAATAGTTTCAAAAATACCTATAGGTAAAAAATTTAAATCACAAATGGTAATTTAAGATCTTTCAAATTTTCAACTTAAGGAGGATGATATGTAAAAACACAAGAAGCAAAACTCAAATTAAAACAGAGTACCTACTTAACATTCTATTCTATTATATTATCGCTTTGGCAGCATTGCGAGTGCCCTACAAATTGAAATTCTGTGTGCAGCTCATCACGATCGTCCACTACGCCGTTAATCAGAATTTCAATTAATAGATTTACGACTAGGGTTCGAACGGTCGTAAAAAGCAGTGACATCAGTAGATCTTAAAATTGACTAAGACGTTAACCGAATTTAAAAAATCCAATGAGCAATGTGATTCCATAATCCTACACATTAACAAGGCAAAAACTAATGTTACCAACCTAATACTTTTTATAAGGACGTTTGAAGATTACCTCATACATACAGCGGCGCGGGCGCCCCTCGTGAGAGCTGACGTCATCAACAAAGGAACTGCGATTGAATATAATAAACACAAAAGGGGTCCCTTTGATAAACACAAAAGAGAACCTGCGCACAGGTTACGGTATGAGCGTACAGGTGCAACTTGTTCTTCTTTATATTAGTAATATCTTAGAATATTTTGTCTCTATTTACACAGCTTACGATTTTTTCATATACAAATTGCATCTCAGAGATTCTTTAAATTAGCATATACCTACTTTGTCTCACTATGATGAATTTTATTAACATTGATTAAAATGGTGAATCTTCCAAATCACATCTGAACATTGGGAGAAACTAATATTTATATACGCAAAGCTTTGATTAGTTCAAGCACCTTATCTGCGTTCTCTCTGCATTACAAAGTTTATCCAGACAGTCTTCGCATTGGTTTCCGGTCATAGATTATTTGAATTTATTACTCACTAGATATTTTGGATCCTCTTTCGATATATAAAATAAACACGTTCTAATACTGCTTATAAAACGTAAGACACACTGTGTTTGTTTACATTATTACTAATCTTTTTAGCGTCCGAAAAGTGCAAAGAAGTGATATCATCCTCCGACGAACGCAACCGTCTATCCGTCCAAGACTTAGCAGCAAGATGACGTAGATGTAAAAAAAACTTATGTGAATTGAACATTCAATAAACGTAATTCTGACTTACCGCAAAATTTGCAGCATCTGTCGCTTGAGAACAAAATACTATATTTTATGCGCGGTCGTCGTGGAGCAGATTCCGCGTTTACAAGATTTATTACGGAATCTTTCGGATCGAAACAAATTACTTCGTAATAATTTAATGTCTTGTTGTCTACTTTAGTCGAAACATGCATAATCAATCAACACTCCCAAGTCATTGCATTGTACAAATGCCATTTGTACCTACGCTGATTACTTTGTTGAAAACCAAAATCCTTTTGGCATATAGCCGTTAAAATTAATTATTTTTTCAATATTTGGAGTGGGGGAACGATCCTTGTTTTCACTCCTTATTAAGTAAGTCACTCCTTAAGTAGATCCTT
Organism: Eremobia ochroleuca; assembly: GCA_949629135.1. Taxonomy (NCBI): domain Eukaryota; kingdom Metazoa; phylum Arthropoda; class Insecta; order Lepidoptera; family Noctuidae; genus Eremobia; species Eremobia ochroleuca. The sequence continues at coordinate 12,069,041 of OX451395.1, read as the reverse complement.
AACCACGTCATATTCCTACGTCACGTTTAGAAAATGCAGCAACCGATGTGACAATCAAGCGTGACAGCAGAGTTAACATTATTATCGACACTTTACATAGATTAATTAAATAAGCAAAGAAAACGGTAACCGCCGACGGGGGATGATTAATTTAATATGAAGAGACAAATTTCTACTTCATTTGCATGTTGCTTAAACTCGGTCTAAAATTATGACTGAATGAAGCATTAGCGATATATGCAAACAAAATCCACGCGATCGGCAAGGTCAAGGCTTTTGGAAGCGGATACAGTAATCCACTGCGTTCTTATACCAAAGCAATAGAGTTTACATCGGTCACAAACGTAACGAATCGCTTACGATGAACGTTTCAAAACTGCAATCACATTGTTACGTGTCGATGGACGGCAACAACCTGATTGTACCGTTAAGCGAGCCGCGCAAAACTGACCTAGTGCCGGGAAAGTTATCAGGGACGACCGTGTTCCGTTTCAAGACCCAAGCCGCATTCAGATCAATCAAGACTACTTCGTATTACCCCAACTTTTTTACCAATTCTCGGAAGGAACACTAGGACATCGGTTCGAGATAATAAAGTCAGAAATCAAATCGCTGATGTCATGCAACGGACGTTCTATTGGTAATTTTAGTAGATCAACCCGAGACGCTAGTTTCATTATTAGTTATAAAACGGCCAACGGTGTCATATCATTCTCTGTTAATGAACATTAATTCGTTGCAAGTGGAACTGATTCAATTGCTATCACCCATGTAGAGGTGGCATTGAACTTTGTCGAAACAATTTGTATCAGCCGGCTTGTAAGTGTGGCATGTTCAGACGGTGAATTCAGCCAGTTCTTGATACCTAACGGAAAACATTCAAACCGGAACATATTTTGATGGCTTCCAAAATGTTACAGAGGCTAAGCCTAAGAGGAGGTTTCCTCTTAGTAAAACCACATTATAAATACATAGTAGATTGATCACCAGAGAATTTTCTCTACCAGGAGAAGGCATAGACCAATCTTAAAAGCATACACTAATCCTAAAAACCAGTTCCAGAGGAAATGAATTGAACGATAGATTATTTGAGAAAATTGAACGTATTTCACGTAAGAGGTGTATCAAGGATGTTCTGATGCATGGATAAGGACTGTGTTGTATATTTATAGTTGCACACGGGGTCGACGTTCCTCGTGCGTCTCCCACGCCGCGCTTGCCCGGTGCGATGGGATCTACAAATCAGTCACACGATGAACCACTGTTGACTCTATTCTCTAACTGAAAAATTACACAAATTCTTGTGTAGACTAACATTCTCCACAATTAAAAAAATAAATCGAAAAATAATAAATATTGTTGATGCTTCATATATTATGGTAATTCATCATAAATGTGAAGTAAGGTCACACAGTTAATTAAGCCTATTTGAATTCCAATTTGTCATTGCAATTAAGCTCAAGATTTGTCCAAATAAATCAGATCTGATGGATAGCTAAATACGGCACCGAAAACAAATAGGTCGTTTGTGTACATAAAAGCTTATTTGGCATATCGGTAAGCAATGATATATCTTATTAGATTACTTGAAAATGAAAATTATTCCGACATAGCGGTTTATGATACCAGTCGCTCACAAAGTGGAGCACATAAATTTTAGCTGTCAGAATAAAGTAAAAGATATTTGTTATTGTAAACAAGAAAATTTGTTTGACAGCAACTAAAACGTGGAACCAATGACTTAAATACGACGTATTTAAGTATTTATTTAAAGAATAATATATACTAAATGCCTAGGAAACATATTTGAGGAAGATGGATAAAATATATCCCTCTCCGTGACTCACAGACAACCACTAACTGGGTCATTCTACGTTTCTACAGAATCCTGATTATTCTTACCCAAACATCACTTCGAATCTGCTTAATTTTGGAACAAAAAATCTACTCGCACTTAGCAGATGAAAACATGTGAGAAGCGATGTATAATTTGATTCATGTAAACACAATAACAAGTCTGTTGATGGTGCGAAACTGAAAAGCCGTAAGAAGTAAGTGGGTTCGTTAATGCAACTACAGTTCGTGCTTTGCCTATTACGGTGCTCAGTGCGTGAAGGCACTTTATGACCCTTATGTCCAATAGCCCCAAAATGTAGATTACATCATTTGTACGTACAATATGGACGTCCAGCTCCAAACACTGAGTCATGAAATAAAAAATGAATATGCAATTACTATGTTTAGAAGAAAAAACTGATGGAATATCGCCGTACTGAGTATAAAATGGCAAGAGCAATTAAACAACAGTACGTAAGACGATTTTTGAATAATTTGGTCACAAGAATGGGTATTATAGCTTTGCGTGCTAGTGAATTAAGTAGTATGTTCAGTTAAAAATACGAGGTGACACACTTAACAGATATTCCAAGAATGTTTCAATGACTCTCCAGACGCACCCGACATCGAATAGATTCATGTTTTAAATATATTTAAAACGATAGAATGTGAATCCAGTGTCATTTGTAACGTCTCATTCATAATTTTAGAGCGAGGATTAAAATAGCAATCGTTTACGTCTACAACGATAGTGAAAAATGAAACAGAACAGGTGATGCGAGGAGTTGTGAAGACTCGATGTGGGATGACAAACAAACCTCGGTCATTCAACTCTTGCAGGAAGAATATGTTTTCTGGCGGCTGAATTTAATACATGAATGTTTATGTTACAGCTTCAGATTCTCGAAAAAGGTACATCGGCGTGGATGTCTGAGATTTTTTTTTTATCATCGTTTCATTATACAATTGATGACGATACCCGAACAGAAGTGACATTAGTGGTTCATGGTGGTTAAAATTCACGTTATTCTTTTCAAACACATTCGACAGCGAAAATAAAGTTACACTGACTAATTACTGCTTGGACAGACTCCCAACCAGATAAACACCTAAACCTCAGCCAAAAATACACAAGATGGCGTCGAGTTCATAATAAAACAATTTAATGGGCCAGCGCGCTTTCCGCGGTGACGAAATCTGCGCCGACGCATTCTCGTTGCGTAACTTGAAACGCGATCCGTGCAAGAGAAAACTGTTTAAGGTCAAAATAATTTCATTTCATCTGTAACCTAAGTGAAACCTACAATAGACGAACCCTTAGGATTCTAATAAAAATGTAAGTTTTCATAAAAAATAAAAATATCAATGAGAGAAAACGAATCATGCTTAACGAGGTTTTCCTGATCACATATTCAAATATAATTGAAATATGGTAAAAGCCCAAGTCTGAATCCTTACCAGAATTACGGTAAGCATTATAGGCAGTGACTTTAATAACATTTTATTTAATGGTCTACTAATACAAATCAGTGGGGGCGATGAACAACAAACGAATCTGACGATTGTTTACGCGCGAGTGCGACGGGACGGGCGCGGCGGAAGCTTGGCGGAACCTCGCGTCATTGGCTCGCGACTGCCGACCCAAAACTTGGCCACCATCGCCATGCCACGCTTCATTCATGGCACATATCATCATCCGCTGCATCATACGTCACATTCAAGATAACAATCATAATGGAAATAGCAATCAATAGCGCACGTAAACACTACTCAACAAAATATCTGATATTTCCTAAACTCCTCAATTCAAAAGAACTCTTGGTACGACTCGTATTCTAGTTGTTTAATGAACGGTTCATAAAACAAATACCATTCTTTTATCGAATGCTTTAGATTTAATGAGTCGACCGGATTTATCGTGACCGGAGACAAGTATGGCACCATTTAGGCACTCCCATCCTGAGCGTCTTGTAATTTTTATTACGCAGGCAACCCCGCCCTGCATTGTTGTGGGGTTTAATGAGCGTACGCTCGTGCCGGCTCTGTTCCTGTTCTGCTAGCGATTATAAAATACATGTATTGGATACGGCAGACTTTATTTTCTGCATTCTTTTATAAAATCTGCCTGATGCCAAGAGGAATAAGATACATTTTATGAATGTCCCAGTCTTTTTATGCTATAATAATCTTACTTTACGGGATAAAACGGAGATTACTGAGAATCCGTTTCTATTTTAATCCTAAACAACGAAGCCCGCGCCATTTTGTCTAATTTCAGCATGCAGTAGCAGATATTGGGTAACGTACAATTGTAGATATGTCTATGATTGAAGTCGTTGTAACTTGAAAAACTCTTACTGTTTACGTATTAGGTAGTTTGAAACGTCTGAATTTCCACTTATGAAGTTCCGTCATATGAAGCGATATGCACGGCATCATAGATTTATTTCAGGACTTACAGTGGCAGGGACTGACGGTAATTAAAACCTCAAATTGTACTCGGCAACATACCTGAAACAATAAGACATAAAATTATATATAACCATACGGATCGCAACAGTATTAGTACAGTTCCAAATAACGCATCCGTGAACCAAACCGCCTCCAGATGGTTTATAAATACACAACGCCACGACATTAAAAATATCCAATTAATTCGTATTAAGTCCTATTTGAAGAACACTTTCAAGCGAATTTAGGCTTTAATAGTAAACAGGCAAGGTTCATAAGTCGCGTTTGTCGGGTGATGCTTTCAGAGATACGAGTATCAAGAAGACGGCTGTGTAAGTCGTTACAGGGTTCCGGGCTAGCGTTTGATATTTTTGCTCGAAGAATATTTTTATTCAGAGCGTGAAACTAAAATATAGTTTACGATTCAACAGCTTAATTATATTGTAAACGGAAAATTTTGCAAGTAGCTCAAAGTTATTAAACAGGGTCAAATTGCTAGCGAAAATCCGCAAACGTGATTGGGTATCGATATCTAAACAGTTTCATCTGCCTAGCCTTTTCCAACTAAGTTGGGGTCGGCTTCCAGTCTAAACGGATGCAGCTGGATACCAGTATTTTACATGGAGCGACTGCCTATCTGACTTCCACAACCCAGTTACTGGATAATACGATACCCCTTGGTAAGATTGGTTGTCAGACTTTCGGGCTTCTGACTACCTATAACGACTGTCAAAGATCCACGAATGACAGCCGGGACCAACGGCTTAACGTGCTTTCTGAGGCACGGAGGGGTCTCGGTATGTAAAGATGGTCACCCATCCACAGAACAACCGCGGCAAGCGTAGCTTAACCTGATCGATCGAGCTGTGCGGCTGTTATTATTTAGCCACGGGCCCCTCCGATATCTAAACACGATAAAATAAAAAAATAAAAACAAGATGTATATTTTTGGTTCAACGACCGCTAGTTGTGTTGTCACTTAAACCATGAATTCAGAAAATCTGTTTTCTTTTGTTTTTTCGTGTCGAGGTATCGATACCCATCACATCTGTGAAGTTTACACAGTAAAAAGCTGATTTATAACTGATATTACAAATGACTACACTAAATGAGGTCGGTGACCCCACAAAAATAATCGTCAAATTAATTTATTTTTTGTTTTATCGTGTTGAGATATCGATACCTATCACGTCTGCGGATTTTCGCTAACTAATTTAATTTGAGCCTGTATATTTTCTAAGACCAAAATATTAGCCCAGCATAGTTACTGCGCTTCATTAAAATAGCATAACATGGGTGTACCGAGGAATAATAGCTAACACAAAATTAGTTGTTATTCAAAGGGGAGAGTTTTATCACAAAGCACAAATTATAAAGTCACCGTTAAAACATAATGGAATGCAGGATAGATCGATGAGGACACATGCGGGTAGGGAAGCGAAAATTAATAGCTATAGCAGTTAATTTTTGTTATTGTTCAATGGGGATTTCTTTTTTGATGTCATGTTCATACTATTCTCACTATTTAGTTGACTAACAGATCAAACGTAGTGATTAGCAAAATTGGTCTTGGTCTTGCAGTCTTGGTCTTGGTCTTGCAAAAAAGCAAGACCAAGACCATCTATACACTAGCAAGACCAACACCAAGACCGAACGAGCAAGACCAAGACCAAAACCAAGACCGAGTATGCAAGAGCGAGACTAAATGAGCAAGACTAAGCTAAAAATAACAGCTTCCGTAAATATGAGTCAAAATATATGTAGCAACTTAGCGTTTTTTTGTACTTGATATTTTCAGAAAAAAATATTATATTATTTTTTATAAATAATATTATAATATTTTTCTATTATTAAATATAAAAAAAACTTTACATTTTGAAAAAAAAAAAAAGAAGATAGCTGTGCAACTGTCCTCGGAGTAAATGTTTTTTTGTCTTTATGTAGTGATGATCAAAATTGGTCTTGGTCTTGCGGACTTGGTTTTGGTCTTGCAAAAAAGCAAGACCAACACTATCTATACACTAGCAAGACCAACAACAAGACTGAACAAGCAAGACCAAGACCAAGACTGAGTAAGCAACACCAAGACCAACTTCTTGGTCTTGGTCTTGCTTTGCTCATAACTAATCAAACGACAGTTCAGACAGGACGAAATATCAAAATAAGAACAGTGATCAATGATTTTTATGCAGAAATAGTTAAGAGAGCTAAAACGTGAGATTTAATTAGATACCGACGAGAGGAGTAAACTACGACGACGACTTTTTGGACCAATAAAACTAGGATTAACGGTGTATTTTGGTATTATCTCAAGTCAGATAATCCCTAATAATTTATATTAAAGTCTACGGAAAGTATTCGAGTAATTCTGTAATGCATATAAATGACCCAATTAGATGAAGTTGGCCAGCATCCAGAGAACGAAGACTGGATGCAGTTCCCTCTATTTAAATTACCAGTTTACTTACAGAATGTGCCTACTTCTCCGTTTTGTAGCTCTCGCTCTTTGAATGATAGTCACACGCAGTACTTTAATATTCATATTAAGTGACCTTAACAACCTGTTGTTCAGAGCCTGGAGAAACGACATTATGAACAGGACCAATATCATTATTTGTACATGATTACGTAAATTACGAATAATACAGTTGACATTAAACATACAAGGAGACTACCGACCGACCTTAGATTAACACCACAATCTTCTCATCTATAAGCAGGTTCGTTAATAAGATAAACAGTAACTTTATATGCATAATACAAGTGTTTATTACAATCATCCTAACCTACATCCAATGTCGCTCAAGGAATTAATTGTACTTGGGTAGACATTCCACAATGCAAATATTCTATAAATTGAAACGTTCTGTTATTTGAAATATTCAATTAAATATAGCATTTCGTCGCGCTACAGCAGTTTATAAATAAGAGAACAACTTTGTTTCACACAAGTGTTTCTAGGAATTTAAAAATTTATCTCTGCGGGTGAGGTATTTCTTTCACTCAGAACCGCTTTTTACGTGTTATAAAAACTCCAAGATCATCATTTTGGAAAGCAAAAGTAAGCATTATTTATAAAGAAATATCATGAACATTTATAAATGGTATAAAGTAGAAGTAATTAAATTAACAGATGACGTCGCGTAGGCGAGCCACCAAACACGTGAAGTGTTAGTTGAGCTAGAGAGTGACAGATATATCTCTAATAGGCGAGTAGGAGTGAGATCGTAAAAATCTATCAGCATCTGAAACTAGGTAAAGACATAAGCAGACGACTTCTCGCCGCTGAGTCATGGCATCACGAACTTTTTATAATGATCTAAAACAGAACATTTAATAGATTCAGCTGATATCTGTATTTCCTGCAATAATTATAATGCTATAATGATAGGTAAGTATATCTTAATTTAACTCAGTGTGGATTTCCGCTGGCCTTGTATCAATGAACCAAAAGTACCAACAGAGAATGTCGTCAGAGCTAAAATAAAAAAAAAATACGGTATCCAACAGTAATCGGATATTTGTTCAGTTATCGTCAGTTTGCTGTGTGCGGTATAAATCACATATCAACAATTGCACAATCGCATGAATGAACCGGTAAACGCTGTGCGTTCACCAAATTGCTTAATGCGAAATGAATGGGACCCTTAAGAGGGTTTATCCCTTAGAGCCATGTTGGAGATTCAAAATTGATGATTTCCGACGGACAATAAAACCATAATGTGTTTAATTTATAGATGAGATATTGACGTCATATTATTGGGAATTTTATAATCTAGTGCATGGCTGAAAAACATTTTCAATTTTTTGTATAGTTTTCTCATCAGAACCGTTTTTATGCAAGCCTTTTTTCAAACTAGCGATCGACGGTCTAAGCAGATGCGAGATATTAGTAAAACCGTATACGACAAACTTATAACAACATTACTTTATAAAAAATAATAACATTTATTAGTGCATGGCTGAAAAAAAAACACGATTACTGTAAGTTTTCATTCAAGAAAAGTATATTCAAAAGTGTCAATTGTAGCCACTTTTCGAGATATTAAACGTGTTAGTTTATGATGAAATCTGAAATATTTATATTTTCTTTTAGACCTAGTAAATTAAGACATTTATGTTCTAAAACATGGTTTAAATATTTTTTTAATAACTTATATGTTTATTTTACTATGAATTATTTAGTATTGCTATATAATCGGCGCGGATTCACGCCACCGCTCAGCGCGCCGCTCTAGCAATACTAAATAATTCATAGTAAAATAAACATATAAGTTATCAAAAAAATATTTAAACCATGTTTTAGAACATAAATGTCTTAATTTACTAGGTCTAAAAGAAAATATAAATATTTGAGATTTCATCCTAAACTAACACGTTTAAAATCTCGAAAAGTGGCTACAATTGACACTTTTGAATATACTTTTCTTGAATGAAAGCTTACAGTAATCGTGTTTTTTTTTCAGCCATGCACTAATAAATGTTATGATTTTTTTTAAAGTAATGTTGTTATAAGTTTGTCGTATATGGTTTTACTAATATCTCGCATCTGCTTAGACCGTCGATCGCTAGTTTAAAAAAAGGCTTGCATAAAAACGGTTCTGATGAGAAAACTATACGAAAAATTGAAAATGTTTTTCAGCCATGCACTAGATTATAAAATTCGCAATAATATGACGTCAATATCTCATCTATAAATTAAACGCATTATGGTTTTATTGTCCATCGGAAATCATCAATTTTGAATCTCCAACATGGCTCTAAGGGATAAACCCTCTTAAGCCGTCTACACTAGAACCGACGGCAGAGCGGCGCCTGCACATCCCACACGTGTGGCGCAACGCAACGGAGGCACTTTCGTCATGTTTGTGTTGCTTGTTAGTATCGCCTTGTCTATCGATTATAGAAAGCGAATCTCAGAAACTTAGAAGTCCATGTGAAAAACTGGTCATGCTCAATGTTGATGTCATACCCATTTTTTAGGTTTGACTAACAAATAGCCATTAGCATCGCTTGCTTTGAATACATTTCTGTTAAGACATTTCGCAGAGCTTTTATTTCAGAACATAGGAAGCTATCTATTATGAACTGCGTAACAGCATTAAACTGTCGCCGACCGGCAAGTCTCTAAATGCCGAGTGCCGGGCTCTACCTATGTACAGACGCCAGCACATCAAGTTACTACAATCTGTCAGATTTCTTTAATAGATTTCCAACTTTATCGCTAAAGCATAAGGTTCAAAGTTGATTGGGAAAATCTGACAGTTTCGGGTAGCTTGATGTGCTGGCGTCTGTACCTCTGTAGAAAGTTGAAGAACTAGACCAGCCCAGTTTGGACGAATTACGAAGTTTATAAGAAATTACGCAGCGTTTCTACGATCTCTACGCAATTCGAAATAGCTATATATTGTGTTTTGATGGGCCTTTAATATTTATTTGGATAACCGGAAAGGCAACGGAATAATACAACAAAATACTAAACCACCAAAATATTAACAAACACCAAAACCCACCAAAATACTAACAATATTATGGACCTAGAAATAAAGTTTTATTATTATTATTAACTTCTACCAGTCGATCAGATCAACTTCAGAATAACACGCTTGCACTACATTCAGAGAATGACTAATTATATTCTTTTCCGTTCCATATCCGTTTTAAATTCGTAACGTGACACCTTATTTTACTTAATTTGCATTAATTACAATAAAAATGAACACTAACATTGATAAAAAAAATAATTGGAAACTGTCATCAATGTAAATATTAAATAACAGGTCAGACAGCGTGCGCCTACGCTGCATGGATCGCGATTAGTGTGGAGCGTGAAGGCCGGCAAGCGTTATCGTAACCACAGTAATAGGGTAAACAATAAATTTCACATTTTTTTAATGAAACTCTAACAACGTGTAATCTACATTTGGGTTACGGACTTGTGGAGCTAGACTGGAAAATGGACGCAATGTAGTGCAGCAATTGCTGTTGAAATATTGCATGATAACAAAGTATCAGAAAATTTGTAGCTGCCGGTCGATTCTGTAAAAATCTCACCGTGAAATCATAAGTGAAGTGAGCACTTAATAGTGTTAACCCTAGCGAATGACAGCTCACTCCACGCTCACTTCACCCAAGCTTTCACGGTGAGATGGTTACAGAATCACACGGCTGGTCTGAAATTATCTTTAATAAGTCTTATCACCTGGGAAAGTAAGTATGTCAGCATTTTTAAAGATTTTTAATAAATACAACGTGTAACGTTAAATGCGCAAAACCTGAAAATAGTTTGATCAGAATAACGAGCAGAATTAATTGAACCACTTTTTAATATAGGTCACATTTTTCAAAAAATCTTCATTAAAAACGTTGCCGTGTCTATTTATTAATAGGTCAAGCAACCCAATGTTACCGCGGCGCAGCGGCCCGGTGACGACTCACTCCTCCCTCGATAAAGCGTCCTCGCAGACGCAAGAAACGAGCAGAATGGCCAATAAAACTAAAACAGCACATAAAACCTTTACAATTTTTTTAATGACTTATTTTCTATCTGAAATAGGTCAATTGAATTAAAAATCAGGGGTGTCTGTGGTTTTGCACATTTAACGTTACACGTTGTATATACCAAAGCAGTTGTATATTAGATCCCATTAAAATAGATGGACAAACTTTTAGAAATCATTCAGACCACCAAAATAAGGACAATGGTAAAAAAATATATAAGAAGAACGCATTAGATAAAGAAAAGTATTATAGTATCATACAAGAAAAATATTCAGGTAACAAAAATACACTAATTTGCCGACAATTTATTATTTTAGGTCAAAATAAAATCACTGTAATCAGTGATTTTTTTTTGCTTGGATACTTTTGGTTAGACGTACTGAGTGCTGTATTAAAATTTGCCCATCTATTTTAATGGGACCCTGTATACTAGTAAAGAAGAGTGCCAATGCTAAGAAACAGTCTAATGATCCACAGTATGTCGCTAAAGAATTAACTGCTTTACTAATAAATAAAAAAAACAATAATTATGTTTTTCGGAAAATTATATTCACAAATGAAAAGAGCAGTCAGTAATCCTAACGTCTAAATGTAAAGAAGGAAAATTATTTGACGTGTGCCAAGCAAGATGTAAGTGCACGACAATAAATTAATCGCATCAACTGACGTGCCTTTATACTTTGTCTGCAGCAGTAATTTATAATAATAGATATTTTATTTTTATTGCCTTAGTCAATAGGATTCATAAGCATTACACAAGATTTACATTCATTCGTTGTAGTTAATACAAAGTAGATAGGTATTTGTAACTAACTGGTGTCCGAGCAACATTTCTTACAACAATCCTATTCCATGGACCAGATATCTAATGGGATTTTCCAGATTATGCAAAACTATTTGTAGTTTACTTGCCTTTGTTTCATTAACCTTGAATTCTAATCTAATTTGATGTTGAGAGAGGAAATGTTGTTTTTTTTATCTCTAGTGGTTATTTGGATCATGCGGCGTTAGTTGGTTTTTAAATATACAGTCCGAATTTGAGAGCTCACTAGTTTCAATCCTTCCAATCTACGGCATGAAAAAATGTTAAGCAAGCAGGATCATCCCGAAAGTTTCGACCTGTCTCAAATCCAAATCATGATTGCTGGCATACTAAAAAGTAAGTAGCCACCTAACCAAACCTATATTATTACGCCTCAACCATTAAATGAGACAAAACAAGCCTACATAAATGGAAAGAGAATAAACGTTAGTAAAATATTCAATAAAATTCAATGGCTACTGTAACTGCTGTTCACGTTACGCCAATAGGAATTGTATGTGGACCAGAGATGCACTTAACCGAGAATCAATAGTCAAGTCGGCTCACCTACAATAAAAACCTTTTTTGTCAAAACAAGAAGATTTATAGGCCTATTGTCCTAAGTGGGCCAACGATTTTCCATTCTGTCCATGCAGTATTTACGTTTCCCACTAACAAAGTAGGTACGATGTAACTGCTAATGCATAAAACTAGTAAAAGTCTCTAAAGTCTAATCAAACATTACTGTCAGTTTCGGTTAGCTTCACACAGGAAAGAATGAGCTTCGACACATTTTTGCTAAGAAAGGTGTAGGATGTGACGTCTTAACTTTTGGTAAAAAAAAAAACAAGAAAATAACGTGTTTACGTCAAATTAATCTGTAAGGTTATCTAATTTCGTAGATTGTCGAGCTTTTGCGCTTTTCCTAGTCACATGGTCAATCGCGTAAAAATTTTACATTTGTTAAATGTTATCTCACCAGGAAGTTCAGTAAAATATTTGTTGGTGTTATAAATTACCTAGAGTCTGAGTAACTATTTGACATTTGATGTAGACCTGTTTTTTATATTTTGAAGCTTTGCAGACATTATAACTTGTTTAATTGTTTCGAATGCAACAATGAATAAGCCTGCAATTTTGGGCAAACCTCCATTCAAAACCGCGAAACCAATGGTTACCTAATATTTCACAAAATGTCATCTGCCGATCACTTCAATAGAGTCTTTTAGAAATCGAAGTTACGAGCGGTGAGGACAGTTCTCATAACACACCCAAATTTTATGTTTAAAAGAGATAAAGAAGACATCCGCCGGCTTGTGTGAAGGTTCAGGGAAGTTATTTTTGCAAAATGGTTGGTATTTATTTAGAATTAACATATTTAAGTAAGGTCTAAGAAGCTGTCCCAAATTGTACAGAAATCGAACAGCCTGCAACATCAATTTAGGCCATTGTTAATTGCTAAAGTCGAAAACACATCACGTTTTTGAAAAAAGCTGTATGTTGACCTACGCCTGATTGTCAAGCATCTAGCAATACTGTAGGCGTTGAGGGCCACGATTAAACAAAGCAGGTTCACCCAAGTTACCTCTGTCGTGGGCTGTCAGCTCCCACGCTTGACTCCGACCTTTTTGTTTAAGTACCAGTTAGCAATCTGTCTTATTTCTATTCGTGTTACAAAGTTGCTGAATATTCACCTATGCTAAGTAGTGTCTTAGAGAGAGCACATACACTTAAATTATTTTCAGATAGAGTTGTCGTGGAACTCGGAAGATGAGCCAGCTTTGCTCGTATCTCACGTCGATACAGAACTTGTCTCTGTGGCTGAACTAATTGATTTATGGAAAATGATAAGAATTCTGATTTATGATCGCGTTTCCAGTTATGCCTGCGTTCTATTTCCAATAATAAGCGGAAAGAAAATGTCTAATATGTACGCAGATTCAATAAATTATACGACCCGCGTAGGAGAGCCGAAATGGTGCGATGCCGATGGTGATATTATGGAACCGAAATATTAAAGCGATATTAGAAGGATTGTTCGGGTCTACGAGTAGGCCTCGGAGTCCCGCCCACGGGACTGGTTCCCTCGACATTCTGAACCGATCGATTTTCATTTCAAATTACAGTGCTCACGCACAGCCCACACATTCTTCCCGAACGCGTTCTTTGTGCGTTCAAGTACACTAAGTATGATGGCCATCCAGTTTTCATTAACATTCCATGTAGATGTCATACAGTACCTACTTGACTCAAAGGTGCCACTTTTCTAAGTATCCAAAATTTGTCAAACCTAATCCAGCGTTTCAGAAGCGGAATTTTGTAATATTTGCCCAAAATAGTATCACAGCTGCGACACGTATACGAGTATTACGGTAATGTTGTACTAGTACATACATTTTCACGGACTTAGAAAAATATCTCTCATTAGCAGAGCGATCACGTTGCTTTAGATAAAGCGTAGATTCTACAGCGGCAGTGTCGTGGGAACGAACGAAGAATAGACGTTTCGTATGATCCAGTTTTCCACAGAGATGCAGTGTAGTTTTATCGAGGTCGACGAGATAATGAGTCGCGTGTCAATATTTGCTCTCTGTAACATTTTCTGAAGTACCTCATACAAAGGAAGTAGAAGAAAGCAAGCAACAACGAGTACCTCCGTGGATTGTGTGGAAAGACACAATCCACGGAGGTACTCGCTGTTCACGTAGGCTTTCCCTTCGTCGTGATTCAACTACGAATAAAATATTGTGTATGCCCTGTATGGCATATTACAATTAGTTCCACGAAGTAGGTAAGATTTTAATTGACACATCATGCCAGTGTGTGGTGGGAAAAAAAAATTATCCAATCCACCCTGGATTGGATATTTTTTTTTTTTTTTTGGTACGAAATTATCAAATAACTTCTCCCGCTCTGGTCGGAGCGGGAGGGCGTGTCAGACTTTCACTGACTAAAACCCACCCGTGTTCCTTCAGTTGCCTGTGCCAGGGCCACGGTAACTCTTTCGTACAAACCGCGATCCTGGCAGGGTGGATTGGATCCTCAAGCAGATTATTTGTCATTTTTTATATTGACTCCCGCGCAGGCCTATTAATCAATGTCAACTCTTTTGATATCTTTAGCAAGCAACTGTCTAATTCCCCGAGAACAAAATAGACAGCCTAGGCCGTAAAGCTAGCATTTCATAGTCTGACCAGAGCCTTGTTCTATTAGTAGTCTTGGTATATTGGGTGGCAGCAGTGTCATCTCTAAATAAGTAATTTTGGTTACTCTGGAAGCAGTTTCCAAAGTGTTTTCAAAAAGATTAAGATGATGATGATGCTGTCTTGTTTTGAAGATTGGGTGGGTTTGGTTGATCCCTATAAGGAGCCTTCGGGTATGGTCGATTGACAGTCAAAATTGATTATACAATATACATCGACGACTGTTTTGAATCTCTGCAATTAAGCAACCCACAGCAAGTTATAACGTGTCAGAAAGCGACTGGAACAACCTTGGCTTCTACACCTCCACGCTACCCACGGCTACCCTCATTTGGTCATCGACGTAGGCGCACCTAATCGCATACTAAGCAACCTTATAATGACCCAACTAAGACTCACTTTTGCTACAGGGTTGCGGAACCGAGCCTCGGCATCAAAGGTAGGTGGCGCCTACGCATCAAAACGCAATAATTGCAATATTAAGTAGGCATTACTTGCTCGGCGTAATTAGATTTCATTTAAACAGGGTCACTAGAACTTGTATTGAGTTTGACGGTAGCAGCAGCTTCAGATTAATTTGCAAGACTTCAAGATAATGTGACGAGTAGGTACTTCTAAGTATCACTACATAGTATAAAACAAAGTCGCTTCCCTGTCTGTCTGTCCCTATATATGCTTAGATCTTTAAAACTGCGCAACGGATTTTGATGCGGTTTTTTTTAATAGATAGTGTGATTCAAGAGGAAGGTTTATGTGTATAATACATGCATAATATAGTAGAGAAACACTGATCATTTTAGAGGTTTCTAATGTGATGTCGTAAATAAACACATTTTTTGCGCTTCATTGTAAACGCTGGCTGAACCCTTTGAGATAGATCAAAATAATGTACTACAGTATTGTACACCTTAAGAAGGTCTACAAAAAAGTCTGCGATGGTATATGTCTATCTCTTAGGGATAACCCACAATAACCATTTTTTATCCTATACTTTTTACGAGAAATAATGGCTCTAAAATTATAATTTTAGAGCCATTATTTCTCGTAAAAAGTATGGATACACTGTAAGTATGATACACTGATAATTATCAGTGTTTCTCCATTGCACCCGTGCGAAGCCGGGGCGGGTCGCTAGTACTACATAAAATGATCATTTTCTCACAAAGAAGTCTCCTCTGATATTTTTCCGATAAGAACAATGCTTAAAGGCTATTCAACTTATTTTTATCTTTTATAGATAGCGGCTTAATCTGCAAATCAAGTGTGTGTAACATATTTGATAAAACTTATCTATAAATCTGTTCTTTTTATTATCCACTTATATTGTTCATATCAGGAATGATAAAATTTTGAACCGACGTTCCATTGATGTCTCTTTATCTTGTAATACATGTCCAATCTATGTTTTTATCTATAGGTACCTATTGAATGTTTTGATTGAAGAATTTGTATGTTTACTTTGGTTAGCGCACTGTTATCTAGCGATGCTTACTGTTCTTCTTGGAATGCAAACAGTCAAATACTTGATTCGATATGTAAACATTGATCGGTCGACATTGTTTAGCTATCAAATATTCTGTATTATAAAATGTCAGCCGTCACATCTGGATAACTCATGTCTATTATTATAGATGAACTTTAAATTCCAAAACATGGTCTTTAATAGCATTTAAAATTCTGAACATGGTATTATTTTATAGGTACTCTTCTGCGTATGTAAAGTGAGTGTTCGTTGTGCTTGTGGCTGGTTAGAAAGAAAAGGCGTTGAAATCTTTATTTATGCGGCTACATAAAATGTTGAAATTGTTGTGAACTATATTATTTTTCTCGTATGCCTAATATTCCAGCGTCTAACGAAAATAGCCGTCGTAATTTCTTAGTTCGGCGTAACGCGATACGCCACGCCTGTCGGCTGTCAGCTTGCCGTCGATATTTTCGTCAAGTCGTCAGTGCCCACCGTGGACTGGCGTGACATGTCAAATAAGCCATAAAATTTCAACGACATCGTTGTAGTGGACCCCGCTGATCGGAACTTTTCGTGGACACTAACATGAAAAATGTAAAACTTGCTAAGATCAGCGAATAAAACTCAACATTTCTCAATCTGTCGCGGGTGAGTCAAACCTTACCAATCTTATCAAAACGAAATTAAAAGAGTCAGCCCTCGAGTCGAGAGCTCTTGCTGTTTAAGGCAAATGTTAAATCAACAAGTTTTCGAGAATGATGCAAGCGGAATATTACCTGAGCCACGTGTTTTAAAATACATCCACGCAATGACGATTGTTGCCGCTTTTATTAAAACTTGTTAGCACAAAGCATTGGATATGGAACATTTCAATCCACTTGGACTATACCGAGACCAATCTTATTAGATTCATGTGCCACTGACATTATTTCGTAAGAGCTTGTTTAAATGCGAGTAAACATTGGACAATATGAGACCAACGAGACTATGAGGACATCTGCTGACGGTTCAATATAACAGAAACTGTTTGTCTATATTTGCGTCTATATTCAGAACATTACTTCTTCGAAATAGAACTGACAGTTTGTGCCAGTTAGGTGAGTAGCTAAGATAGATATAATATATGTATATATAAGATATATTATCTAGTATATACCTGCTTTAATATACAAACTCATTAACGTATCCGAATTTGAAAATTAGATACGATAAGAATCTTAATTGACTTAAAAAGGAGAATTTCACTACAACATCAAAAAGGGATACCTAAACTACAGTACAGCTACTAATACATAAGTAAATACTTACCTACTTCGTGTCGCTGGCACGACTGTACTTCAGATCCTGTTGGCCCAAAACTTCGCCACTTCCACGATAAGTAGAGAATACAATCGCGAAATCCCGGGGATCCCGGCCGTTTTCTGACCTCGAAAATCTCGAGACTGTACTTGGCCAATCTCGGGATTTTCGGGATTGCCTCTCCCGAAAATCCCGAGATTGGCCAAGTACAGTCTCCCGGGATTGTATTCTCCAACGATAAGCTATAAGATACATATTCGTAGCTTATGCATAAGCTGTGAGGAGGTACCTACGTATAGCTTATGATTAGCGGATTGCCTACAACTTACTATGTATGCATACCCTTTAATCCCAGAGGACAACGCTAACAGTAAATAGTTATGGGTACGACATTATGACATGTAGAGGTATCGGTCGAATAGACCTTGCCTTGCAGCGATACGTGACTCGAGTCGCTAATGTGTTTTAAAGTAACACGTCGTCTTTTCTTTGAGTCCTGTTTCTGCTTTACTCGTCTTAGAATGTTTATTGGTTTAATTATGAAAATTGTTTTGTCTTACAGAAAGTGACTACACTTTTTGGCTGACTTCAGTAAATCTTCACTCCAATAGTAAAACATGTTATTATGTATTTATTTGAACCATCTTTAGAAAAGAAAGAGGCTTCGTGCAGTCAATCACACATCCATAGAAAACACTGACTTTGACGACGCCTTTATTTCGTAGCAGTAAGGGCGGTTTTCGTAGCTCAAGTGTTACTTCTGACCTGTTTTTGACCGCACCTAGGGTTTTTATTTATGCGTATCTTTTCTGTTTTATCCTTATATTCTTACAAATTCTGACTTTTAGTACCCGTGTCAACGCCATTTACGTAGTGTAGGTAAAAAAATGACCGGCAGAAGATTTCATACTTAGAACAATCTAGCGCAGACATTATTATCGTGTTCTGCTGATCAACCGGCTCATAATATCAATTAGGGCTTGTGTAGCGAACGGGCATAGCTACCCAAGTAGGTAGGTACGTACCAGCATTCACTTATATGGAGCCAGTGACTTAAACCTGTTTGTTATTGAAATATCTGCCTTAGGATTATAACAGAGAAACTATGAAGGTGGATGGTATTATTTCAGGATTCTCTGTGTTTCTCTTCCCATTAGAATCAAGGAAAACGGAAACAATGCTACAGAAAACATTACAAACAAATGGTGACTAAATAAATAAACTGATTAGCTACATTTACCTGCCATGAAACATTGATCTATGTAATGAACTAAACTAAGCTTGTCGCATTGTTAAACCATCTAAAAATACAAAAATAACCACTAATTTTCATAATAACTAATACTTTATTCAAATTAGTCATTAAATAGTAATTACATACCAGAAAGTACAAATTAATATAGGTAACTACATCAAAATACAATATATTGAAATCGATAAAGGACTCATTTTGCAAACTTCAAGTGAGTTTAGTCAGCAGGCGCTCAGTAGCAAAGATAAGGGCTACATAGTATCCATGGACTGGTTACGTGTGGTAATAAAACGAGGCTATACATCGCAAAAGGAGCGGTGCGCCTGCGCCGCGCTACGTACAAATCTTGTATGACTGAGAACGGTGGACGTACGGTACCTACACAGAGTGGCGACATGACATTCCACCAACTCGCGCGGAATGCAAGAATACGGCCCTGCGAACAGGTTACACCCAGAGCTCGTGATTCTTCATCTCACGCGTCCCCATTTAAAATATAACCTCAAAATCATAACTCGACAAATTAAAGATTTATTTACAACAGCTGCGTGGACAGTGAAATGAGGCATTCATACGCGTAGTCACTAAACTCGTTTACTACCTACATGTTACATTTCACCGATCTCTTTCGTCGGCGACAATCTAACGACCGCTGACCGCAAATCGGCACAGACGGTCTGCTTTACTTCGCTTTTCGAAATGAAGGATCGCATTACAAACACCACTGGACCATAACTCGGCGGGGCGAAGACAAAAATAAACTTAATATCGTTTGCGTTGTAACATTTGTCGACGCATCCGATTTATGATCGCCTCGGTGACAAGCATCGACATTAGGAACTAGTACTCTCGGATGCCGTTGTATTATAAATAGTTCGACACGATTTTGACCTACCTTCATCCAGAAGTCTCTCCATGTGCATGAAAACATTCGGGAACGCAGCCAGTTGCTTCCTGTCTTTGAGCAACTGAGCTAAGTAGTCCGCTATACTCTGCGTCGAAGGATTGTTATTATCACACATCATGAGTACTATTTATATAACTAATGACACGTTAAAAGTTTATCCCAACACGATCAATCAAGATATTGTACTTTAGTTACTGATTATTGTTATTTTTGTGAGATTATGTTAGAAAAGTTAAATTCACTTCCACACACATCGAAGTTTCGATCACCACTAGTTGAAGTTGACCGGAGTGAAGTTGTGGGTGAATAGCGCTGCGCCTGCGCTCTTGTCGAATGGATTTTTTGTGAGCGCGTGCGACTTCTGTCCACAGTGTAGGCGTAATAATAACATACGCTGCTCTCGCTTGCACTCGGTACACCCCGCTCTATATATGTCTCGCTCTCGCACCACAGAAAATAAATGCGAATCAGTCGCCATCTAGCCAACCTAGTTACAACTATAATGATATGAGATGACATGACCACCAAAACTATTCACTACGTTATTTCCATCTATGTATGACGAAGCAACAGAAGTATTGTTTTAATTTTTTAAACGCATTTTAGGACGTCTTCAAAGAAAACAACATTTCACCTAAATCCTATTCCCGTAAAATAAAATCGTACAATAGGTGACTACTTATTATAGGTACATATTTACTTATTTGAAGTAAATATGTACAGACGCCAGCACATCAAGCTACCCGAAACTGTCAAATTTTCCCAATTAACCTTGAACCTAATTCAAATAGAGATGATGTTGAAAATCCATTTAAAAAAATTATAGATAGTAGTAGCTTGATGTGCTGGCGTCTGTACCTACATATTTACTTCACATACGTACCTACAATATCTTTGTGGATAAGTACAGACGCCAGCACATCAAGCTACTACAATCTGTCAGATTTCTTTAATAGATTTTCAACTTTATCGCTCAAGCATAAGGTTCAAAGTTGATCGGGAAAATCTGACAGTTTCGGGTAGCTTGATGTGCTGGAGTCTGTACAATGTGGAACGTGTTTAACGCTCACTGTAGGTAGGTAGTAATTCCTCAAAATACTATGAATTAGCCAACGTCAGTCCGATTAATTCTCAAGAAAAATGGCCAAAAATAAGGGCAGATGGCGTGACAGAATGCGTCTTTTTAGTTCACCATACAAGGGCCACGACACCAGTCTTTTTTGAAGTTGAACTCTTTGTTTAACAAACGAATATGTATAAGTTTCCAGTAACATTTTAAAAAGTGTTTAATGTGGCATCTTTACATTAACATTTCTCGCGTATTGCCATTTGAAAGTGAATTGTTTTGACGAAACAGAACATAACCTTTTAAAAGATTAAAGCAGGTAGGTACTTAGTACCTACATTTGTTGATTCACTTTAGTTATGTAATGTATTATAATAATCCTAATGTCGCTTTAATAATTCAAATTCAGCCGGTCGATTCTGGAAAAATCTCACCGTGATAACTAAGGTGAAGTGAGCATAGAGTGAGCTGTGAGTCATGCTGATGCTAGGGATTGACACTATTGACGACTCACTCCACGCTCACTTCACCCAAGTTTTCACGATGAGATGGTTACAGAATCTCACGGCAGATAGTGGAAACTTAATTAAAGAGCAAAAGCAAATAGAAAAGCAGTAGAACTAAGTTTTAAGACAGCTGTTATCAAAAATCAAATCTTGGCAACAGTTATGTAGGTATATAGATAAGTAGGTAAGCAGGTAGAAGCAGTCATCAGAACTTTTTGAATTGGTGGAATTGAAAGGTAAAATTATTTCAAAAACTCTTTTTCAAATCAGGTAGGTACAACTAAAACAATAGGTTTGTTAGCGAAACTATCTACAGCTTACATTCATCATTTTCATCGTTTGCATAGCTCCGGTAGTTGGTTTGTCACGAGTAATTAGGCTCAAGGACTTATTAAGCCCATTGCAAATCAAGATAGTTCTCCATGAATTTGGTGAAGCGGCGATTCACCTTTCTAATAGGTAGGTACTGCAGGGTAATTGCGTAACACACTATCAGTAGCAATGGGTTTCATTTTGACAGTTCAACAACATTCATTGCCTTATTTCAAATCAAAATCAAATCAAAATGTTTATTTCGGACAATAAAAAAAAACCATATTGTGTTAGTAAATACAATATTTAAAAAAAACTATTTTAGTACACGTAATATCGATACCTCTGGGCTCAAAGGTCGTAAAGGACAAAATGCGACTTTTCAGGAGAAGCAAAAAACGAAAAAAATATATATATTTTTACTCTAACTTTTTTGTTTCTTGAGCTATTTAAATGAAACCTAGGAAAAAAGTGTTTAAAATTTCTAGTATTATCTAGTGCAGTGTTAAAAAATTACCGTAGTGACGTATTTACCGAGATAGATTTCCTTTACGACCATAAATTTAAAAATAAAAGTCCTTTACACCCTTCAAATTTTCACCCTATGATATCACCTAAGGGCGTAAATCCACTTTACTGCACAAAACTAAGCAAAATAAGGAAATAATCGACAAGTGTAATATTTTTTAGGTTCTTAAGGATAACCCGCTAAGGTATTCTGAAAGGATAAATTCTTCTCAATTCTTCTCACACGCTAAGAAGAAGGATAAATTAATAATTAAACTTAAGTATTAAATGGATTATGTAATTTTGTATGTATTTATGTGTATACTACTGTATTTTCTTTACAAATATTCATGAAATAACATACAAATAAAACGTACATTCGTGTAATCAAATTGAGATCGTTTATTTGCATCGATCGTTTTTTTTTTATCGTTTTGTTTGTATCGAAGATGTGAGATGTAGTCGCCGTTCACGTTGATCCCCTGTCCAGTCCAGTCCAGCGTCTTGAAGACGTCTTCCAACGCGTTGGTAAACAATTTAGGGGATATTACATCCCCCTGTCTCACCCCCCTGAGCAATTGGATGGGGCTGGTTTTTTGATCCTGGAGCTGGACAGTCATCGTTGCAGCGTCAATGGAGTCGAAGGCTTTCTCGTAGTCCACTAATGCCATACACAACGGCTGATTGTACTCCTCGGTCTTCTGTACAATTTGTCGAACAGTATAGATGTGGTCTACGGTACTGAAGCCTTTTCGAAAACTGGCATGTTCTGGCGGCTGAAACTCGTCAAGTCTCCTGGCGAGACGGTTCGTGACGACCCTCGAGAACAGCTTGTAGACGTCGCTCAGAAGCGAGATGGGTCTATAGTTCTTCAGCAAGGATTTGTCACCTTTTTTGAAGAACAGAACCACCACACCCCTGCTCCACGCCTCGGGCGTTGTACCCTCTTGGATAACGGAATTAAAGAGGCTCGCTAGCTCTTTCAGGACTGGAGCCCCGCCCGCTTTAAGGAGCTCTGTCGTTATTCCGTCATCCCCAGGTGCCTTGTTGTTCTTTAGCTGCTCGAGAGCCGCCCTAATCTCGCACTGGTCGATATCCGGGATATCCTCCGTGTAGTGGCGTGTTAATTCGGCTCGATGGTCATCTGCACTATGCCCCGCTGGCTTCATCGTCCGCGTTGAGTACAGGTGCCCATAAAAATTCTTGACTTCCCTCGAGTATCTCGGCCTTCGAGGTCACTATTCTGCCATCCGCAGTTCTTAGTTTCGTCAGATGGGACCTCCCTAATTGCTGAGCGAACACTTTCGACCCTTGGTTCTGCTCAATGGCGTCCTTAATGTCGCGGGTGTTGGAGCACCGAAGGGCATTAAAAAATATTAAGTTCAAAAACATCTGAGTCGCTACATTAAAAAAAAGCATAACGACCAAATGTTTGTCAAATACTCCATGGAAGATAAAGCAGAGACTCATTCTGTAACATTATGCGAGCAAACCCCAGAGAAAGGAAAAACAAAAGGAAAGGGGAAGGGAAAGTCCAAAGGGAAAAAAAGCCAGATTAACAATAATCCAGTGATTGGTATGGATGCAGTGAAGCAGCTATACAATAGTAGATTACCAATAGCCGCTGCGAAATATAAAGACTTGATAAACCTGTGTGAAAATGGAACAATACCTAAAAGATTTCATAAAGAATACAGGGAGTTTCCATGCAATTCTGAGCTACGTGAGACTTTGAACAAAACAGACGAAGAGGACGATGAAAAAAGTGAGGAAGAAGGTGTATAAATAAATTATCAGCTGATGATGATTTATTTACTCATCATCTCATCAAACAGAATAAAGTTAGTATATAGAAGAAAGTTAGTTTAAGAGAATAAAGTTGATTAAAGAAGTGAAACTAATTAAAAGAGTACAGAACAGAGTAGAGAAAAGGCAAGCAAGAAAAACTATGTTAATTACCAATATATTATTTTTTATTTTTAAACATTTAGAGCTTTGTGTTCAATTAAGTCTTCGGTGCATCCTGCCCGTCATGACATACGGTGCTGAAACGTGGACACTGACGGTCGGGCTGGTCCACAAATTCAAGGTCACTCAGCGCGCTATGGAGCGAGCTATGCTCGGAGTTTCTTTGAAGGATAAAATCAGGAATGAAATTATCCGGAAAAGAACCGAAATAACCGACATAGCTTGCAGAGTAAGCAAACTGAAGTGGCAGTGGGCTGGCCATGTCTGTCGAAGGGCCGATGGCCGGAGGAGCAGACGAGTCCTGGAGTGGAGACCGCGTATCGGCAAGCGTAGTGTGGGACGCCCCCCAGCTAGATGGACGGACGACCTAAAGAAGGTGGCTGGGGTAGACTGGATGCGGAAGGCGGAGGACAGGGTGTTGTGGCGCAGTCTGGGATAGGCCTATGTCCAGCAGTGTACTGCGATAGGCTGAGTTGATTGATTGATTTTTTAATGTCTTTGGCGTGAATGTATTTAAAGCAAATTGATCAAATTGTAAAAAGTCAGTACATTCCATGACATTCAGTTTTTAAGGTCTTGGTCTTTTGCGGGCCGACTCGAAATATGTAGACCACTGTGATGGACTCCATACAATAATTTTACGCACTTCCCTTTCGATAACTGCATGAACTGTATCGACAGGCATGTATGTATGGCCCGGGAGAAAGGACCTACAATACATTTTCATAGATTATTTGGGTAGTAAAGGACAAGTTTGTTTTCGTTCAGTAATTTTTTCTGGGTTGTATAGGACATTTTATTTAAGTGTCGTAGATACACTTTGTACTTCATAGAATACTAGTTATTTAGAACCTAGCCAATACAAGAGGCTATTTGTTGAATATAGGTAAGTAATGTATAACGAGTTTTAGAAACATTTTAATAAGGTAGGGGTTGAAAATTTGTGTACAAAAATCAAATTCTACGATAGTGAAGTGGATACCTAAACTTGAACATCTTGTAATTTCGATAATCGTTATAATACATTTCGCAAAATTGTGAGTAGTAATAGTTTCGTGTAAATGATTTAATTTTTATTAAGTTAGGTAGTAAGTTTAGATTAAATTCGTTGTTTTTTGAATATTCTAATATTTATGGGACAATTCCTCACTTACGTTTATAAACGCCCTTAGTGAAAGCAAATAAAATGAAACTAGGTCGTAAAGGACACTTGTCATTTTTTTATTTTAAATTGTAAGGGTGTAAAGGACAATTTGCAAAGACGATGTCCTTTACATCCAAATTTTTGAGGTGAATTATACTAACCACCTAAGGTGGTATAAGACAATTGATATTTTTTATGTATTTTACACCACAAAGTTGTTTTATACTTTGCTTTACTACCAAAATGAGTTCATTCTGGTAACTAAGTGTTATTTACATCCATATTTTTACGGTAAACTATGTTTAACGTCTCAAATTATGTGGGTCGTAAAGGCATTTTTTTTGCGAATTTCGTAAAACGGAATATACAGATCGATAGAGAATTAAAAACTGAGTAGAACAGTATCAAAAAGTCATTTTCGCCCAAATGTCCTTTACGACCTTTGAGCCCAGAGGTATCGATATATTAAAATTAAATTAAATTATTAAAGTTGTGGAGCAGATACGTTTTTCGAACATATGGGGCAATGGATTAGCAATATGCTTCAAAATTATTCAAATTGAGAATACTAATGTGTTACGCAATTAGGGTGCTTAATTAAGTTGATTAATTTCAAATATAAGTAATAAGTATAAGTAAGTACTTACTTAATGTTAACAACACATTTAAAAAATTGCTTATTGTTAATTTGTGTCCTAAATTGATTTTTATTTTAAGAAATAATTTTATAGATACTTTTTGCTGTGCCCTACAGGGACCATAATTGTTCCCTACAACATTAAGGAATGCAAATAAATATATGAGGAATGCAAAATATGATTCGCGACTGTAACAAGTATGTATTTACAGAATTATAACCAATAAAATTATCAATACAATCATCTGAGTTCATATAACCCTGATAAATGGCGGTCGATTATGTAAAAATCTCACCGTGAAATCATAAGTGAAGTCAGCACTTAATAGTGTTAATCCCTAGCGAATTACAGCTCTCTCCACGCTCACTTCACCCAAGCTTTCACGGTGAGATGGTTACAGAATCGCACGGCTGATATATGAAATATGTACTTAGTCATTTGAATTTCGCGGGCTAGGCGTTTCCCACTTAAGTGTCAAAAACACTGTATTTGAACAGCCGTTACTGTGTGACCGTTAACCGCTTTGTAAGGAAACCAATGCTTTAGCTTCCTTTCTGAACAGCTAATGCAGGTAAATATGAGATCTGACACTTTGCGACTGCATTTTGACCTTCGCAAACCAATCTTAGAAGAACCTCAAACAATTTAATTTACCAAAGTGCACCAGCACTCTAATTGCGTAACACACTATTACTCTCAATTTGAATCATTTTGAACCATATTGCTAATTCATTGCTCCATATGTTCGATAAATGTGTCTGCTCAACAAAGTAAATAACGCAATGAATGTTGTTCAACTGTCAAAATGAAACCCATTGCTACTGATAGCGTGTTACGCAATTAGGTACCCCGCTGAATGGTGTGGCAAAGCAATAACAGCTCCTCCTCAAACACCTACACACAATATTTCATCAAGTGAGAGATTTTTTTCTCTTTTTACATAAAAGGAAAACTGTGGGCGAATGGGAATTGTTTTTCATATTATAAAAGACTTTACGCAACGTGTTAGGAACATAAATGGAGTGTGACTGCCCAATTATTCATGTTTTATTTCTTACTAGCTGCGCCCCGCGGTTTCACCCGCATACGTCTCGATCCCGTAGGAATATCGGCATAAAAGAAAAAAAATCTATGTGTTAATCCAGGTTATAAGCTATCTGTGTGCCAAATTTCATCAAAATTGGTCCAGCCGTTTGAGCGTGAAGAAGTAACAAACATACAAACGCACACACACACACACACACACACACTCACAAACTTTCGCCTTTATAATGTGAGTGTGATGGTTTTAGTTTATTTACTTAAACTGTGTTCATGTAAGTAGCATAGGTAGGTACTTGTGAGGAAGCAAAATATTTCAGAGCACGTAAGAGAAGTTTCTATTAAATACCTTGTGGTAATAATACAACACCAAACAAACCAACTATCATCATGTCATATACAACATTACAAGACTATACAACGTGTAACGTTAAATGCGCAAAACCTCAGACACCCCAACTGATGTTTAATTCAAATTGACCTATTTCAGAGAGAAAATAAGTCATTTAAAAAATTGTAAAGGTTTTATGTGCCGTTTTAGTTTTACTGGCCATTCTGATCGTTTCTTGCGTCTGCGACGACGCTTTATCGAGGGAGGAGTCGTCACCGGGCCGCTGCGCCGCGCTGACATTGACTTGCTTAACCTATTAATAAATAGGCACGGCAACGTTTTTAATGAAGTTTTTTTGAAAAATGTGACCTATATTAAAAAGTGGTTCAATTAATTCTGCTCGTTATTCTGATCAAACTATTTTCAGGTTTTGCGCATTTAACGTTACACGTTGTATAAGCAGTGTAAAAGTTAAAAATGTTGAAACTTGCGAAAGTTGATTAATTTCATAACTTTGCCTTTCCGTAAAACCTTCCTATAATAACAAGATTAATTGCAAAATAAGTGTTAAATGAGTATATTCAAACACAATATTCATTTTATTTTACTATTTGCTTTCATGTAAATGTAATGCACATAATACAAGAATTCATGTGGTGGATGGGGCGAAAATAAGGCCATAGCGATACCCTTCCTTTGCGTAAGCGGGCCCGTCTGTGCGTAAGGGTGCGTTTCCACTGAAGCGGAGCTGGGCGGAGCGGAGCGGAGACGTATAGGAATCGTCCAATCACAGACGAGACGAGTGACGCGATGACGATTTCAACCATTGTGATTAGTCGATTCCTGCACGTCTCTGCTCCGCTTCGCCCAGCTCCGCATCTGTGGAAACGCACCCTAAGAGAAAGTGGGGGACATTTCGAACAATTGTTACGATTTATGTTTGAGTAGGGAGTGATTAGTAAGACATTGTAAATAGTCATTAAATCGATTGTTGTAAATAGTGATGATTAACATTTTGAAACAGGCCAAGATGGTTAATTGTAGAAAGTTATTATTTGTACCTACAGCCTGCTGTGGTTAAGTTATAAGATGTTTAACACTTTTCATCCACTTTGAACTTTATGTGGTTGGCGTAAGGTGCAACAAATCGCATAGGCTACATTTTATCACTTCGGCTGCATTTACGAATAAAGTACATAATAATATCTACCAATACTTGACCATTACGACAGTCCAAAGCGCGCAAGTGTGATGTAAAAAGTTACTGCCAAATTATTATCTATGAGCGCAAGACTACCCTGGAGGCGCGGGCTGCGCGGGGGCGCTGCGTGGTGAGCATATTTTTGTACGGCCAACGAGGTAACATAAGAAGCTTGTGATTAACAACTTTGTGATTTTTAATGATACAGTTTTGAAATTTTATACATATATTCTTTACATAAAAATACTAGGCATGTGCTTCGGGTTTCGCATATACTGAAACTAATGTTGTATAAGTATAGTCACCGGTAAGTACTTATGTAGGAATCCTGTAGTACCTACATACACGAACGACGGACGACGACGGATCCACGCTTTGAAAACGAATTGATGATACCTACCACTATCGTAACACACTATCAGTAGCAATGGCTTTCATTTTGACAGTTTAACAACATTCATTGCGTTATTTACGTTGTTGAGCAGACATATTTCTAGAACATATGAAGCAATGGACCAGCAATATCCTTCAAAATGATTCAGATTGATATTACTCGTAATAATGGTTACGCAATTAGGGTGCGGGTGGCAGGGATATCTAGCGCAACCTGTTGCCTTGGATTTAGTAGATACATAATTCTAAACCCCCAAGCGAAAAAAAATGATGGGATATTTAAAAAAAAATTGCTGTTCCATACATTTTGACCGCGTAGGCGTAGGCGTTGGTTGACACTTTTCTATGAACCAGTTGTTTTTTTTTTTTTATAACCGACGAAAAATTTCCTAAAAACGCGAGGGGAAACTAGAATCATGAGTTGAATTCATGGTTAAAGTTTGCGCGTCGATGTTTCTGCCACCTTGTAGGTATAAAAGTGCATCGATAGATAGATATGCTAAGAGGAAGAGGGTAGCCTATTTCTTTATTCACTTAGCAACAGGATTTTGAAAACTGTCTACAGACTCGCTATTTATATCTACTATCTTTAAGACTTGAAGCGAATTTGTTGAACGCACCAAAGTGTTCCGTTCTAAATATTCACAATCTCTTATTTTTCTATGTAGACAGAAGAATTTAACGGTGCCATGCAAACCATGCTCATTTCTTACTTATCTTGTGCAGTCTTTGTCACTAATGGCGACTTTAAAACTTATTTTAGTACCATAATCGACCAGAAATTATTTTGTTCCACATATGGACTACATTCTGAATATTTAAGACAAAGATAAAAGACAAAGGTGGGTAGGTACATATTATTTGCATATAAATTTTTTATCAAACATTCTGCAGGACGAATATCCAAAGAAAGGCAGACATTTTTTGAAAACCTCTAATTATCTTCTAAAACACCAATTGTTCTGATAAAAATTAAACTTTATATCAACGTCAAAATTCGTTTTTAACAAAGCCAGCACATTCGATCAATTAAAATCACCCAAGTTAGTTACGTTTTATCAATTCCGTTAAAAGGATAAATGGATAATTGACCCCTATCCGATGTTCTCGTGGATCTATTGAATTAATCGGATTAAGCACACAAGTTCCACGCTCTATATTCCGCTATTATTTCTGAATTGAAAGCTTTATTACGAACCTACATCTCAAATACAAGAGTCATCTGTTATGCCTCAATATCTACCATAGCTTCATCTACATCTACATCTACACTAATATTATAAAGAGGAAAGATTTGTATTTTTGTATGTATGTATGTGTGTTTGTAACGAATAAACTCAAAAACTACTAGACCGATTTCAAAAAATGTTTCACCATTAGAATGTTACACTATTCCTGAGTAACATAGGCTGTATTTATACATAGAAAAAAATTAGGGGTCCCTACTAAAACTTCAATAACGTAACCCAAAGTGTAAAAAAATTTGCCATAAAATGTCTTTCATCGCATGCGCTGCGAAATAGTTTATAATTAATTACCTACTAGTTCGATTCCAGTTATGGTGCCGATTCTTTTATCCACAAACTTAACGTTAATCCTGTCTAAGAATTTATTGTTTCCCATAAAATAAATCTACGAAGACCATATTCCTCTAGGTATTTATAAGCGGTACCTGCAGTGGTATTCTGTAAAAATCTCACCGTGAGAACTTAGGTGAAGTGAGCGGGAAGTGAGCTCTGTCATTCCCTAGTGCTAGGCATTAACACTATTAAGTGCTCACTTCATTTATGATTTCACGGTGAGATTTTTACAGAATCGACCGGCTGCGATTAATTATCTACTATTTACCTACTCATTGCTGCAACGTTTACGTCATACTGAAGATGGTTGCACCTTCTTAATTAGAAGACATTTTCCTTAAATAAGTAATGCCTTCCACAAATTAAACTAACAAGGAGGTTGGTTAGAGTGAATTAAATGTGCTGCAAAATGCTAAAAGTATTTAAAATCGTTTTATGACAACATTTTTCACCGATACACGGACTTGACTACCATAAAAGCATCGTGATTATGCGGCCGCTCCGGCTATGGCAGCTCGTTCGGACTCTAATTATCTAGGCGCTATGGAACTAGGATATACGAAGATGGTAACCAACTAATGCCGCTATCAGGTATCTAACTCTCTGCCAATAATAAAAACATTAGATTGGAAATGTTACCAGCAATTTCATCCTGTTGAATATTCTAATAGGAACTTGGCAAATCGCTTTGTTTTCACGGCATAACTTTAGATTATGATCGTAATTTTATACGCGAGGGGATCAGAATCTACAAACATCAGACTTTTTTTTATCGTATCCCCATAAAAATCTATCAAAACAGCCGTTTACAACAGTAACACATACAAAGGCGAGCAATAAATATTTTTTGAAGATAATTATTGATCGACAACGCTTCGATAAAACGTCGGTATCGCAGATCATAGCCATTAGCCACACTGTCTTTTTTTTTTCAATAAACAGCATGTGGTGTACAATATGAAATTAAAATAACGTCAAGTCCGCAACAATTTTTATGTTCATGTATGTAGGTTGGAGTGCCGTGCGCACAGCTTTGCGTCTTGGATATCTACATGTCCGGCTTTCGGCCTACGATTTGTGCGGCGAGGAAAACAAGACATTGCGTCACCTTACCATCGTGTGACCATTTACTACAAGTTTCCCATCTTTGATCTTAACCAAACGATGACACAAAAATCGTCGGTGACACAAAAGTCGGGCTCTCGGACTACCAAGTTTCATATTTATCTATTCTTTTTAACACCCAAAGTTCCCCGTTTCCTGTGTTATTCGTAAATCAACGTCCCATTTAATATTATGAGACAAAATGTGCCCACTAGTTTATAAAAACTTTTGAAACCATCTAGACGATAAAGATATTTTATTTTGACAAGTTATAAAATATTGGATTGCTGGACTGGTGACATGAATAATCCTGAACGTAATTTTCCAGTTAGGCAAAGTTAATTAATTGGACTGAAGATGTGTGAGTTTTGCATTTGATTTATCTTGAAGATCCTTTATACTTTGACTACCTAATATCTATATTTTTAACAATTTTATTATTTGGTTAGCCGACAAAGACGATGCAAAGCAAGAGCGCTTGGATATCTACAAGTACAGGCGTGGAGCTACTAAATCTGATCTACTCATATCTCAAGCTCCATCAAGAATTGCGTCTGGAATCTCCAATATTCGCCTAGATATGGATGAGGTCCATCGACAAAAAACTTACGCAATATTACAAGAAGGACGATCTGAATTTTCTACAAACAGCAAACTGCGAACAATCCTGCTAATTTATTCGAACCCTGTTTGGAAAATATTCATACTTACAACACTGTTCATTGCATACATTCTGGACTCTTGTGTTTATACATTCTGCAAATCAAGCACAAGACCGTTTTGGGCCATTGTTATGTTATTGTGTTTCAATTTCATATTTACTTTTGACGTTTTCATCATTGTAGGACTGAAATTCTTTAAAAAATGGAGGAAAACTCTAAACCTTGTAGAACCAGATACATTTAAAGTAGTTCTCAACATTATACTAGCAATCCCTTACTCATTTTTGTATTTAATGGACGATAATATGCTACAGTTCAATTTCCATGCAATTGCACCTTTGATAGCAACATTACGAGTCTATAGGATCATAGAATATTTCTACAACAGATCTTCGCAAGCAGGCAGCAATCAGTGGACTACGTTTTTGTCGCAGTATTTGATACTTTTCTTCTTATCTGTTCATACCTGGGCATGCGTGTGGTATTTGTTTGCGAACAGAAGCTTTGACATTCATAAAATCCGCACTTCATGGTCGCATGCAGCAATATACTTACCGACAGAGGAAACACTTGATTGGTACTATGTCTGCACATATTGGTCAGTCATGTTTCTCACTACGAACGCCCTCGGGGATTTGTACCCGGTGACCACAGCTGAACGAGTCATAGCAATATTGGCGACATTACTCGGTTTTCTGCTAACAACTGTTGTCTTTGTGGGTTCCTTAACATCACAATTCATTACTATAACAACTAGACGTTCCAAATACGTAAGGCAACTAAAGAAAATTCAAAACCATCTGCGATTGATTCAAATGGATTCGGACACTTCGAAGCGTATAATAGGGTAGACAACTGTTACATCTATTGGAACGTTAAGTCACTTAGAAACTAAGTCTTGCGTTTATTATATGTCTTCCTTTGCAGGTATTACGAAGATCTGTGGTATCAAAAATCAGGAGTCTTCAAACCTAAGCTACTCGGACTCCTACCATATCCTTTACAAATGGAAATCTGTTATGACCTGAATGCCGTTCCGCTCTATAGCTCCCTGATCTTTAGGAAGTTACCGGAAGCATTCCTTAGGAGACTATCTTTAGACATGACGCACCAGTTTTATCTACCAGGAGACGTTGTATATAGCCATAACCAGAACAAGACTATTATGGTAAGCTTGCATGTATATTATCTGTTTAAAATATTAATTAGATATCAGCTGTTTTATTAATGCATTACTGTTGTAGGTATGTGTCACTAGTGGCGTATTAGAATTATTATCAGACGAAGATGATGAAAGCCCAATGATTTCGTTTGCAAAGGGGACTTGTTTTGGTGAAATTTCTTTAGTCTACAATATACCGGGTACGTTAATGTTTTACCTACCAAGAAAATGTTCAAAATTTAGAAAGATACAAATCTAAATTATCAATTTTTTTTTACAATTTCAGCCCGATGCACAGTCAAAGCGGCAACTTACGTGGAATGCCAAGTCTTACAAAAAACTAAATTCATAAAACTGATGATCACATATCCAGACCTCATTGATTCGATGCGCATTGAGATACAAGAGCGAATCAACAGGAGTCGGCTAAGGAAAATGAAGCAAGGAGAAGGAAACGAATTCTCGTTAAATATTTACGCATCTAAGGATCGAAAGAAGAGCAGTATCAAATGTTTGAAAGACAAATTGAGATATATTCAAGGTATTTCGAATTAACCTCCAATTTGTGTACCTTTTCGTTTCGAATCTTACAAGGCTTTTTTCACGTTGTCCGGATAGAAATTTGGCAAAAAAATCTAAAATGGAACAGAATTTGTTTTAAATGATCTCCCAGATAAGTTAATCGGAATTTATCACATCCACAGGTGCATCGGACGTCGACACTTTGACAAAAGACGATCACCTTGATGAAAGTTGCTTGGACCTTTACATAATGTCTGAACACGTCAAGAAGAAAATGACAATGTTCACTTGCATCAAGTCCAGGTTTCCCTGGATATTAGAAGCTGACTGTCCGCTCGTCAAATATTGGGAATTATTTATGCTTTTAATCGTATTCTACATTTGCCTCGTCTATCCTTATTTCATAGGATTTAAGCGCAGGTTTCCCAAAGGATTTTACTTCTATGCCCAGATAATTATAAACATTTCGCTGGTACTAAACTTTTTCATGACATCTGTAACTGCAGTTAAGACGAAAAAGAAGTACATAAAGAACTTTAAAAGCATAATAGGATACAGAATGAACACTCTTGGCTTCTATCTTGATGTTGTAGCAATTATACCGTTCGAATACATTGTCACGATACATCAAACTGTGAAATATCACGATAACTACAGGGAGCACTTATTTTATTTATGTAAAGGAATAAAGCTTTGTTTAGTTTGGAGGCTGTCAAGTTTTTTTGAGAGTTTGGAAAGAAAATTGCTATTAAATTCGCTTCTTGTTAAGGTGGCTGCACTAATTTTACTCTTATACTTTGATTTTCTACTTAATTGCATTATTTCATACACTAAAGATAATTTCATATTGCAGATAGTAAAGTATTGCGTATATATAGGTTTATTGTGCTACTGGTCCGGCGTCATACTTTTCATGGAGTCTTGTTTCGTTAACCGATGCTCGGAAAACTCATGGTTTAGTAGAGCATTGATTTGGGACGACCAAAAGCGCGGATATAGATCTACCAAGTAAGTTCCTACATCCGGTCGATTCTGTAAAAATCTCACCGTGAAATCATAAGTGAAGTGAGCACTTAATAGTGTTAGTCCCTAGCAAATGACAGCTCACTCCACGCTCACTTCACCCAAGCTTTCACGGTGAGATGGTTACAGAATCGCTCGGCATATTGATGTTTGTTTGATCATAAGGAAATACATACTTAATAAGCTGTTACCTATGAGTAAGTATCGTAGGTGTGGGTCTACTTGTAATATGCGTGGTAGGTACTGATGAAATCGTGCTTTCACGATTTCTACTATTACGAATCTAATTCTTTCAATAGAAACATTACGTAAGCCGCCTATAACTTTCGGGTAAAAAATGCAAATTATTGCATGAAATGCCTAAACTACGTAATATTTATATTACTCGTATTTTGATCTGGGGATTCATGATTCATCAAGGATACACTATTAAACTTTTCCGCTGAATGATTTATTTTTATGACTCATTTTAAAGACAGCAGTTATTATAAATTCTGATGACCTTCGTTACTGCGTATGTATGGTTTCAGAGTGACGGGTGAACCGAAAGTAACCGTAAAAACCAATGTTTGCAAAGCAGACGTTTCATCGAGTATGGACTTGAATTGATATTGTCAAAACTTTGGCTAGGTACCTATGACATAGAGTTTTCCTGTCATCGAATATCTAGGTATGGCAGCGATTGCCCAATGTGCCACCTCGTTATTGCCAAGTTCTACACTCTAGCAATCGTATTCCTCCTCATCATCATCATCTGCCTAGCCTTTTCCCAACTATGTCGGGGTCGGCTTCCAGTCTAACCAAATGCAGCTGAAAACCAGTATTTTACATGGAGCGACTGCCTATCCGACCTCCACAACCCAGTTACTGGGTAATACGATACCCCTAGGTAAGACTGGTTGTCAGACTTTCGGGCTTCTGACTACCCGTAACGACTGTCAAAGATCTACGAATGACAACCGGGACCAACGGCTTAACGTGCTTTCCGAGGCACGGAGGGGTCTCGTATCGTATTCCTCCTCATAGGGGTTTTTTCCGTTATGCTCTGGTATCACAGAAGCCTTAGGTTATACTACATCATGTATATTTGTCCCCAGAACGAAATACCCAATAGTAACGTCTGTATACTTTGCCACGACCATCCTGCTTTCTGTCGGCTACGGGGACTACACGCCCGGAGACATCTACGACATGGCATTCATAGCTTTTCTTAGCCTCTATGGAGTTCTGCTCTGCGGGTATTGTGTGTCCGAATTCTCTGCTGTTGTCACACATTGGTCAAGGTAACTAACTACCCACATATGATTGTAATTTGTCATTGTAAACACGTTACAAAAAAAGTTTTTAATCGGTTTGTTAACAGCCATCAATGACTGTACTTATTGATATTTCGGACAGCAATTGAAATATGGATCAATCAACTCGGCCTACTGCAGTCCACTGCTGGACATAGGCCTCTCCCAGACTGCGCCACAACACCCTGTCCTCCGCCTTCCGCATCCAGTCTACCCCAGCCACCTTCTTTAGGTCGTCCGTCCATCTAGCTGAGGGGCATCCCACACTACGCTGAAATTATATATAGTATATACTATATATAATTTCAGCGTAGTGTGGGATGCCCCCGTAGTGTGGGATGATTTAAATTCAGCGTATATACGCTGAATTTAAATATTATATAGGTACTTACTTAAAATTATTCAATTGTTTGACTGCAGAACAAAAACAGCTTTTCTGGAAGTGATCATAACGATAGATAAATTCATGAAAGAAAACAATATGCATCCAGCAATCAAAACAAGGATAATGTCCTTTTATGAACTACAGTGGCAATACAACTCGGTAAAACATTCTAAAACAAATACTCAAACAGTTAAAAGTACTTGGTAACTAATGAATTCCTTCCAATTTCAGGGCGTAGAATTAACCGATGACAACTGGTTGGAGAAGACAGTAGTTCCTTCAGAACTGAGGAAAAAAGTATTGCATCAAGCTAGATTCAAAGCTCTCACATCTATCAAGTTCTTTCAAGTGAAAAATAAGGCTTATATTCATACACTGACTGAAGGTTAGACATAACTCTTGTTCAACTAAGGGGACTCTATAAAACAGAATGAATTTTCGTCTTACGATACGACATCTAAAACTGTTTTTTTTTTTTAAGCGTTGTTCCACACTAGGAATTTCTCCTGTATCGTGGGTGCGTTTACAAACATTTAAACTCACATACACAAACAGCCAGACCCGGAACAACTACTTGTAGGTCACACAAATATTTGTTCGGTGCGGGAATCGAACCCGCGACACGCAGCGCAGCAGTCAATCGCTTGACTACTGCGCCAACCGTGCCGTCAATTGAATTGATTCGATGGAACAGTCTTTCTATCCCAAGTTGGTAGGGATCATTAATTGATAGTAATCATCTTAACTACGAATGGCTCGGAAGGAACTGGACAAGACATGAGTTACTCAGTTTAGAAGTCATGCAAGGTTAAAATGGTTTGCGATCGGGAATTTTAGGAAGCTATGGAGAATCCTACGTTCAGTAGATAGTAAACGTATTTATATTATGAAACATTATTAGAATAGCGATGATTTATTTTTTTTGATGCGATGATTTACAGCGGCAAGAGACATAATTTTACCACCTGGCGAAATTGTATTCTACGGGGGCACAGTTACAAGGGAGCTATACATAATAGAGAGCGGTTACTGCTTAGTGACGTCCAATGAACGGAGGGAGAGCAAAACTGAGAGCATCATAGGGCCGGGCAGTCATGTAGGGTTACTGGTCCTTTTGTACGGAATCCCCACTCTTAGCACCGTCGTTACATTGACTCATTGTAAGGTAAGCTGAACTGTCCCCCCGACCTTTTGACAGGTGGGTTGGTATAGTGGGTAGTCGTCCCACACTCGCTTTCTGCCAGTCGACCTTATTTAAGGTTATTCTGTACGATTGTATCTTTGTTGCGACAAAGGTGACCGTTATCGGGTAGAATAAATGTGAGGTCTGCTCGTAAGGATCTATCTAATACTAATTAATATAAGGGGCTCTGAATCATTCTTGGTTGGAATCTGTCTTGAACCTCTGAGGGGTACTAATACCAAAATAGGTCAAACATATTTTTTTCTTGGTTCATAAATAAAATTGTTAAGCAATTTTTTAGTTTCTTCATATTGAGACAGACTTAACTAGAAAATATTGATACAGCAATTAATTTACCTGAATCGCCTTTTAAGACTTCACGGAATTATAAGTAGTTGAAGACCATATTAAAATGGAAATTAAGGAAGTACTCGTTGATTAATATCATTCAATACCAAGTTAATCAAATTAGGTGTATAAATTGTCTTCCCACACGAGGTAGGTAACTAAGGATTGAAAAAAAAAATGTTAAGAATTATCTTAGAATTCCAACAAATAAAATGATTTAACGGTAAATTAGTTAATGATGATTCAAAAATACAAGCGATTCCATTCCATAACATTCCATAAGATCGTTGGTTTACTAAAAGAAAATTTTGTGCGGTCTTGTGAGTGTATAACAGCAAGTGTGAATTAAAAAGAAATACCTATGAAGCGGGATGGCCCGCGGCGGTGACACGGTGTGTTCTATATTTAAAATGACTATTAAATAGGTACTATTCATGTTATTATTATCAATAAATATTTTTGAAAAGTTGAGTGTTTAAAACGGGTGAAAGTCATCAATTCCTTTCGACCCTTGATAATAATCTACTATTCCCTTTTCCAGATAGTAAGTGTAAGCCACTACGCATACACGTCGGCACTAAGTCTTTTCCCAGACATGAAGGAACACGAAGGCTTAATGAAACCAGAAGAACTACGAACCATGGAGGAGCAAGCTAAAGCGCAGAGCACGGATTCTTATTTACAGCATTATAATCGATTGACAGAGAAGAAACAAAAAGTAAAGATCACTAGTCTTCTACAAGAATTTTTCAACAGTAAGTAATCATGAAAGTCTTTATACACTAGCACACACTAGCTAAGTTTTATATTTGGACATGTTTTACTTTTTGGATTAAATGGAAGTGTCGATGAAGATCGGTCTCCATTCAGCAATAAAATGCAGCAGATGAAGAACCACTGTTCACAAAATAATGTGAAGGATTTACATTCTTCAACATTGTTTGGACTGATTCAGGAAGAGGAGATACTTTCAATTGTTTTTGATGTGTTCTCCAACTTACAGCTACTCTTTCTTCTCATTGCAGACTCCTTCATAGACCTCTCAGCAGAATACAAGAAATCCAAGGATAAATATTGGAAATCGTTCAAAAAATTTCAAATACTAAATAACATTGCACAATATTTGCTCATGCCCATTGCCATAAGACCAGACGGTATATTTTTGAAAACGTGGGCAGTTATGCGAGTAGCCACTGCGTTTTTATTGTGTCTTCTCATACCCGTGAGTTTCTATTTTGACATGTTTTATGACACCTATAAGATCAACTATTCGTCTAGATTTGTTAACGTTGTTTATTAAATCTGTTGTTATTTATTTAGCGTGAAAATGGAGTTAGTCGAATAGAGAAGGTTGTTTTTTTTGTGTTATTCATTTTACACTGAGTCATCCTTGCGTTTTCGGTACGACAGAAATGTTGACGACAGATCTGTTAAGGTTAAACGCAACAGAAAAGTGACAGTATTTTAAATATGGTATTGAATAATGCAATAGTACCTAGTTACTTCCGCCAAATAGGTACCTAAACAAATTAGGCACCTACACAATCTGAAGATCCGTATGCATAAAAACCTAGGTGGGTGTCTATTTCGACACAGTCAAACTTAATGCATACTTATGCTCATAAACAACTTCCTTTTCTTGAAACTTCAAGGTGGTAGTATCTATGTCGCCACAGTTTGGATTATTTAACGTGACACTTGTGATTTTGGAAACCATCTGCTACATAGATATGTATTTGATGCTACATGTGGCGTATTACGGCTCCAAAAACCAGTTGATATACCATCCTTATATGACAGCAAAGCACTATCTACAGGTAAGGCCTACAATTAGTTTCAAACTACAATGTTGGAAAACAATTGAGAACGGCGGAAATTTAGTTCGCCTTGAACACGATAGAGGGCGTTCTAGGTAACTGGTTGCTTACCTTTTACGAAGTGGCACGGTAAGGCATCAGAAGAAAAAGGACCTAATAGAAAGTCATGCGATAAATAAGTAGGTAAGTAATTTTGTGCAACCCCTGATATTAACAATTCAATTCTAATTTCAGGGTCAATTCGTAGTAGACTTCATAACATGTTTCCCTTGGTACGCTATCTGGAAGCTATTTGTCCCCAAACATAACGAGGATCATTCCGACGAAGAACACGAGTACAACCACCACATGTTCCATTGCGCGTTGAGAATGATTAACGTTTCGCAAATCATTAAATTATATGCTGCGTCTTGGGCCGAATCTATTGGTGCTTTGAGACGGGTAATTACTTTAAGTACAGTCCTTTATACCTCTCTTAAATCTCGTCATGAGTGTTCAAGGTGGAACCGTGACCTGGTGAAGGTCGCAGGAATCTGCTGGATGGAAGAATCGGTCGATGTGGCGATGCGTGGAGGAGGCCTATGTCTTGCAGTGGACGTATTTCTCAGGGTCAATGATGATGATTATGATGAAATTTATGAGTATTCGAGCCAATCTGATATGTTTTTCAGTCCAAAACTTCTATCACAAAAGGAAGAAAATGCTTACGCATACTAGTATCTCCTATGTTAATCTGTCACTATATCCTCAGATTCCTCTTTATTGCGATCTAACCATTTCTTTTCAGGCATACTTCATGAGTGTGGTCCACTTTTTTCTTCTAACATTATTCTTCTTAAACCTCTATACTTCGCTGTTGATCCAATTATCCTGTAGATACGTCAAGGCCGATGATCCGGAAGATTTCGAATATAAAATATCAAAACTACCGCAGAAAATACCTTATATGAAGACTGATTATCATCCTGATGGCAATATGGTTTGTCAAGAAGGCAAGTATGAATATTATACAACTTCCAGGCTGCAAATACAACTTGGCTAAAAGGAGTTTCATAGACCATTTCGATACCCAATGTGTATGCAGTGCTGTCCAGAACATGACCCACATTTTGGCATGTCTCAAGTGTCCTTAAACCTGCACTTTTGAGGATCGATTGCACACCACTGACTGCTATTAACGTGGCCATACCGGACCCAACAAACTTGGATAGTACCATCGACTCGAAAAGAAGAATTTAAAACATATTTTGCTGCACAAACGTGCATTTAGAAGATGTCCCGATATTTTTTTTATCAACAGTTTCGCTATAGGGTCTTGGATAGACGGAGTAGTAATAATAAAAGGCAACCACATGTCACCGACTAAAGTATTCCTGCTGGCCTACTATTGGACAGCGACGAGCTTCGGTGGTGCCGGCTTCGGCGATATTACTCCTCAGAACATAGTCCACATGATATTGTGCATTTGCGTCAATATACATGGTGTCTTATTTTTTGGGTGAGTTCATCGCTATTTTTAAAAAGCTATATTACATTATTTTGTAGTGTGAAAGTGTGTTTGTACTGTTCGCATACTAAGTAGTTCCTGAAATAATTTAGATTTGAGTGCTAATTCAGCAATGGCAATAATCGCAATTGCTTTGAACAAGTCAGTATTTTATTTCCTTTTAGATATGTGTACGCAAGAATAGCTTCACTGAAAGCCATGGCCGATCAAGTGGTGACGAAGTTTCAAGAAGATCTGAAACATTTAGAAATGTTTCTGAATAGAGAGAAGGTGCCGTTTACATTAAAGAAGACGGTCATAGAATACTGGAAGTATCAGTGGAAGAGAACAGGTGGATGGTCGGTATGTTTTTTTTTTTATAACAATAGGCAATCAGAGGATTTGTTGCTTCGAAGATGCAGTTGCGATCATTGTTCATAGCATAGCACAGTACAGCCGTGCGATTCTGTAACCATGTCACCGTGAAAGCTTGGGCGAAGTGAGCGTGGAGTGAGCTGTCATTCGCTAGAGATTAACACTATTAAGTGCGCACTTCACTTATGATTTCATGGTGAGATTTTTACAGAATCGACCGGCTGTTCATACAAAACAGGCACAACACAATATATGTAATACAGACATGAAAAAACTACAAATTCGAACATGACCATAAAGAAAACATTTCCACTCTTTTACGAAATACAGGCATGCCCAACTCTATAAATACAGTAACTTATAGAAATCGATAAATAATAACTCAAAAGACCATTTCAGATACCAATCTACATGGTCTTCACATGATGTGACCAAGATTAAGTGTGGACTTTAAAAGTGACTTTTGAGTTTGTTTCGGCCTTTCTTCTCAGAGTAGTCAAATAGGAAACGCCGACCCCACCTAAGTTTTAAAAATATAATCGATGTGTAAAAAGTGTTTGTAGCAACCTGCTTATAGAAATAAAAATCATTTATCATCATTACAATAACCAGAAAATAAGGCAGTAAACAACTTTTTGGAAGTTATGCATATTTACTGTTAAATTATTTAGAATAATTTAATAATAATTACTTGCCAAAAAGAGGTCATTTTCTTCGTAGCATCAATCTATACTCGGCAAACTACATGCAAATTTGAACGAAGACGCAGTATTATACATGTACGAAAAAACGTTAAGAGAAATCCCATTGTTCGAAGACGTCGAGTATTCTTTCTTCAGGGCTTTTGCCAAGAAACTAAAGGAATTTTACTTCCAGAAGGGATACATGGTTATGAGATCGAACGAAGTTATCGATACAATGTATATAATTTATAGAGGAAAGGTGAGTTATAAGCTGAAGATGAATATAATACCTATAATATTCTCTATGTACCTATAGGATGCATAATATATCTAATGCAACCTCAAAACATGTTTTTGTAGAAAGATTTTTTTTTAGATTCTTAGGCCCATTTCTGCAGTGCTATTCTGTAATGGTAGGGAGTGACACTATTAAGTGCTCACTTCACTTATGATTTCACGGTGAGATTTTTACAGAATCGACCGGCTGTACAGCAGATTAAATAGAAAACTAAGTATCTATAAATTAAATAACCGTAGCTGTAAGAAAATTATACTTAAATATTTACTAACCATCTTATGCACAGACAGAAGATCTATTTGCTGTCTGCAACCAGCACCCTAACTGCGTAACACACTATTCCTCTCAATTTGAATAATTTTGAAGCATATTGCTAATCCATTGCTCCATATGTTCGAAAAATGTGCCTGCTCAACAACGTAAATAACGCAATGAATGTTGTTGAACTGTCAAGATGAAACCCATTGCTACTGATAGTGTGTTACGCAATTACCCTGCAGAACTGTTGGCATGCTATTTTAATTTTATTTACCTAAGTTTTAATTTAGTTTTTACTTAATATTCCTTGTTCACAAACTAAACTAAATTTAAGTTCAGTGCATCTTTTTCTTTCTATTTCATTA
The DNA here is from genome assembly GCA_949629135.1 of Eremobia ochroleuca. NCBI lineage: Eukaryota > Metazoa > Arthropoda > Insecta > Lepidoptera > Noctuidae > Eremobia > Eremobia ochroleuca. Next base: position 12,025,672 of record OX451395.1, on the reverse strand, counting down.
AGAAAAGGACAGAAGATAAATTAGTTAAGTCCGGTCAAATTAATAAACTCCACAGACAAGTTTAGACGTGATTAAAAAATTGTCTACTAAAAATACGTCAATTTACGTCAGGCACTGACTAATTTGATAGGACTAAACTAATACTTATCTTTTGTCCTTTTCTTAATGAAATAGAATGAAAAAGATGCACTGAACTTAAATTTAGTTTAGTTTGTGAACAAGGGAATTAGCACCCGTGTTAATTTATTAGGTACATTAAGTATTTATGCACTTTTTAACCTGGTTTTACCTAGTTCAGACAAATTAGCAACTGTCCTCTATTTTAATTGTTACGGTATTTATAAATGTCAATTTTTTTTATTATTGCAGTACTACGGCTTCTTTCCACTGGGTGAGATTATGAAAAATTACCTGGCAGATAACTTCAAACCAATTCTGTTTCATTTTGTAATTTGTCTGGTGGATACTGCCGATAGGCAGTTAATCAGGCTTAATAAGGATTTATAATAAATAAGGATTTATAATGCAGTGGCGTGCCTAGTGGTTAAACTTAGGGCAAGCCAAAATTCGTGTCCGTCTGTGCCAGTATTTTTAAATCGCTTGAGAGGATTGTCGTATTTTGATGTACATTTTTTAAACATACAGTGACCTCCAATTATAATGTTGTATTTTTTTTACCAGGTGGATATAATGTCAAATATAAATGAAGTGGAGGCGTGTATGGGGCCAGGAGGAATATTCGGAAACATAAGAGGAGCCACAAAATATCTGACCATGTCAAATGTTGTTGCAAGTCGAAACATTGACTTGCTTTGTATTCAAGGGAGGGATTTCTACGCGCTTTTAAAGGTCATCAAAACTTTGGAATACAAGAACCCCTCTAAGACCGCAATACTCAAGCTAAGTCCAATAAACGTTTCATACGAGTATGGACCTTATTCTTCTGAAATTCATTTGCATTTTCATATAAGTGATTGTGATCAATAGTTTCTTACAAATATGAACATAATACAAATAAGTTTTATATTGGTACTAGCTGGTAGTAAATTCTAAGTTCGCTCTATAGATAAAATAATATCGCTCTTAGAGATAAGACCGCACATTGTGTCACCCTTTGTAAAATTTCTATATTTATGTCTGTAATTTATATGGTGTACATAATAAAGAGTATTCTATTCTATTCTATAAAAATCTTACATTGCAGAGTTATCCATCAGTTCTAAAAAAAGTAAAGCATTCAGTGGAATCTGCGGCGAAAGACTACGTACTGCCGACGATAGCATCCGAAAGGAACAGCATGGAAGTACTTAAATGTTTGAAATTACATTTTTTTTTTTTTTTTTAATATTTCTTTTTACGTATTTTAATTCATGCGTTTGTGTTTTTTTAGCAGGTAACGAATTTTCCGCTGTCGTACGAAACTGGAGACGAGGAGGAAGAAGACGTTGAAATAGATCCAAATGTATATCTAGAGGTAAAGTTTTGATTTAATGAGAGAGAAAGCTGCCAACTTTCACCACTAGTGGCGTTTGCAGCACAAAGAGTAAACCATGTTTTCCCATAGCTTGTCAAATAAATAGATGTGAGATCGCCTAAAGATTAGTGTCTGAATTAACGTTGTGTGTTCAAATCCACAAATAACATTTGACGTTATGTTAAGAGGGTTTATCCGTTAGAGCCATGTTGGAGATTCAAAATTGATGATTTCCGACGGACAATAAAACCATAATGGACCCTTAAACATGGTTTAAATATTTTTTTAATAACTTATATGTTTATTTTACTATGAATTATTTAGTATTGCTAGAGCGGCGCGCTGAGCGGTGGCGTGAATCCGCGCCCATTATATAGCAATACTAAATAATTCATAGTAAAATAAACATATGAGTTATTAAAAAAATATTTGAACCATGTTTTAGAACATAAATGTCTTAATTTACTAGGTCCAAAAGAAAATATAAATATTTCAGATTTCATCCTAAACTAACACGTTTAATATCTCGAAAAGTGGCTACAATTGACACTTTTGAATATACTTTTCTTGAATTAAAACTTATAGTAATCGTGTTTTTTTTTTTCAGCCATGCACTAATAAATGTTATTATTTTTTATAAAGTAATGTTGTTATAAGTTTGTCGTATACGGTTTTACTAATATCTCGCATCTGCTTAGACCGTCGATCGCTAGTTTGAAAAAAGGCTTGCATAAAAACGGTTCTGATGAGAAAACTATACAAAAAATTGAAAATGTTTTTCAGCCATGCTAGATTATAAAATTCCCAATAATATGACGTCAATATCTCATCTATAAATTAAACACATTATGGTTTTATTGTCCGTCGGAAATCATCAATTTTGAATCTCCAACATGGCTCTAAGGGATGAACCCTCTTAAGTGCTTGTCGTATTTAGCGTGATCTTTGGAACCAGATTCGCGCATGCTGTCCCATTAAAGCTTGATGCTCTGTGATTAGCTTCTAAGGGTCTACTAAGGGATTACCTATATGAGAAATATAGTTAGAAAAGTCCTTGAACTATACAGGGTTATTTTTCAAAGACCAGCCAAATCTAAGGATGTGGTACAGACCATCAAACTGAACAACTTTCTTCATGGGACCAATATCGTATTCGCGAAAAATTTATCAACTGTCCCTTAGAAAACTTCAATACCTACTCGACCTAAACGTATGTGACGGCTGAATTTTTATTCGCGAATACGATGTTGGTCCCATGGACAAAATTGTTCAGTTTAATGGTCCGTACCACATTTGAAAACTAACCTTGTATATATTTTTTTCAACTTTTCAGAGTCCAGACAAAAGCATCGCAGAATCGCACGGATCCAAGTCTATCACATCGGCAGGAAACGTTGATTATATTCCGGCAGCGCTTATATTTTTCAAGCCACACAGGTCATTATTATAAATGTCTGAGAACGCGAATATTTTAATCATTCAGGTTAAAGTATGAGGACTGTTAAAATACGCGCTTTGACGTGTAGTTGCGGTCACCAGCCCGAATTACCTATGAGGACAGTTTCATTAAAAATCGCTAAATCATTATTTATATTCCAGATGGTTCCGTAGCAGCATCATACCGGATAGCAAATTAGTCATATTTATGGGTAAGCGAATCGCTTTTTTCCTATGAAACTCACAAGTTAACACTAGTATTCTAAATGTATTGATGTTAACGGTAAATTCGATTGTTTCTTTCCAGAGTATCTCATTCTTCTCATATCTTACTGCGATTTCATGTTGCTTGTATACCAAATGGCGTTCCTCTCAGTACCATATTTCTTCCACGTTTGCGTCATATTCGACATCGTGTTTCTATTTAAAGTTTTTCTAGACGTCCATAGCGGTTACATGAATAGATATGGAGATTATGTTTTGAATCCAAAGAAAGTCAGGAAAATGTGAGTCCTTTTGAGCTATCTCATTGATCTTCGAAGGAAGGAAGTCCAAACTAGATAAAGAACGTGATGACCTGACAACTAAACCGCCAACAGTTATAATTTATTATGTCGTCAACTGTGTTCTGACATGTCCGCTTTGTGCTCGGAGTTTCGTGGCCAAAGTAGGATAATTATCCTAGTCACATGAGAGAACATGAAAGAGCAGCACATCTAAGCACACAACTACCCTGATCCCATGCGTCCACCATCGAATGCAGTCGCTGTGGTCGAAATCGGCTAGAAGGAATCATCATCATAGAGCTGAGTTAAACAGACTTCTGAAATCGCCCTTATACCATCTTAGGCAAGCTTGGGATTGAACACTATTTTGTGGCTTTCCAGGTATTTCTCCAAAGTATATCTTCGAAGAAGGGACTTTCTAGCAAACTTTCTGGTATGCTACCTCGTGTTCGTCTTGTCTTTGGCAACACCTATGAAAATGGCTTTGTTCTGCTATTCGCGCTCGCCTCAACTAACTAGAATTTCGTACTTATTTACGTATCGAACGCATAGGAAATCGAGTATTGGTTCAGCGAATTTATTGTTTAAACTGACGTAAGTATCAACATATATATTTTAATACAGCTACTTCTACCAATAATATAGTAGGCTAGTTTAGTCCACAAAAAGTCCGGTGACAGTTTATATCTATCGTAACGCTTGCTCATTGACAGTCACCGAATGTGAGCTAGCGTTACGCTGTTTTATCATTTTATACGGTTCCGTGCCTCAAAAGGAAAAACGAACCCTTATAAGATCGTTGACCATCTGTCCGTCTGACAAGACCCTTTTTCTCAGGAACACGTGGATTTATCAAGTTGAAATTAATATCAAATACTCAGGGCTGCAATACCTTGAAGCAGTGAAAAAATCAAACTTCTAAGTCAACGCAATCAAAATATACAAGCGTTTATGCCGCATATTTGGACACTCGCAAGGGAAACAAAATTTATAGGGTACTTCCCGTAGCTATGTCATGTAACACAAGTAAAGAAAAAAATCAAAAAAGTTAAATTTGTAGTTACATTACAAAAAAAAGTCCAGTGTTATACTATTTACGTACCTACAAGTTTGTAAGGAACCGTCGGTGCGCGAGTCAGACTCGTACTTGACCGGTTTTTTATACATTTTCAACCGTGAGTACGGCGGTAATGTGACGTAATTACGTCACATTACCGCTGTACTCACGGTTCCACTGGAGGCTCACAGTGAGCCTGCTTATAACTAAATCTGGCGTTTGGTACCTTCCTATACAGTTTTGAAATTTTTCAGTACAATAGCCATATGGGCATCGATATTATCGCACGTGAACGCTTGCCTTTTCTTCAAGTTGTCGTGCATAACTCCCGTGCACTGCACATCGGATAACTGGATGTCCAAGGAAACACTCAATTTGAGGGCTAAATATTCTGAGGTTATTATTGACGCATTTTATCGAAAGATTGGTCTTTGAAGCTGCACGTTAATCTTGCGGACTGAACGAGTAGCTGAAGACAAAGAACCCTGGTGGTTCCCCTTTGTGGCAGTGGTCCCATACCACTGCCACAAGGTGAAACCACCGGAATCGTTCTGAGAAGGGAATGAAAAGTTGCACCTTCTATTTCTGTACAGACGCCAGCACTCAAGCTACCCGAAACTGTAAAATTTTCCCAATCAACTTTGAACCTAATGACTCAGCAATAAAGTTGATAATATATTAAAGAAATTTAACAGATTGTAGTAGCTTGTGCTGGCGTCTGTACATAGAAAATGTGGGAATTGGTTTTCCCAGCAGGGTGATAGTATAAGTTAGAATAAAATAATCAAGGCACCCGAAAATCGAAGAGCTGTTTTGCTGTAGCATAAGTACCAGGGAAAGAAGTTAAAATTAACTTACAAAACCACGAATCGTTTTTTGTGTTCACAGGGCAATTACTTTGACCTATACGTGGCAGCGCTGTGGTACATGATCAACTTACTAACATTAACCGGTACCGGAGATGTGTCTTCACAAAACAGTTTCGAAGTTATTGAGACTATCATAGTTATTATCGTTATTAAGTTTTGTACAGGTATGAGATAAAGATTAAACATGTGATTAAAATGCGAAGCTAATTTCTAACCGCCTCTCGTTCCCGCTCAGCCAATGAGAGCAACTCGGAGAAACATTCGACGCGCCCCTTTTTGACATGAGCCGTGTGACGTCCGTCAACTGGGCTGCGCACCCAAGTGTACAATTATATAAATATATACAGTATGTTTGGTTAAACGAGGTACATAGTTTACGGGAATACAGGGACCAACTTGGAAATCTCGACCAAAAAACAGCTGCTCCATGCATTTATGTTCGCAAAACTCGACAAAATGTGGGGAACAGCTGTTTTATGTCTTCACATTTCACAGTTGGTCCCTTTGTGTTAAATGTGGTTAATTTTCATGGGTACTAAAACCCTTTAAGTATGTACCTTGTTTAACCTAACGCGCTGTATAGAGCGCGTAAAGATAATCCATGCGGATAAAGGTAATCCATGACTTTTCGGACACCCAGTGGTGTCCGAAAAGTCATGGATTACCTTTATCCTGCTGATGGGCCACATTGGGATCTACCAATAAAAAAAATGACCATATTAAAGGTCTTATGGTTTCCAAGTTTTTTTGATGTTTAATGAAATTTTGGAAAATCTCTACCTTTGATCAGTTTTTTCCATGCCATTTCTATGAATGAAAACTTTTTCGAGTACAGGTTTTTTTTATTTTCATCTTGAATCATCCTACTATCGATTGAATACAAGAAAGTTACAGGTATCATCTTTTAAATACCTAAAATTAAGGTTCAAACTTAAAATTTTCACAAAAAAAAAAATTACCTTATTTTTGTTCGGCCCTGGTAAAAAAAAAAAAGTTATTGGTAGGTCATTTTTTTTTATTGGTAGATCCCAATGTGGCCCATCAGCAGGTAAAAGGTAATCCATGACTTTTCGGACACCCAGTATACAGCGTGTAACGGAAGGGGGGTATCAATCCTGAAGGAGGTGAATGTGCTCATGAAACTCAACAACTTTCCCCAAAGAACATAGGTCGAAATATGAAAAAAAAATTTGGCCCTCCCTTACAAAACTGACTACCAGCTGATTGATTTCCTATGGGAGGGCCAAATTTTTTTTTCATATTTCGACCTATGTTCTTTGGGGAAAGTTGTTGAGTTTCATGAGCACATTCACCTCCTTCAGGGTTGATACCCCCTTTCCATTACACGCTGTATATTACTGTGTGTATGTTAAACGCTAAGAAATAATTTTGACTACAACCGCACGTCGCATTTCTCACCTGTACTGTGACAACGCCCTTACTCCAACGACATAAATGTCAAATTGTCACCATGGACGCGCGGTTGTACATGTCACACCTTCGCTTTGCCGATGACATCGTCATAATTGCAGAAACTCTGAAATAGACTAGATGCTGCACAGCTTAAATGGAGCCTCTCGGCGGGTTGGCCTCGGCATGAATGTGGACAAGATGAAAGTCATGTACAATTCACACGTCTTGCCGAGCCCAATCCACATCGAAGGGTCGCTTCTCGAAGTTGTGCAGGAGTATATCTGGCTCGGGCAAGTCATCCAGCTCGGTAGACATAATTTGGAAAACTACGTCAAGTCTACTCGTCACCTATTACGCAATGTTTGAAGACTAAGGCCTTCAACCAGTGCGTCCTGTCCGTTATGACATGTGGTACCGAAACGTGGACACTGACAGTCGGGCTGGTCCACAAATTCAAGGTCGGTCAGCGCCAAAGACTATTATAACCACTTGACTGCGTATACAGTGCCCCGACGCACGAAAACTATTAGTATTTTGTCGCCTATGTATAGGCTACGGTACTAGTAGCAATTTTAGTTGTGTCCAAGTGTTAGACCTGCGTGCACGCTAAATTAATATAATTTTTTTATAACGTTTATGCAATTATAACGCATCAAAATGCCTTCATGCGCGGTGAAGTGGTGTGGGAAACATTCTTAGACGTCTAGTTACAAAAAGGATGACATAACTTTTCATCGGTACATAAACATTACGAAAAATTATTTTTGATTTAATCAGATTATAAGCCACTGTAGGGGTCTATTTAAAATGGTGGCTGGGTAAACGAGCACACTTTTTGAGTCGCGCGTTGATGTCTTTTGGAAAAGTCTCGTTCTTGTATTAGACAATTCTAATGCTTCTATCCCTTTCTTTCCTTTTGTATGTTTATCGTAAAAAATAGTGCTGTTATCTTTAATAGCTGAAAGTTGATATCGAGAAAAATAAAATGAATACATTTTTTATTCAATTCACATACTTTAATAAAATAACTATCTACTATTAACCGACTTCAAAAAAGAAATACCGACGAACTGAGAACCTCCTCGGTTTTCAGTTCGTCGGTTTTTTTTTTTTGTATTTTCCGGGATTTTTTAGTTCTTTCTGTCCCCGACCGGGGCCGATCAGTCCATTTCCGGGATTTTTTTTTGTAATTGATTGATTTTGATTAAATATTATTTCTATGATTTTGATTTGGTATTTATTATAATGTTAAAATCCATTTTATCGATATCGACTATTTTCTCTTAATGAAGTAAAGCAGCCCTAACGATGCAAATTGACCTTGAACTGACCAATTGCAGCCGCGCGTTCTTCCTCATCCCCCGGCCCGCAGTAGTGAGTCGTGTGCTTCGAAGAAATTGGCCCATACACTCTCTAGTGGTTATATTCTCTATGGTCAGCGCGCTATGAAGCGGGCTTTACTCGTTGTTTCTTTGAAGGATAAGATCAGAAATGAAGTTATCCAGAAAAGAACTGGAGCTACCAACACAGCTTGCAGAGCCATGTTTGTCGAAGGATCGATGGCCGGGGGAGCAGACGAGTCCTGGAGTGGAGACCGTATATCGGCAAGCACAGTTTGCGATAATATGCGATAGGCTGAGTTGACATGCGGTTGACTTTAAAAAAATCGTGTCTGGCATACTTAATTTATATCAAAAAAGTTTCATAAGGTCGGTTACTGCTCAGCAAACTTTATATAAATGAAGACCTTTTTATATTTCTCAGGGCTTCTTATATCAGAAATGTCAGCAATGATCACGGCTCATTCGTCATCCCGCATAGCATACGATTACGACATCAACGAATTGAGAGACGGACTGCGAGATATGGATCTGAGTGTCCATCAAATGAGTAAAATGTGGGACTACGTACGCGAGCTATGGAATAGACAACAAGGAAAACAGGTGTCCATGAATTCATTCAAAAAACATAAGTACTAAGACCGCCAAAAGCAGTATTAACTTTCGTTAAAATTAAAATGTCTACATTACAAAATAAGACGGAATTTTAGGGGAAGGGCCAACATAGCCAATAACAAAACAGATATTTTGGCATGATCCTCATTTGTTTAGCCTTTACGACGCCCACCTGTCTCGTTGCCAAATTGGCAAATGCCAATTTATAATGTGACATCCCAATAGATAATATAATACATGTTTTGTAGTTAATTCAAAACAGATTTAAATGACCGTACATAAACATTGGAATTATTTTAAACAGCCAATAACAATATTGTGATTGTGTTTTGTCATTACTGTTGAAGTTTATGGATATTTACAGTATTTCGCTAAGCTTCACGCAATAGATGTAGGTATCAACCTAAAAACGCATATGCAACACTATCTTTTATAAATACTTACTACAGATGCCAGCATTAGTCTACAAGCTACCATTCCGTCTCCGTTGCCAAGTAATGCAGGCCGTATACGGATCGCACATTCGGGAATCTGTCATATTCAGCAAGACTGACGACGATTTCCGAAGAATGCTGGCTATGTGGATGAAACACTGTGTGTTCTTCCCTGGCAACTATATTGTTCAATGTGGTGACTCAGACCAATGCATCTACTTCATACATAGAGGACAGGTAAGTGTGTGAGGTAATCTCACTCATGATATCATCAATAGCAGGCCTTTTGGTCTAGTGGTCAGTGGCCCTGACTACTATACGCAAGGTCGTGGGTTCGATTCCCACCCAGGACAAATGTTTGTGTGATGAGCACGATCATTTGTTCTTTGTCTGGGTGTAATTTATCTATAATATGTATGTATTTAGAAATATATACGTGGGTGGATCAAATATAAACCGGACTTAAGTAAAAAAAAATACGCACGTATTATTATACTCGTAAAAAAAAAGGAATATATTTTATTTTTCTACATAATCTCCCCTTCTATTAACACATTTTTCCTAGCGCAGGGGATGTTTCTTGATGCCAGTATCGAAGAATGTAGTCGGTCGTGCCTTTAGCCAATTGCACACAAATGATTCCACTATCTGGTCAGTGTGAAAACGGCGTCCTCCACTTGAATTTTTTTTGTGCCATTCCTACATTTGAGTTCTTGAAAGCGTATTCTTATCGAACTGTAGAGTCAATGGATGCAAAATTTCGGAAGGTTTTATGCCCTCCCGTGTTAAAAAAATTATGATAAGTCGTTGCTCAACAGACTTATATACCTCCTGCTCATACATGATGCTACTGGCGCGCAATAAACTAAAGTGAGCCGGAGCAGTATACCCCCTCCCCTAGATGATCCCCCCTAACACATACAACAGCACCAAGCGCGTCACTTCACTCAGCGACCAGTAATAAAAAAAGTCATGTTTATATTTGATTCACCTAATATGTATGTTGATCAGTTGTCTAGTACACATAGCACAAGCTCTGCTTAGTTTGGGACTCGATGGCGTTGTGTGAAAGTTGTGGAATATTATTATTAATAATATGTCTCTTATATCAATCATTATTATGTATGATTGAATACCCAATCTTAGATAAAATTTACATGTATATGCTACTTAATCAACTTTAGCATTATGTAGTCTAAGTTGATTTTTGATTGACAGTTTAATAAACGGTTTCAATGGAAATTGAACTTTGTCATGTATGACATAGAGCTCTTAATTCAAATGTAACCGAATGAGTCATGTTCATCATGTGTGGTCATGTTTGTAATTTTTACTTTCAGGTTGAAGTGCTAACAGTACACCCGAACTTGACTGAGTCAATCTATGATGTGTTAGGACCAGAAGACAGCTTTGGGGTCGCCCAGGTTCTATGATGTTGATATTTTTTAAATAAGCGTTAGAAAGAAAACGAGTATATCAAAGAAAAATGTTGATAGATAAATTCAACAATTTTTAAAAGTTGCTTGATTATTGTTTTTTTTAACCTGTTGTACCTGTTGTTTGCCGCGTATCTAATAAAATCTATTATTTTGTAGGGTTTGTTCTTGGGAGTGGTGCACCATTTTTCATTTCGAGCGCGCACTGTCGTCGACATCGTTTATTTAAAGTTGGACCAATGGAAGTACTTACTGGACTATTACCCGAAATCCGCTAAAATCGTGCAGAGGAAAGTCGAGAATGTTTATTTAGCGATTTAAATATGATGGTATATTTTAGATTACGTTATTATTATTAATGACTAATGAACTGTCAATTAGAACAATTAAATTAGTTTTCCGTTTTAATATTGCGTTTATTTGAAATCGACAAATAACATTTTTGGTACATACGAAAATTATAAAAATGATTTAAAGCCTATTCAAATGGTGATACATTATTTAGCAAGGGCAAACAAATACAAAACTTTAGAATGTCAATGAGATCGCCCTATGCCCAGTGTTGAAAAGTGGGTTTTTAAATCACTTGTGAAATGTGCCATTGGAAAATAATCTATCCATATAATAAAAAGTTTCGGCTTAAATATCTGCTGATTACTTGAGACTCAATATACACAATCAACAACTCTTAAATCATATAACATGGCTTTTAAAAAGGTACAAGAGAGGTCGAGATCAACAGATATTTCCACAAAGTAATGAATAATAACAAAATACTACAAAGAATATACAGAAAAAAAAAGTCAAATTCTACACTTTATAACGAAAACGATAACTAATAATAAAACATAGACAATTAACATTAAGTAACCTTACCCAAGAGAAAAATCATTCATCAATTTGTAGCAAGTTACATTTGTTGTTTCCTCTTCCTAGTTACTCTCTGTGTGGTCTCAAGTTTGACTTCGTCGGTCATATCTAAGCTTTTAAATGAGTCTTGAACTTCTGTTACTGACTCCAGTACAGTATTATTCCTTGTAGAACGACGTGTAATCGGAATTTCTGTAGGCTCGGCTACAGTATTGTTCCTTTTAGAATTACTTGTAGTTGATACTTGTGATTGTGTTGGCTCTTCAACACTATTTTCCTTTGTAGAACGAAGTGTAGCAGGAACTTGTAATGGCTCTTCGACAATACTTTCCTTTGTAGAACGATGGGTAGTAGGCACTCGTATAGGCTTTGCTACAGAATCGTTACATGTAGAATTTGTACTTGGAACTTGTATTTGTGGTGATCTGGAATTGATTAAGAGTATTATTATTATTAAGAAGTAGATCAAAATATCACACAACACATAAGGCACATAGATATGTATAGTAAAAATATTGATAGATGAACAGTAAAATGACTCGGATGTTATTCAGTAATGTTGTGCATATTCTTAAATAGTTGGTTAAGATACAAAAGCATATAACGCTGAATGATTTATGTGAGATATTGTTTTGTGAAGATTTTATTTGATGGAATGATTAAAACTTAGTTAAGTACTGAAATAGTAGAAAGGCATGCCTAGGTTATTTAGGTGGTTTCACATAGATGATGATTATGATGAGAATTATAAGATAGACGCGGAATGTGATCCTGAATTTTAACCTGTAAGCCAATGACTACCGAGTGCAACTACTTCTTATCAATTGTACTAACCGAGTGCATCTACTTCTTACCAATTTGATTCCAGACAAATTATAATTAAGTATGACCGCATGATTCAATAGTACAACACTACAATCCAAAAGTAAGGTTTAATTTTCATGTAAAAACTGTAAATACTGCTACTTCTACAGGATGCATTTAATGACAAATGGGTGACCTTACCGAACCGTAATGAATTAGCATTAGCAACGTAGCATTATTATTATTTTACATTTGCCGCTTTCGCTTCCTAGATAGTCTCTGTGAGATCTCAGGTATGACTTCTTGGGTCTCATCCATCAGTTCAGATGATTCTTGAGCTTGTGTAGGCTCTGCTAAAGTGTTGTTTTCTTCAGACTGTTGTGTAGTATCCAGAACTTGCGTCGATGGTAATCTGGCACTGAACAAAAATATTATGATTATTTTTTTTTTAATTATATTTGGTAACAAGGAAAGGAAATGTTGACCAAGCGGTCACTTTATCAGTCCTGAAAATATTCATAGCAAAATTAAGCTGCATAATTTTGCGTAAGTAAGTAATAAAAAATAAATGTAAGTGTAATAGTGTAAGTATCAGAAGGCTGTCAGACATTTTATTCTTTGCATGTGCAACCATAGGTATTAAAGTATACTTTTGTTTGTACTACTAATACAAAATTCACACCTGAATACACCTAAGGGTTAGGCACAGGTGTATAAAACACATACAAATCTCACCAGCCGGTCGATTCTGTAAAAATCTCACTGTGAAATCATAAGTGAAGTGAGCACTTAATAGTGATAATACCTAGCGAATGACAGCTCACTCCACGCTCACTTCACCCAAGCTTTCACGGTGAGATGGTTACAGTATCGCACGGCAGTTCTCTATAAATCTCATGTAGGAGCAAGCCCTCAGGCTGCTACTGAGAAATCCGTTGTGGAAAAACCCAATAACACCTCACGACCTAGGTATTGAACCCAGGTTGTTAAAGTAATATGAAACTAACCCTTCAGCATCCAAGCGCTCCAGTTGTTCTTGCTCAAAATCAATTTTACAACACGGCCACTTCGGAACCCTCTCGATATACCGCAACAGGCATCTTGTATGGACAGCTTGTGCACATCCTGGACAATTGTAGCCCTAAAATACATAGACAAATTTTGAGAAATATTACTACAAGCACTTGGGACCTGCCTAATTCTTCAGAGCAAACAATGCATTTTATTTGTCCCTAATAAATAATTTTATCATTGATGCTGGCATGCTTTTTCCATTGGTGTTATACAGCTGTAAGTTGTCTAGTTTTCAACTATGTAGATAATTTCAAGTATCAAGCTTACAAGCATTTATTATGGAAACATCCATAATAAATGCTTGTAAGTACATATTCAAATTCAAATGTTTATTGTGTCTCAAATGCTACATTCTATACATAAGTTGAGACAGCCCCAGTAAGTAATCAGAGACACTTGTGTTGGGGTTGACTCGCTACTTCCCTTATTTAATACAATATTGAGACTAAATTAGTAGAAAAGAATACAAAATAAAATAAAACAAAATAAGACAATGCAAAATGAAACAAAACAAAACCCAGCTAAAAAGTAAAGTAAAAATATGTGATTATTATAGTTTCTATGAACTTATACTAATTCATGCGTGTTTGTGTGTGTATGTGCGCGTGTGTGTGTGCGTGTGGGTGAGTGTGTGCGTGTTGTTAAGTGTATAATATTGCATGTATGTGTCAAGTTAGCAAATTCGTTCTAAAATGTGCTCAGTTTCCTCATATGTTAAAGTTTTTAGCCACTCAGTTATAGCTTTCTTACATTCATACAAAACTTTAGAATGAAATTGGAGTTTAGTATTTATTTTGTTGTAAATATATGTAGATTGGGTCATATACTGACGTCTTGCAAAAACCGAACGAACCATTTCGGAGTGTGCTACAAAAATTAAAGTCACTTTTCGTGTCTGTCTGTGTGACCGCATTGTTCTAAACTATCGAACGGATATTGATGCGGTTTTTGCCATAATTTATAGATTTTTTTCCTAAAAGTTTGTGTATTATCGATGTTTTGTCAAGTCGTAAAAACCGTGCGAAGCAGGGGCGGGTCACCAGTTAGTTATGATGTGAAAATGATTTCAAACAATAAAGCAGGTGATTTGTTCAATCAATTAGGTAACGTCTAAAGGTTCTAATAAAAAAGAAAAATCACATACTCGGAAAACAATATGTTTACAAAGGAAACATTCCTCCACAGCATGTGGCATGTTCTGTTGAAAATATCCTTCAAACTCATGGATGGCTCTCACTCCTAAAGCATAGTTATCCTGTACCTTATCAAAGTACCGCATTCTACACCAAGTGTTCAGCACTTTCTGAAATGTTATATCGTAGGTAATATTATTTCTATATTCTGATCTTGGATCAACACAAACTACACATACAAATGCGAATAATGCATGCCATGATAAAACAAACCCATATTTCTAGGGACTGTTGACATCTTCAGCAAATTTTTGGCTCTAAAATCTTAAAATTAAAAAAACATACTAACTTGTGCATCAGTTTTAGTGAAATTAGATTTCATACTACTAACTAAATTCATTGCATTGATTTTAGTAATCTGCCTTGATTCAGTACTCATGATGTGTTCAATAAGCACTCTGAAGTATTCCAGTTCAGTAGAAGAAAATATGTTCTGTGCTTTAGTTGCAGCATCATCAGCCAGAGATAAAAATACAACAACATCCTCATTTGTCATTTCATCTTTGGTTATCCTTATTTCCTGGTAATATGGTCGTATTTCATCATTGATAGCCTTCACTATATCAGTCACTGACAGTAATTGCTCTTCATCTGAAATGAAAGTACCTTCTTAAGTATATTTTATTTATTTTCATCCTAAGGAATACATTTTTTATTGTTTTTGACAAAAAACATTTACAGAATATACAAATTAGTTGCCCATCGGCATCAGAAACAGGGTCCAAGCTGCTGCTGACCAGGGCTCTAGAGAGAGGAACATCCTCACTATGTATGCTGTTTTCAGAAGTACCTACTGCTTTCAGAATCAAACCTTTGACCCAGCTACACAATGAGAGCTTCCTGAGGTGTTGGTTGAGGCTCTTCGCTAACAGGCCATTAACTGTAACAACTATCGGTACAATCATTGCAGAGTTCACAATAATCCATAATCGCACAAAAAAAAACCTTTGGTTTCCCCAAAAAGGTCGCCGAAAACGCAGCCAGGATACAGACGCCAAAAAGTCTACATCGGCCCCATGGAGGGCCCGGAAAAAGTGTCCGTGACGCTCTTTGCTTTGTGTCAGTTCTCTTTCTCCAGAGAGTGGGGTGTGGCTCTTGTCCACTGCAACGACATCTTGGTGCATCCCCATGTCAGTTTGAAGGAAATATTCCCAGACATTGCAAATCCAGTGGTTGTGGAGGACTTTAGCATTTGAGAAACCTTGGCATAACCCAACCATTGAAGTCTTGTTTCTGCCTGATAAGACTACTTAACACTTTATTCAGGTGGCCAAAGAAGTGCTCCCTCTACAGTTATTTCATGTCAGCAGCATGCTTAATGCATCCGACATACCGAAATACTAGTAGGTTTCGGTTGAGACGTCCACACCGAATCCCATCCTGATGGTGCTACTGAAAGTTTCTGTTAGTCTTATACATCACAAATTGTTTCAAATCAACCATCTAAAGGAGGTGTGATATGACCTAACTACTCAACCGCTAGCCTAGACCTGAATCCTCCAGCAGTGTGCTTAGAGGATTCAAGGCTAAGTAAAACCAAAGCAGACTCAAACTATGTTTGTATGTTTTGTATTTCTGTTTTGGCAGAACAGGCATTTGATCTTTGACTGTATGTCTGTTGTAAATTATCATCCCTAAGCGCTTTAATCAGGATTTTTCATTGAATACGCTTGGATTATCCCACTATCACATACACAGATAACATTATATATTCTGTAGATATTAGATAACGTAGCTTAGCGGTTCACTAGTAGCATATGTTTGGTACATGATTAAACACCACGGTATTCTATTAGTTACGTAGTTTTTGTAGTTTCTTACCGTTAAACCTTTCCAAAGCTGCCTGTGCATCGACTATTGTTAGAACTCCTTGACTGGCCACTGTTCTTAGAAAGAATCTATGCATTTTACCGTATGTCATGGTTGATACTGCAATATTCTCCTTTTCTTGAAGAAAAAATTACCTTAATATTTGTCGTTGATAACATTAAAATAATATGTGGTGGCAATCTGTTTGTATCGGGCCGGCAAGGACTAGCAAATAAATACAATGCATGGGTGCGTTCCGAGTTGCGCTGTATTTGATTTGAGCTAGGGGTGGGCGTTGCGACGACGAACCGTATACAAAGACCGCTTTGCATTCTGCAACGATGCAACCGTTTGACGTCCTGGGTTTAAACAGTTTCAGTTCGAATTACTTGGTGCAATTTTTATTTTACGTTTATTATAATACAGTCGAGAATGCAATGGTTTAACTCTATCATACTTGTCGGTCGCGTCGTTGCCTCGTCGTCTCTCGTTCTGCGTTCGTTTTCGTTTACAAAACAGTCCTTACAATAAAAAGGGAACGTTTTATCAATGGAATACAGTCGATAATGTAATTATTAGCCTCGACAAAAAACGAAAACCTCGAACACGCAATTCTATACCATGTTGGATAAGTTTCAACCATCTTCAGTTTAAGCCATCTTCAAACCAGTCGCAACGACGACCGTTTTCTGCAACCGTTTTCGTCGTCGGAAGAACGGCTGCGTTTCGTCCGTCAAAAATTCGACAACGAGCAATCTTTTGTTTTTTATGAATTGCATCTCGCAGTTCCACCTATGTGGTTGTTGTCTGCTTAACCGGTCTTGCCTGTGGATGGCTCAATAAATTAAGGCCTCCAGCCAGGGCTTAAAAAACTTAAAAACTAAGCGACTTCACGTACGGACCTCAGCTTAGGGCGTCGCTAGGAGAGGGCAGCAAGGGACAGGCTGGATCGAGCGTTCCGAATTGTTGACAGCTCTCAGCTGTCATAATCGTGATATTTAAATCGGAACGCAAATGATTGATGTGAGTAGAGTGAGCGATTATGGCAAAATTCGGAGTGTAGCCAATAACGCGACTTGAAATGTCAATGGCAAAATCAAAACTTTGAAGTTTTTGCCACAGACAAATATAGATTAAATCTGAATCTGATATCTCTGGTCTTTTTGGTTAGGTAGAACATTTAAATTAAAAACAAAAAATCATCGATGAAGAAGTTTTAAGAAATCTTTACAAAAAAACTTTTTATTATTCGATCATACGGCTTTAACAAGTTTTCATCGCGTCATCAACAGAGATAATAGCTCAGCGTTGACTATCTAACAGAACAATGAAAACCACTCCTAACTGTTACGAAATAAAGACGTTATTAAATTACACTACGTACTGAAGTCTAGGGATCATGCCAACTATTCCAACTTATTTGGAACACACTGTAAAGTACTGGCCACAAAAATTGCAAATGTTCGTTGAACCTGCATTTTCGCACAATACGGCGCTTTGAAACGATATTTATTACTACATTGATATAATTATAATTATTGGATAATAATCATTGGATTGCTGTCACATTTTTGCTGCTTCTTGTAACTTTTGTGACTATGAAGCGCTGTGTCATGTCTCGAAGTGATGCATAGGGTGCTGTAGGTACGCGGGAAGCGGGGTGCATGCCGACGCTGTCAACGTGCAGCCAAGGGTAATTTGCCTGCTTTTTTGGGCGCGTTACAGAGCTACAGATGTTGTTGAACGTCACCGAAAAAGATACAGTCACTATTTAGAGATAAGACCGCTTTCTTCTTCGATAGTGCATAAGCATAAGCATGCATTAAGTCCGCCTTTGTACCTTTTTGTGTGCGGAAAGTTTAAATAAATAAATAAATAATAATGAGGCAATTTAAATGCGGAATGATAAGGTGACGATATTGTGCAACCTATGTTGATATTATGAGTGCATAATCTCACACCTCACCGACATCGACAGCGCGACAGCAGTATGGCCAAGATTTCATGTTCATGTAAGATAATGCTCGTGCACTCAGCCAGGTTGGTGATGAATGCACTCAGCGGGAAAAATACAAAAACACAAACACTGGTATTCAGCTGCATCAGGTTAGACTGGAAGCCAACCCCAACATAGTTGGGAAAAGCCTAGGCAGATGGTGAGAGTGGCGTGTTCAGTTAGCTGATCTCAATCCCATAGAGCGTGCGTAGGATTTGCTCGGGAGAAGAGCACCAGCGTTTAGTGACCTTCCTCAAAATTTGTACACGGAAAAAAGAGCTTAGGTACTGTACGGTCACCAAAAGGGATAAGTTACCAGTGTCGTCGCATATGGTTGAAGTTTGGTAAGAAACCAGTGGAAGTTTTTCAGTGAAATTTAATTTAAGAAAAGAACTTTGTGCTTTATATTCATTAAATAAAATTTATACCTAGTCTACAAAAATGTCTTTTTTCGTCCCATTTTATATTTACATTAAAAAGATTCAAAAAAGTTTTTTTCGCTAACAATAGAGCGCAGAGCGTACTGTACCCACTAAACTGATGAAGTGTACCTACTATATATTTTCTGATTAAGTCTTTAGAAGACAAAAAGCTTGGGATTGAGCTGCTGCCTTGTGATAAAACCATAAAACTTGACATTTTAACTATCATGCAAACTTATCATTATACCTAATTACATGCACCACTTTATATTATACACTTTGACATTGATGAATATTATACCTAGATATAAAAAAATATATATGAATATGTACTTTGTAAAGTATTATGGTACATCCCTATTGGCGTATCTTTAGCGGCTTTTTTCCCAGGGGGGGCCTGGCCCCTGAGATGCGACACCCAATGTACAGTCGGTGAGTACGATTAGCATCATAATTCATAAATAGCTTTACGCTTCTTATTGTACCTTGTCGCTGTAGCAGTGTAACGTAACATTATTTTTCGCATGATTGAACGAACTATGAATTGCTACATATTTTTTTTTTTTTAATTTGATTGATTGAGGCCAAAATAATATTAGCTTCATAATATATTTTACTAATATTATTACAATAAAGTAATATTTCCCTAGTATATTTTTTTTTTACTTTGCAATACAAAAGCTATTACGAGAAACTTATATTTTTAACTTATTCGCCGAGGTGTTGATAATTGGTGGAGTGCTAGCAATTGGGAACCTAGTCGCATTACGTCCGCTACGCGTAGTGTCCGTTTATGGCTCTATTGTTTTCTTGAAGGAGATTTTTTCTCGGATCAGTCGCGTTACAGCCGTACCTAAAAGTACACTGCTGCTTGTCTGGGATCACGATGTCACATCGTGCTCGCTTCTGGATCTCCGACTAGCTCTTGACTACCAACAAGGTACTAGTAGGTAGATATAAGTCGGAGACTGTTTTTTTTAGCCAGCCTATGGTATGGTCGTTTCCGCACCATAATTTGATGACACCCTCGGCAAACAATGGTTTGGCGTTGAAGGTTGGCCCTGGAGTGTCTTGCTTTGGCGAGTAGGCCTCGAGAATGATCTGCATCTGGAGTGCAGCGACTATCTGATCCCATACGTCCTTGCTGAGGATCCCCGTGCGGTCGCCGGTGATCGTGAGGTCTAGGATAGCGTTGGCAACTTGGACGTGGGTTCGCTGGACGATCAGTTCGGATTGATCCAGACGCGGTCGCTTATGCTTCCCCGAGGTGTCAATGTCTCGTAAGGAGCTCACTTGGCCGTAGCCATATCCTTCCAATCGGGTGGCTGTGTCTTACTGGTTCCTACAAGCGGTCTTTCTGGAACACTGGTTGGCTGTTCACTGGGCGGTGGTCGGCTTGTGTCGGCCTCTGCCTGCGACCACTTTCCGGCGGAGATAAGCTGGCCGCTTGTCGGTTCGACCGAAGTAGGGCAGTCCTGTCTGTTGCACCTTTTTTATTTTTACCTGAACTTGCAGGACATGTAGTGGCAACTTCTGTTTGTGGTGATCTGGAAATGATTATTATAATTACAACACAAAAGGCACACAGATATGTATAGTAAATATTTTATCCAGTGAATATTTTTATTATGTACACCATATAAATTACAGATAATTTAAACTAGGTAATAAATTAAAAAAAAAAAAACAAAAATATATCAAAAGCCAACCATAGTAAATGTATTGATGGATTAACAGTAACATGACTTAGATGTTATTCAGTAATGTTGTGCATATTCTTAAATACTTGAGTTGGATACAAAAGCATTATAGTGCTGTATTTATGTAAGTTACTGTTTTGTGAAGCTCGAGAAGGGCTTGTGGCTAAGTAATACCGTTACACGGGTCGATCGATCAGGTTAAGTTACGCTTGCCGCGGTTGGTCCGTGGATGGGTGACCATCTTCACATACCAAGACCCTTCCGTGTCTCGGAAAGCACGTTAAGCCGTTGGTCCCGGCTGTCATTCGTGCATCTTTGGCAGTCGTTACGGGTCGTCAGTAGCCCGAAAGTCTAACAACCTATCTTACCAAGGGGTATCGTATTACCCAGTAAGCGGGTTGTGGAGGTCAGATAGGTTGTCGCTCCATGTAAAATACTAGTATTCAGCTGCATACGGTTAGACTGGAAGCCGACCCCAACATAGTTGGGGAAAGGCTAGGCAGGCGATGACTGTTTTGTGAAGCTTATATTTGATGGAATGATGAAAAACTTAGGTAAGTAAGTACTAGAAAAGTGAAAGGGGTCATGCTGAGCTAATTTAGGTGGTACCTGACGAAGATGATTATATCAATGAGAATAATAAGATCGACGTTGAATATGATGATTTGATTTTAACCCTTAAGCCAATGACTGCAAACTACACTACAAGCACTAAAATGAAACAACTGCACTAGCCGAGTGCAACTACTTCTCATTCTTTTTATTTCTAAATAAATTATAATGAACTATGACCACATCATTCAATAGTACAAAACAACAAACAGTGGGTTGTGTTGTTTCATAATACTGCTACTTCTACAGGATGCATTTAATGATAAATGGGTGACCTTACCATTTGGTACAGTAATGAATTATCATCAGCAACTTAGCATTATTATTATACATTTGACGCTTCCTCTTCCTAGTTACTAGTTCTTGGGTCTAATCTATCATTTCCGAAGCTTCTTCAACTTGTGTAGGTTCAGCTACAGTGCTGTTTTCTTCAGAATGACGTGAAGTACCCGAAACTTGCGTCAGTGGGAATCTGCAAATAAATAAATTATAAAATTTTATTTATATTTTTTATATTCCTTTTAATTAGACTTATATGTTCTTTATTTTATATTTTAAATATATATTTTATTGACTTAGTGGTGTACAACATAAACAATATAATGTCTGTCTGTTAAGTCTCATGTACTAAGCACAAATCCAAATTCCAGACTGCTACTGAGAAATCCGTATTGGAACAACCCAATAACATTTCATCCAACAGGGGTATTGAGCTCAGATTGGTCAAGCAATATGAAACTAACCCTTAATTTTTCAAGCGCTCCAGTTGTTCTAGCTGAAAATCAATTTTGCAGCATGGCCACTTCTGAACCCTCTCTAAATACTTCAACAAGAATTTTGTATGGACCGCTTGAGCACATCCTGGACAATTGTAGCCCTGAAATAACATAATGTTAGGTTTAAAAAAATACAACTACAAGCTGGGACCTGCCCATTTCTTCAAAGCAAACTATGCATTTTATGTATTTCTGTTTAGAGGAAATACATGCTTATGCCATTAATGACATCACAGCTGATAGTTTTCTAGTTTTCCTGGTGGATTTGAGTTATCAGCGACTAAGTAAACAATTTAAAGTATCAAGATTGTTTCCATGATTGATTGTTTTTGTTTGCCTAAGGCATTAAGTCCGCTTTTGTACCTTTTTGTGTGCGAAAAGTTTAAATAGATAAATAAATAAATAAAAAATGCTTAAATGTACATTTTATAAATATAAGTCACTTTTCGTGTCTGTAATGGCCATAATTTAGAGAATTTATTCCAGAATGTTTATGTGTATTTTTTTTTTCTAGTTAGCATACAATGACTCATTGCTGAGCCAAGGCCTCCCTAAAATCCTTCCCTTCCAGGCATCCCTTTCCAGAGACACCTTGATCCAACCTTTGTGGTACACATTATGTGTATACAATAATATTAAAATTACATATTATATGTACTTATACATATAATAAAGAAATCTCGATGTTTTGACAAGCTGTAAAAGCAATTTCAAGCAATAAAGCAGGTGATGCGTACAATCAATTAAGGTCTCAAAAGTTCTAATGAAAAAAAAAAAAAAAACAATGTCACATACTCTGAAAACAATATGTTTACAAAAGAAATATTCCTCCACAGCATGCGGCATCTTCTGTACAAAATATCCTTTAAACTCATGGATGGCTCTCACTCCTAAGGCATAGTTATCCTGTACCTTGTCAAAGTACCTCATTCTGCACCAAGTGTTCAGCACTTTCTGCAATGTTATAATTGTTACATTATTTGTATATTCTGCTCTTGGATCACACACCAAATAAAAGCCAGTTGGCAAGCCTACTGCCCAGATTGTGGCAGACATGCATTTATGTATAGCCACATATGGAGGGATTTTGAAACACCCCAAAAATTTTTTTTTTTCGTGATCTTCTCTCTCATGGTTCCATAGTGAAAGTTGTTCATATTCATGGGTAGAAAACCCTGTAAAAATTTGGAGATGGTTAAAAAATCATGCAATATACAACATTCATTTTAGTATATGGCAAACCCGAAACACGTGTCTGGTATTTTTATGTAAAGAATCTATGTACAAAATTTCAAAACTGTATCATGTAAAATCACGAAGTTATAAGCTTGTTACCTGATGTTACCTGATTGTTCGTACAAAAAGTTAGTTACCACTTAGCACGCGCCACTGGCCGACCGTGACCTATGTTTTGGGCATATGATTGCGGATATGTACTTAGTGTCGCTCGGTGTGCAACTTTTTACCATTTTTAAATATTTTTGGGACAAAATATAACATGGTGTGAAAATTATTGGAATCGATTCAGTTAGTTATTCAGAACAAACTATAGGTTTGCAGTATACTAAAAAATAATGTTGTATATAGAGTGGTGGCATCTTCAGCACACTTGGCTGTCTAAACAATTCAAATCAGTTGAAGCAGACTTGACTCAGTCATACTGATTATGATTACAGGTCCATAGGTGGATTTAATTGATTGTCATCTACAGGAGGGCGGGGACGTGCGCATCTGTGTTACCTATTATAATGAATTCAGTACATGATTATGTCTGAACCCCCTGTGCTGAAATTTTTGTTGGTTATTTAAAAAAAAAAAAAAAGCTGTTTCATACATTTTGACCTTGTAGGTATTCTACGAAACAGCAGATTGTTTTTTTGAAACTTTTCTACTGTCTAGAATAATGTGCTGGATCTATGCTTACAGTTTCCGTGTTGAGGTCCCTCCCACCCTGTGTATTAATAACCAAGAATTTCTAAGGACCTATTGCCAATTTGGGCGTTAATTGTTGGACTGGTAGATATCACCACTATCACCTAAGATTATTGCCACTCTTTGGCAATTAACACCCAAAATAGAAGGAAAAAAAAACAATACTCTTGTGCATCAGTTTTAGTTATATCAGATATCATACTACTAACTAAATTCAATACATTGATTTTAGTAATCTGCCTTAATTCAATAATCTTGATGTGTTCAATAAGCACCCTGAAATATTCCAGTTCAGTAGAAGAAAATAAGTTCTATGCTTTAGTTGCCGCATCAAAATCAAAATCAAGTCATTTATTCAAACTAGGCTGAGAATCAGCACTTTTCGAACGTCAAAATTACAAAAGACAGTCCCCCAAAACGCCCGCCCTTCACCACTTCCTAGTGCTTTCGCTGGGAAGAAGAAGTGGCGCAACAAACTCCCCAGCAGCACAGCTGTCTGATCAGTTAGAAAATACTTGACTGAATACAATACAAGGTATGCAAAGTAATTAACATTACAAGACACAGGACACTAAATTTAATTATTTGCCATATGTCAGCTAGCAACGCCAATATACCAAGAAATACAATAAAAAATTATACGTAGGTACTCAAGCAAAAATTAATAAATGAAAATTAAATAAAAGCCTCCAGGTATGAAGGGCGTGATCGCTAACATATTTATGCAATGCTGGGTTCTGTTTACATAGCTGTCGCTTGAAGTCACAAATGATAAACTAGGACCATCGAAGGAAACTAAATAAACAAGTTATTACTAATTATAACAATAATAAAACCATGGTCAGCAAGACGACCAGTCACCACAAGCAGCACCCGTTCACGAGCATAACGCAAAGATCAGCCATTACCCCCCTCGCCATATTTGAGGGAAGGAGGCAACCCGACCCCCGACGCTACCGCAAGCAGTGACATCTGAGGGAGCATGACGAACTTGCTGCCGGTTGCTCAGGTAAGAATAATATGATCAATCGTCGAGGTCACTAGCTAACCACATATTGCAATCAACTCATTAGAAAACATTTAAATGGGTTGATTATGTCAATAATATAATAAAAATAAAACTAAACTGATTTGACTTATACAGCCCAATAAAAACAATTGTATAGGTAATGAGCTCATATAACCTATTAGTAATGTAATTCTGGAGAAAGAACATAAACATTGTCTTGAGTTAATCAGGGCGACCAACTATTCTTATCGTTTAAGTAGTCGTTGATGGAGTAGTATGCCTTTGAACAAAGGTTGGATTTTACTTGAGCTTTAAATGCATTAAAAGCCAAATCTAGCAAAGAAGAGGGTAGCTTGTTATAAAAGGCTATACCAAGCCCAACAAATGAGTTATGAACCTTATGAAGCCGGTAAAAGGGAGCACGTAGTTTGTCCTTATTTCTGGTGTTAACATTGTGAACATCACTGTTTTTAGTATACAAGTGTATATTTTGCCTAATATTTTGCATCATCGGCCAGAGATAAAAATACAACAACATCCTCATTTGTGGTTTCATCTATGCTTACCTTTATTTCCTGGTAATATGGTCGTATTTCATCATTGATAGCCTTCACTAAATCAGTTACTGACAGTAATTGCTATTCATCTGAAATGAAATTATTTGTTTTTTTGTATGTTTGTTGCCAATGCTTTTGCTGAACAGGCATTTGATCTTCGACTGATTTAGTATGTGGCCTAGCTAGTTAATTCACATCCCTAAGCCTCTTCATTCATGGGCCAGTGATGGGTGTACTAAGAATTTTTCATTAAGTTCGGATCATCCCACTACCACATACACAAATTCACAATTTATTCTGTAGGTAACGTACCTTAGTGCTTCACTAGTAGCATAATATGTTTGGTAGATGATTAAACACCCCGGTATTCTATTAGTTACGTAGTTTCTTACCGTTAAACCTTTCCAAAGCTGCCAGTGCGTCGATGATTGATATAACTCCTTGACTGGCAACTGTTCTTTGAAAGACTCTATGCATTTTACCGTACTTCATGGTTGATTCTGCAATATTCTGCTTTAATTGAAGAAACAATTACCTGGTAATATTTATTTTAGATAAACAGATAGAATAATAATTGGTGGCGATTTGTTAACTCGGCATGTAAACAATATCTTGACACCGAGTGATAACAAGATGTGAATGTGAAATGTCAATGTCAAAACTTTGAAGTTTTTGCCACAGAGCAAAGGAGTTTTTTTTTAATCCGTTATCTCTTCGCACACTGGTCTTTTTGGATAAGTCAGTATTAAAGAAATGAAAATAATATGTACTTTTACTATTCGATTATAAAGCTTTAACAGGTTTTCACCGCATCTTCAACAGAGCTAACAGCTCAGCATTGGCTGACAAACAGATACATGGAAACCACCCCAACCAGTTGTTTCGTAGCGAAATGAATAACAAGGACATGACTCTGCAGTCATGTCCGTGTTAATCATTTACATAATCCTATGGTACAACATAGGTATCGGTTAGTAACGAGCCAACGATTTGGCAACGCAGGGCCAATGAATGGCCTGACAAAGCCGAAGCTCCATCGCTGTGGTTTTACTCTATGCAAATAATGTCACCCCGGTTGAATAAAGCACTGAAATTCAGTAGCTCTTTGCATTTTTTATCTTCTTGCCTTTTCCGAATCAGCTCATCTACGAAATACTTACCTCCCAGCTAGGTACCTATTACTTTAGAGGACAACCATTACAGTACCTATGGTAAATTAGTCAGCACCTGACGTAAATTGACGTATTTTTAGTAACCAATTTTTGAACCCTTAACTGCATCGTGATGGAAATTTCCATCAACCAATCCAATGCCATATTTTCGTTTCCACAGAGCACGGCGATTCCCCAATTGTCAGAGATATTCAATTCATTTTGTTCCCAGTAGATTTGTTCTGATTACATAAAGATGTAAATTTCCACCAGGCCATTTAGAAAAAAAAAAGTATTTTTTTGAATATATTTTTTAAAATATTTTTTTTTTAATGTTACGTCCAAATAAATTTAATTTGTTTAAAAAGTAAAAATCATGCAATTAAGGGTTAATCACGTCTAAACTTGTCTATGGAGTGTCTTGATTTGACAGGACGAAAGTAATATTTATCTTCTGTCCTTTTTTAATGAAATAGAAAGAAAAAGATGCACTGAACTTAGATTTAATTTAGTTTGTGAACAAGGCGTTCGGCGCCATCGTCACATCAGTATTCCCCGACAATCTGTCAATGTTTCTTTAATAGGTAGTTCAAAGTTGATTGTGAAAATTTGACAGTTTCGGGTAGCTTGATGTGCTGGCGTCTGTACCATTTTCCAGCAGAGCAAAAAAAAGTTGTAGTGAGTTTCTATTCACATGCAGCTGACTTAAAGAGTTCTATATTATTATTATTATTAAAAGCTTGCGGTGTCCCACTGCAGGGCAAAGGCCTCCTTACTCTATTTCCAGTTTTCTCTGTATAAAGCTGCTGAGGCAAGCGACATCCCGGTAGGCGGAAATGGCGGGATGAGCTGGACTCCTTCAACTAGAGTTCTCTAAGCTATTAACAAATATTTCTTGCGTTTTGACAGAGGTGTAATCACCTACTTAATCCAGTTATAACATTATTACATTAATTACGTATACTGCGTCAAATTTAACTAGCTAGCGGAACTCCGCATACGTGATGGTATCGATATCTAAAAACGACAAAATAATAATTAGTTACTTACAAGTGAAGCTAACAAAAGCTGTTAAAAAAAATTATGGTTTTTGGGGGCCGCTGTTTGTGTTGTTACTTGAAGTATGAGTTGAGAATTTTTTTTGTTTTGTTTTATCGTCATCATGTCTGTGAAGTTTGCACAACGAAAACTATTTTTTTATACTGAAATTTCAAGTGACTACACTACCGGCGGTTGACCCCAAAAATAACTCGGCAAATTTATTTTTATTTGATCATGTTTAGATATCGATACCCATCACCTCTACAAAGTTTTGCTAGCTAGTTCAATTTGACCCTGTCGAGTACCTCCCCTACATTTCGTCAGTTAGGTTCGTTGAAAGTATGGTGCAAGCATTGGCCAGGCACAAATAAAGACTGTTCTACAATTACAAAATCAAAATCAAAATCAAAATCAAAAGTCATTTATTCAAACTAGGCTGAGAATCAGCACTTTTCGAACGTCAAAATTACAAAAGACAGTCCCCCAAAACGCCCGCCCTTCACCACTTCCTAGTGCTTTCGCTGGGAAGAAGAAGTGGCGCAACAAACTCCCCAGCAGCACAGAATGACACAATTTTATGATACAATTTTTTTTTGTTTTGAAAAATAAGTAATAGTACATTATGATATAAGTGCGGTAAGTTGAAAATTACAGCTGAGGCGATATTACTAGCCCGAGCCGTAGGTGAGGGCTATAAGAAAGCAGAGGCTGTAATTATCAAACCGCACGTATGTCATACGACGTTTTATAACACATTTGTGAGGAAACAAATAAAATAATAATTTTTAATAATAATAATTTTTACTTTTTCACAAATTAGCGATGCGCGCGCATCAGCGTCTTTTGTTTATGGCAAAGGCACAAAAAACAGCCAGTATTACTAATAAAGTAAATTAATAATTTTGTGTTTTTGTTACAGATAAATGGTTGTAATTAATTGTCAAAATTAATTAAATTAAAGAATTAAATGTTTATTTATTATATTTTATCTCCCAAAGTTAATTTTATTCATAAAATGTTGACCACTTTTCTGAAATAAAAACTCTTTGCTAAGATTTAAAAAAAGTACCGTTCGTTTTAGACGGAGCATCTTGATAAACCGTGCGCTTTACATTACAATTACGCACAAGTACGTAATGAGATACATTACGATATTGAAATTGGTGCAGTAAGAGACCTTTTACGAGCAAATGTGTTATAAAAAAATATATGTCATAACAAACTTAACCCCGTTGAACCGAGCGGGCTAAACCACAGCTTTTCAAATGGCACTTGCGATCGAGTGCGGCGTTCAAATTACTTACAGTGGTTAATTGCTATAGTTTTCGTGATCGCTTCCTTCATTTACCAAGGTTCTTTTATTTTCGACTAGCTGTTATCTGTAATATGTAGTAATGTAATATGTATGTCTTACTGATTATTATGAAGAACATTACATTTTTGGTCGTGCCTTTTTGAGCGTTTCCTAAGATACATACATAATTATCTCTTTGTTGCAACACGTTTCTTTGTATTGGGAAAAAGTAAAACCGTAGGGTCTTCCCATCACGCCATTATTCGACAGAAACCTAGACCTACCCACTTTTTGCAAGTTCTGTTTAAGTCCCATATATCATGGGACGAGACTACTAGAGCTGAGATATTTTTTTTTTCTTCTAAAATAGTACTTATCCTAAAAGCTCAACACTGTCCGACTCGAGAATAGAACTCAAAACCCCAGACCAAACGGTTGCACTTACTAGAGAGACAGTCATCAAGTAGGTAGGTTTTTAGAAAAGTCATAATCAGAGAAGAAACCCGTTTTCACAGTGAGTCAGCATTTTACCTCGTAGAATGTGTCACGAACCAGCGATTATTCATAAGAAAAATACACTCGAAACGACAATAAACATAATCGTGAAAATCTTTGAGCGCTTACATGCAAACGGCTTCTAGTAGGCGAACGTTTGACGGGTTAATAAAGTTGATTGTCGGTTTATAACGGTTCCCTTATCATATTTTAGCGTCCAACAAAGCAAGACATACTAACATTATTAAGGAGCAAACGTACGGGCCGCGAGCATCGTGCTCCTATTAAAGTCGTAATTGCTTCCCCGTTCCCTAATTACTACGTCCTGTTTCCCCACGCTCTCTTATCAATTATGGGGTCCCGTCCCCTGTGAAGTCGCCACAATTTCAAAGGAAAAGTTTCCACACGATATAATAGAAACAAATACGTGCATATAGGCACTCTAATCTATCAGCCAATTTCATGTTTCGTGTTTGGGAACTAAACTAGAGAATAGAAATTGGTGTTCTATCATTCATGGCCTTCAACTATATCTTCTGCTACCGTTACGATAAACCAGTTTCTTCCCAAAGAAAGTTACTAACTATTTATTTAACTTGATGAAATGTTATGAAGCTTTAAAGTAACGTTGCAGGAGCGTATTCTTTTATAGTCTGGCGATATCTACTGTTCAAAAGATGTCCGTTAAGTATGATGGTGACGCAAGCACCATTTAATCGATTGGTAACATAAAGTTTGAGTAGCCGTCAGCTTTCTCTACGACAATCATTTGAATAGTCACAATATTTAAGTCGTAAATACGTCCATAGGTATACTATTTTGAGTTGATGTCTATAGATTTGTCAGGCCTGTTGGTCTAGTGGTCAGTGGCCCTGACTACTATACGCAAGGTCGTGGGTTCGATTCCCACCTAGGACAAATTAATGTTTGTGTTATGAGCACGATCATTTGTTCTTTGTCTGGGTGTAATTTATCTATAATATGTATGTATTTACAAATATATATGTATGTTTATCAGTTGCCTAGTACTCATAGCACAAGCTCTGCTTAGTTTGGGACTAGATGGCGTTGTGTGAAAGTTGTGGAATATTATTATTATTTATATTATAGATACGGAAGAGTATCTCCTCCGTGCCTCGGAAAGCACGTTAGGCCGTTAGTCCCGGCTGTCATTCGTGGATCTTTGACAGTCGTTACGAGTCGTCAGAAGCCCGAAAGTCTGATAACCAGTCTTACGAACCAGTCGCTCCATGTAAATGGTATTCATCTGCATCCGGTTAGGGCAGACGATGATGATAGTGATAATGAAGAGACATAGGTCTGTCCTTTTTCAAATAGGTATCTGGGTAACAACTTCAACCACCTAAAACATTAAGCTTCGACTTAACAAAGTTAAGTACGAAAATATAAACACAAACATAAATTCATTAGTTTTCAGTACCCACGTATGCTTTTATAGACGGCATAACTCTCTCAGTAAATTATCTAAGCTACGAGCGCTTTCAAAACTTTTAATGGAGTCAATTTGGCCTCGCATTCAAAACACCTAACGTACTGGATGCCGAGGCAGGCCAGGTAAGTACGATTTATACAAACATTAGTGCCGAGCCTTTTATACGTGAGCCAACTTTTCTTAGAATTTTCATGCTTTTTGAATAGCGGGATGGCACAGTCAAAGAATTTCATTTCCGGGGAGCAATACACTAGGGGCATACAATCAAAATCCAGGTTTACACTTTCATTATTTCATTATTATAAGGTAGTATTCTCTCTATTGAACAGAGGTACGTCCGTGGTCCTTATTGATACGGGCTATACTTACAATACATATTCCTCTATTTTAAGCGGGATGACGCTCGCTGCCGGGTGCTATTTGCCACACACCTTTCTGTGAAATTCGTTCAAGTGCATCGCATACATGAATAGAACGGAAAGAGCAACTGCATGTTTTAATAGAACAACAAAAAGTGGAAAATAGACACGATCCGTGGCAGACACGCTGGAAGTTTGAAAGTGTGCCAAATAGTAGTTAAAGTTTACCACTTCTAGTGAGTATCTAGTGGATGATTATACTGCTTTAAAAAGTTTTCATGGTTGCCTCTGAAAATATGAAGCCACTTAATAGGTAGGTAGGTACCCGAGGGTTTAAATAATGACCGCTAAACGAACAGAGCTTTTAGTATTTGAGAAATATTTAAAAAAATATTAATATAATGATGCTTTAATGTCAAATACAGAAATAAATCTGAACGTAAGTAATAAGGGTCTTTACGGGTGGTGTCAGAAAAAGACAAGATAGAAGAACGAAAAAACGTCACTCAAAGAGCAATGTCAGCGGTAACTCTAAAGGTTTTTCCAAGAGACAATAATGCGATGTTCAATGACTATACTTGTCATTGTCCAACATTCAGTAGTAGGCGAAACGTTAACAATTCGGTTTGAAGGCAGTTAGAGAAGTTTTAATGGAGTAATTTGGAGGTGTATTGAAAACAACCGGCTCTCGGAAACGACAGAATTGAACCAAGCGAGCTCCACCCCAACCGATTAAGAAAACCAATTCTAATTTCCCAGTTTCACCTTGTTTCTAGTGTAATTTTTGCATTGTTGGTAGGTATAATCGGCCAGGATGTTGGGATTAAATGCTGCTGTGGGCACTTTAAAGTAATAGAGCCGCCATTGTGGTTTCACAGTGGTGTTAAACTGCATTATACGTTTACTTTGATATTAACTATTAAACATTCTGTTTACAAATTATTTTATTGTGTTTTCAATTACAAAGGTAATATAGACATTTATTGTTTATGGTAGGTATAAAGTTGGTTGGTATATATAGATACGTTCAGGACACATCCGCCGCCAAAAGCTAAATACGAATATTTCCGATATTAGGTACACTTGGGTATAAAACCTAAGGATAAACCACGTGGGTGGAACAAAGGAACCAAAGGAATTTACGTCTTTAGTTTTGTATTTATATGGATTCAACACTAAACTAAACCTCTAAATATTTAATCAAGGGGCAATAGTTTATTAATTCAAATAGTTAATATCAAATCCTAATTGTACCTAACATGCGAATAGATAAACTGTCAACGACTCAACGACGAGGGAATTTTCACTAACAACTTGCGTTAACTTGCTAAATTTTAACGTTTCAAAATTACTTCACATAATTCCCTAGATAAACGCAAACTACGAATGTGAAATGTGTGATAAGATTTAATATTGTATTTCTGCATGAAATGACGCAGTTTTGCACTGAGCTAACTGAATACAGTCCATTAAAAGTTCTAGCAACATTCATAACTCGGTTCTCGAAATTTGGTCTTAGCTAACAGTTTACCTTCAGATATTTATGATATAAAGCAACAGTTTCATAATAGGTAATATCAGAGGATAGTTTTGCTATCCACATTCGTTATGTTTTGAGCTTTTTAAAACATGGTCGTCCCAAATATGTTCATGGTTTGCTGGTTTTTTAATACGTACACACCATGTGCGATTGTTTGTATTGTCTTCAACCGTTAATTATGAGGAGACATATTCATATCATTCATTGTGATAACGTTTTTTCAGTAGGTTTGTAGGTTGTATAAACTACACAATTCAGTTGTAAAGCTTTTGATAGAGCTGCGTCCGTCTGAAATCTTGATACTTCATGCAAAACGTAACAGATGGAGCTACTGGTCACTATTGTTTGGACGCTGTGAAAGTTTTGTTGACCTACAAAAGTTGTGAAAAACTGAAAGGATGTGTTTTTCAGAGTTAATAAGTAAGTATGGCAGGTTCCTTAATTTGGGAGTTCCTACACCATTCCCAATGCCCGTTTTCACAAAATGTTCGGTGCAGGTATATTAAATGAACAATCACACCTCCATGACTTTTTTTAATGAATATAAAATCTAAAACTAATAAGTATACTCGTATCAAACGTGAAAATAGAGGTCGTCTATTAAAATGTTCAACCTCGTCGCGACTTTAGTTTCCATACGATTTAATTTCTCGCATGTCTATCTACCGAATGCCGACCGCCGACTGGCGTAAGGCCGAGTACAGCATAATTTCACGGATGCTTTACCGACTACGCGACGACAGTGATGTATGAAATTATTCACTTAAGTGTTTTTTGACTTTATAATATCAAGTTTATGGAGGTGAAAATTGTATTAACCCTTTATGGGTCTCTGTCCAAATATTGGACACCATACATTTTCAATCTTCGCGATTAAACTAAACGTTAGACAAATGCAGCAGTAAAAAAGAGCAAGCTCTTGGAAAAAAGAGCAAAATAGAGAGTGTCAAATGCAAAGTACCATTATGCATTGCACCACGTTTTGCACAATTTCATAACCGAGAAGGGGCAGGGTCCAAAATGTGGACACCATATTTTTTTAAGTAAGAAAAAAAAAAAAAGTATATCTCAACAATTTTCAGTATTCTGGTTTTAAAGGCTCCTACACACAATGCCGGCGGCAATACCGGCGGCCGAGCCGCCGGCACTGCCGCCGGCAGGCCGGTGGGTATTCGAGCCGTCGGGCTTGCCGCACACACGAGCCGCCATTTTCTATATTGTAAACTTGGGCGCACCCAAAACCTTCTCTTTCTTTTACATTTTTTCTTATTAAAATAAAAATTACAACTGCGATGGCAGTGCGGATTTCTTTATTCATCGTAACCAACGACAAATGTGCACTTCACTAGCGTTCTATATGACTGTCGCAACTGGAATGATGCTTGGCGGCTTTATACAGCATGTGCGGCATGGCTTGCATATGCCGGCGGCATGACCGAACGGCAAAAACCCGGCGGCACTGCCGCCGGCACTGTGTGTAGGAGCCTTAATATCCCAGTGTTTTATTTTTACATACAAGCCAGTTTCTGCCCTATAAAGGGTTAAATGTGTTCGCGCTTTTACTGGAATGTAGTGTAACTCAATTATTTCGTAATTCTTCATTTAATTATACTACAGGGTCTACACACACAGGGTTTCAGTTTAAACGTAAAGCACTAGATTTCATCTTAATTTTAATAAGCTGTACCTATGAAAATCTCATCATATGATACTGAAGCCGTCTTTTAGTAAGCAAGAGGAGCCAATTAGCTTATCATCATTACGATCGTATCTATAATTAATGAGCTTAATCAATTACGATAAGATGTGTTTGGAAACTGACATCGGTCACCATATCTGTACCTACCTACACGATGCATGTTGGTATCTATAGCGTACATAAAGCTGAACGAAGAAAACAGCATCAGAATTAAAAAAAAAGATCATCAAAACAACTAAAGTTTTGAACCAAACAGAACGAGCGTTACGAAAACGTTTGTTTGAGTATAGGTTTGCTATTTATACAACGACACCTCAAAATGAACCCAAGAATTATGAAGTCGCGTGTTTTCAATAATAATTTTAGTTTTTAGATTATTAGTTTAATTAAGTTTGTTTTTTTTTTCTCATAATTATGTAACTTATCCTTAAAGCATGCGGAGTTTACCTATAAGTGATTGTTACACTATTGTACTCTACTCTATTGCTTGTTACCTTTAGCATAATACCAGTGTAAACAATTGTTGGTGAACCAATAAATAAATAAATAAATTATCCAATCTAGAATCGAATCAAAACAGGCCGAAGTGGTTTCTTTGTTTAGCTACAAGTAGGTGTACACGTAAAAGCGATTTGGTAATTTCATGGTACCGAACAGAAGCGGTTTGTCTCGATCGCCTCGTTCTTTTTTCAAAGTGTATCGAATGAAATGCCTAGTTACGGTGCTACAAACTTTTTTTTTTAGGGGTCCGTCGTGTGTACGGGTCCAATTTGGCTCATATTTGAACTGCATTGAGTAGTCACGAATTCGCCGATCGAATACATTATAGATTCTGTTTCAGAATCGAAACGCAGCAGTGTTTTAAAGGGAAAATGTACTAGTGTTTATTTTTGGGAATGTCAACAATAAACAAGGCTGGCGGTAAATGGAAATCGGTATGGATGTTTTAAAGCTCATTGTGTGTGTGATGATTTTTGAATAGCTTTTAAAATACATGGTGTAGTACGTAGTACCTAGGTACACATGGTGTCATGTATGTAAAAGTGTCGATAGTATGTTGCTTTGAAAGGATTGTCACCTATTTTCCCTTTGTGAGAAAAAATTGTGAAGGTATAGAAACATAACAATTTAAAAAAAAAATCTCCCCAAAAAGGAATATTTACGTTTAGCTCCTTTAACTTAATTTATAAATTTATTTTTGGAACAATGGCTTTGTATTATAATAAAAGTGTTATAACTTAGTACAAAAATGTTTCGAAACTTGCCGCGAACTGCTCGGCCGAAAGTAATTCAAACAAAGTAGATAAAAGTTGCGGCGCTAAAGAAGCGATTAAAAGAAAAATTATTATTCTTTGAAATTAATTACTTTCATAATAAAAGTTTTTTATGGGAAAGTATAATACGAACATTTGTTGCTTACGTTAGATAGTATCTAACTTAATTTACACTTAAGTATCATGTAAGTAATAGGCTATAAAATACAAATCGATAAGTCAAAATCATATACTTCTCTTCTTGTTCTCACACACTATTGTCTACATTTCTATTTTGCCGGTCTACTGTAAGAAATTTCTTAAGAAATAAGCAGTACCTTTGAACTCAATACTTCTACGAGTAGGTATATGTCGTATATGTATCTGTTTTACTGTGTGTACAGACGCCAGCACATCAAGCTACTACAATCTCTCAGATTTCTTTAATAGATTTTCAACTTTGCCGCTAAAGCATAAGGTTCAAAGTTGATTGGGAAAATCTGTCAGTTTCGGGTAGCTTGATGTGCTGGCGTCTGTATATAAATAATAAAATAAAAATAAATCAATTGCCGCATGTATGAAAAATCATCACTTGATAACGACTCGACAATCTGGCAGATTATTTTTTGTTGTGTTCGTTTTTGTCAGGACCAGGTTTGCATGACAGGAAATTTTTGGAAAATCCGCCGGGAAAATCGGATATCCGGGCGAGGCTGGACACGAAAACTTAGTTAGCTAATAAAAATACAAAATTTCAGGAAACTGGTTGTTTGCTGGACACAGCGGGGTAGCTACGTAACGAACTAACAGTACCAATGCCTTTCAGTTCGACAGTTTAACAACATTCAATGCGTTACTTATGTTGTTGAGCAGACAAATTTTTCGAACATACGAAGCAATGGATTAGCAATATCCTTCAAAATCATTCAGATTGTGTTTGATCGTGTGTTGCAAAATTAGGGTGCAGATAAGTTCTTCCCTGGTTAGTATGGTTACGGATATAGGTAGGGAAAAACTAATAATAATTTTCCATTTTAATAACAACTTTCACTCTTTGACATGTGTATGAAATTGCTTTAACACAGCTGGCGTAGTGTAACAATTTGATAAAAAGACATTTTAACATACACACAATATTTTATAACAATTACACAATAAAACAATAGGGTTTGGGGCGAAGATTTCGGTGCGCAGCCCACTCGACGGACGTCAAACGACTCTTGTCAAAAAAGGGGCGCGCATCGAATGTCTTTTTAAAGGTAGCTTCTAGAATGTTCTAGAAGCTTCGACTCGCTCTCATTGGCCGGGCGGGAACGAGATGCGTTTCCGCCTGAAGCGCGTGGATTGTGGCGGGAGCTGTTAAAAATAGCTTCGCGTTATAAAATATTGTTGATTGTGTCTTCTATAGTCTCAATTAGCATATAGAGTCGAGCTTTTTAATGATCATGATCAACTTTTGCCACAGTCGGTTCACAGTTATTTACCTCTGACGGAAGCAAGCTAATAGCAGCCTTATTGCGATGAGTAAAAAGATCGCAATAATTTTGACTTTTCGCAGACTTGTCAGTGGCAGCAACCCAAAAGCAAGCTTATTAGAATGACAATAAAGATCACCGTGATTTGGACAGTGATGCAAAATCACAAGTAAAAAAAAAACTGTGAAAGTGAGTGCACACAATTGATTACAGCCGTGCGATTCTATAACCATCTCACCGTGAAAACTTGGGTGAAGTGAGCGTGGATTGAGTCGTCAATAGTGTCAATCCCTAGCATCAGCATGACTCACAGCTCACTCTAAGCTCACTTCACCTTAGTTATCACGGTGAGATTTTTCCAGAATCGACCGGCAGTGTTTAATCATCTTCATCTAAAGCTTCTATAACTGACTGACTAAATAAAGAAATCCTACAAAAAAGCACTTTAAATTAAATCCTCCCATTTGCAAATATGTAAAAAGGCAACGTTAAAAAAGGTGAATGCTCACTGCACAGTACAATAAAGTATGAATATAAATCGGCTGAACATTGGCGGGTAGTTCTGAACGACTCCTAACTGTTCTATTATTTCGCAGTTAGTTTCTTTCAGGCTCGATGTAGGGTTTTGCTGTTCCTATCAGTTACTCGTTATGTTCGGGTTTTGCCGGTTTTTAGGGTTCCGTTGTCAACAAGGAACCCTTATATAAGGTGTTAAAAAATTAACCTTACAAACTTTAAGAGGTGCTTTAGACCATCGAACTGAACAACTTTCACTATGGGACCAACTCTGAAATCACAAAAAAAATCAGCTGTTCTCTACATTTTGACGACTCGTACGAACATAAATGTAGGGAACAGCTGATTTTTTTTTCGCCATTTGAGGTTTGGTCCCATAGTGAAAGTGGTTCAGTTTGATGGTCTAAAGCACCTCTTAAAGTTTGTAAGGTTAATTTTTTAACACCTTATAGTTTCGCCATGTCCGTTTGTCCGTCCGCAGCTTAGCTCAAACTCTTAGTGCTAGAAAGCTATGATTTGGCATGGATATATAAATAATGAAAAAAATTTTTTAGGGTACCTCCTGTACATGTAAGCTGGGGATGTTTTTTTACTCGTCTACCCCAAGTACCCCATGGTGTGGGGTATCGTCACATATACAGCGTGTAACGGAAGGGGGGTATCAACCCTGAAGGAGGTGAATGTGCTCATGAAACTCAACAACTTTCCCCAAAGAACATAGGTCGAAATATGAAAAAAAGATTTGGCGCTCCCTTACAAAACTGACTACCAGCTGATTGATTTACTATGGGAGGGCCAAATTTTTTTTTCATATTTCGACCTATGTTCTTTGGGGAAAGTTGTTGAGTTTCATGAGCACATTCACCTCCTTCAGGGTTGATACCCCCCTTCCGTTACACGCTGTATATTTAAAAAAAATTGTGAGTTTGTGATAACAAACCCGCAATTCAAGATTCAGGGATCCGTTTGTGAAAATATATTAAGCTTTAAAGTGCTAATTTATTTTTGTTAGAGTCCGTGTTCCCCCCACCCGCAAGCTAAATAATTGTTTTTGAATGTATGAAAAAATTCACGGTAGTAGTATATATAACGAAGTTAAAATGAAAACAATCACAGCTAAATAGGCTTTACAAGTTTACGAGTAATAGTCGGCCAATTTACATTTGCAGTTGCAATGTACCGATTTTAATGTAATGATTTTTATAACACATTTGCTCGTAAAAGGTCTCTTACTGCACCAATTTCAATATCGTAATGTATCTCATTACGTACTTGTGCGTAATTGTAATGTAAAGCGCACGGTTTATCAAGATGCTCCGTCTAAAACGAACGGTACTTTTTTAAATCTTAGCAAAGAGTTTTTATGTCAGAAAAGTGGTCAACATTTTATGAATAAAATTAACTTTGGGAGATAAAATATAATAAATAAACATTTCATTCTTTAATTTAATTAATTTTGACAATTAATTGCAACCATTTATCTTTAACAAAAACACAAAAGTATTAATTTACTTTATTAGTAATACTGGCTATTTTTTGTGCCTTTGCCATAAACAAAAGACGCTGATGCGCGCGCATCGCTAATTTGTGAAAAAGTAAAAAATATTATTATTAAAAATTATTATTTTATTTATTTCCTCACAAATGTGTTATAAAACGTCGTATGACATACGTGCGGTGCGGTTTGATAATTACAGCCTCTGCTTTCTTATAGCCCTCACCTACGGCTCGGGCTAGCAATATCGCCTCAGCTGTAATTTTAAACTTACCGCACTTATAACATAATGTACTATTAACTACAATGTTAAGTTGGTTCTTGGGATAAATTCATTCCAACTACGGACCCCTTTATTGTGCGTGGTCCGACACGTACTTGGCCGGTTTTTTTCTCGCACTGTTGGTCGGATGTGACGCCCCGTGGCCCGATCTAGTTTTTCGTGTGTTTATATTAACTTTGCTCCAAATCTGCCGTCGGCCGGTTTTGTCGTTTGAATATCGTGTTGTACTAAATATTACGGTATATTTTGGATTTAATTTCTATATTGTTTCTGTAATGTGTTTGGCAATGTTTATGGTAATTTGGCCATTTCGATGGCGAGCTTTGATCCTTGGAGACTGAAACGTCTGTCGTACACAGCTAAACTAAATTTCGATATTATGGAAAGAAAACCATAATAAGCAACAGCATAATTAGTTGACCATTACAATGCATCTTTCAAAACATGTATTTCTAGTCTTTATAAGACTTCAAACGTTACGTACGTACGTTGTATACACACTGAATATACATACATAGAAACGGATTCACCGAGGCTTTTAACTTCTCCCGGCAAGTATTAGCTTAGCTTCCCGAACCGGACATGCTTCGTCGATGTTTACTTGCTGTTTAGGTTTTCTTTAATTTGGTTTGTGTTCTTCACATGCCCGCTCAGTTTGGTGGTTTCCTGCACTACCTTTTCTTCTATTTGCTCAAAGGAAACGTTTCATGTAGGTCTTAACTGTTTTATCTTTAGTTAACGTTGAAAAAGCCTTTGAATTTAATTAAACGGATCTTTTAATTTTGTGCTTCCGCAAATTAAAACAATTCACTTTTATTTTTAAGAGATGCAATCTGCTTACTCAGGATACTTACCTACTGGTTTTCATTGGTGAACATTTATTTGTTTTATTATTGCTTCAACATGATTCAAACTGAGAGTAATAGTGTGTTACACAATTAGAGTGCTGTACATTAATAAAAAAAAAGTTTTTTTTTTTAAATATATCCATACGATTTTCTCCGTTAATGTTCCAAATTCAAATCACATTAATGGTGGTCATAATAAAATTCCGTACAACATTAATGCTCGGCTAGAGCTTAAGGCTTAAATGTCTTGCTTTAGGTTAGGTTTGCATGACATAATATAATTTGACGTTCGCGAGCAGGTGGGGTGAAAATATAATTAATATGTCTATGCTAGTTTATATCTTTTTTATGTGGACTCAGTCTTTATTTAATTAGTTAATTAATTAATTGTAGGTTTTACATCTTTACATAAAAAAAAAGTTTAAATATAATGCACAAAAATTATATTGTTTCATTTAATTATAAGTTTAGTATGGCTGACAATGTTACTCAAATAGCCGGACAGACAACTTTGCAATACAATCGGAATTGCTATTTTTACGACTTTATAAGCATAGCGAAGTCGCACTGGATATAAAAATCCTTCAACAGCTTTATACAAATACAATATACCTTATGAAGAAAAGTAGAGGTCTAAACAATAATTATATAGGGTGAAAAAAAAATCAGCTGTTCCCTACATTTTGACGACTCGTAGACGACTTGTAGGGAACAGCTGATTTTTTTTTCGCGATTTCAGGTTTGGTCCCATAGTAAAAGTTGTTTGTTGTCATGAGTAGAATCATGTGTTTAAGTATCGATCACTAATTACCAGTCACCCTATACAGCGTGTAACGGAAGGGGGGTATCAACCCTGAAGGAGGTGAATGTGCTCATGAAACTCAACAACTTTCCCCAAAGAACAGAGGTCGAAATATGAAAAAAAAATTTGGCCCTCCCTTACAAAACTGACTACCAGCTGATTGATTTACTATGGGAGGGCCAAATTTTTTTTTCATATTTCGACCTATGTTCTTTGGGGAAAGTTGTTGAGTTTCATGAGCACATTCACCTCCTTCAGGGTTGATACCCCCTTTCCGTTACACGCTGTATATGTATAAATGTTTGCATAGATTGGGCCGCGGTTGGGCTTCAGTCTATGGCTAATAACGAGGTCAGAAAATAACTTTTCATACGCGCAAGAGACACA
This sequence comes from Eremobia ochroleuca, assembly GCA_949629135.1. NCBI lineage: Eukaryota > Metazoa > Arthropoda > Insecta > Lepidoptera > Noctuidae > Eremobia > Eremobia ochroleuca. The sequence goes on along the minus strand of OX451395.1, from coordinate 11,984,246 downwards.
GAAAATATGATTCTTCGTTTACTCGTAATATTAGATCTAATAAGCGTGAGTATTTCTCACGAAAGATGTACACGTAACGAAAAAGTTGTTATGAAATATTGTAACGAAATAGTTTACAAAGTAACGAAATAGTAAACTAAACTTTATAACATACTATTTCGTTACGTGTCGAAAACAACGAAACAGTAAAAGGAATTATAACCCATAACCTGTAAAAGAAGTAGATTTTTGTCCAAAATGAATTTTAATAATGTAATTCGCTTAAACAATTATCCTAACATACATTTTTATTAACTTGATATATAATTCAGAAGTACTTACCCCGAAAAAAGTAATATTTTTCTTTCGTATCGAAACAGTAAAACCGCCGGCGCACTAAGAGAATCTAGTTTTTGAATGAACAAATATATGGCGCTGATATTTACCATCGCCCAATAAGAACGCTTTTAGTGTTTCCAGTACAAAATACTACAGATTCATTGAGAAATTAAAAAAATTACTGAGAAATGGCGTGACTAAAGAGTGCGTGACTAAAAAGTAAAAAAGGTGAGACATTTTGTTTATTGCGTGAAACGTAATATATTTTAAAGAAAGCAGGATACAATCAACTTTGAACCTTAAACTATATTATACGAAGGTGCTAATTACAGAAAATTAGAACGTTAGACATACGTCAAGTAGTATTTTTTGAAGCGGCAAAGTCGTTGGTACCCATTGAGACAAAAAGATTTTGTATGGAAAAGTAAATCATGATAGTGACAACTTGAAGCGTTACACAATTTTATGAAGTATTTTCGGTCTTTGCGATATCTAATCCTAATCAGGAGTATATTTCTTCATCCCTTCGCAAATATCTTGCAAGAAGTTTCATCATTTTATTTTAATATTTTGACTCAAACTTTTGGGACATGTTTTTTTTCACAAATGTACAACTATTTTGAGAAATACTCGCGTATCCTTCACCCTAATTGCGTAATACACCATTAATCACGATCTGAATCATTTTGAAGGATATTAGTAATTCATTGCTTCATATGTTCGAAAAATTTGTTTGCTCAACAACGTAAATAACGTAATGAATGTTGTTGTACTGTCAAAATAAAAGCCATTGCTTCTGTTAGTGTGTTACGCAATTACCTAGCAAGTCTCATTAGTATTATTATTTAGTGACTTGTCTATTGCTACACTCTGTCTAAACATCTAAACGTCTATATCTATGACGAAATCTCTATGACGAAAATGTGATCCTATAATGAGCTGAACTCGTTGTCATGCAAAATGGTCGTTTGATAGTCTATATCCTGACGTTATTGTGTAGTAATTTAAGGCGATATCTACACAAGGCCATTCGTCAATCACTCGCGTCTATGGCATCGTCTTGACAGCTCCTGTCATGAACTCTCGAGGCGTGCGCACCAATATGTTACGGACTTTGTAGACACAATAGGAAGTAGGTACGGTATATATAAATACCACAGATCCAATTTTTTCGGTCAACTCCTTCTCAGCGTTCTGGTAGTTATGATTACACAAGATCAAATTAAATTAGCTAGCGAAACCAGGAAGACGAGATAGGAATCAATATCGAAGCATGATAAAACAATAAAAAAATGATTTGATGATTATTTATTTTGGGGAAACTCATATATACAGGGTTATTTTTCAAAGACCAGCCAAATCTAAGGATGTGGTACAGACCATCAAACTGAACAACTTTCTCCATGGGACCAATATCGTAACCGCGAAAAATTTATCAACTGTCCCTTAGAAAACTTCAATACCTACTCGACCTAAACGTATGGGACGGCTGAATTTTTATTCGCGAATACGATGTTGGTCCCATGGACAAAATTGTTCAGTTTGATGCTGGTCTTTTAAAAATAACCCTGTATACCCACGTATATGGGTTTATTATCTGATAAGGGCTAAAAATATATATTCATTACACCACAACAGCATTTGGAAAACCTTAAAACAGCAAGGTATGGAACAGAAGTAAGTATATCCGAATCATTAAAAATAGGTATACAACGTGTCCCAGAAATCAACGTCAAGCCGAAAACGGGCAATAGGCCAAGTCGTGACAGCTATTAGAAAAATATAAAAAAAAATCTTGGTCATGTACTTTTCGAATTATAAGCATTCAAAAATAAATCTCAAAAAGTGACACCCTGTGATGATTTTTCAAGTCCTGTGACTACATTATTAACATTTCGGTAGTTTTTTTCTCTGTGATCTAACCATGAATAACCCTTCTGTAAATTACAGTTAAAAGTTAAAACGTAACTGCCTCAGTTTTAAATTAAATGTTAGATTTTTGCCCAATATTGAATTCAAAATAATGACATCACCCAACTTTAACCGACTGTACTGAAAAAAAAATCTACTACACTATTTTGGCAAGTAACTTTAAAAGATGGCGCGTTTAGTCAGGATTCCAAAATGGTATAACACATACTAATTGCTACTTCTTAATTGAGGAAAAAAAGTACATTGTTGGTTTTAGGTGCATTTGAAATAAAATTCAGTCGTTGGATTTCTTTTATTATAATTTTTATTAAATCAGATTTACGAAGTTTTATAACAAATGTTCAAACTGTTTTCCTTCAGCTGCAATGCAAGTTCTACCGTGTATCTCTTTAAAAATGATCGCGTAATAAGACGGGCGTATCTTCTTGAGTTGATGTATTCAGCGGCTTCTGCAATTCTTTGGCGCAGCTCGTCTAAATCTTGAATTGGTTTAGAGTACACTTTATCCTTTATCGTACCCCAGTAAAAAAAATCTATGGGGTTTAAATCGGGTGAACGGGCAGGCCACGAAATTGTACCACCCCGCCCAATCCACCTATCGGGGTATTCTCGATTGAGAAACTCTCGTACAGTGAGAGCATAATGCGCTGGGCAGCCATCTTGTTGATACCACATGCTGCCGTAAATGTTCAGTGGCACTTCTTCCAATAATTCTGGTAATTGGTTCTGTAAGAAGTTCAAATAACCCTGGGCATTTAAATTCTCCGGCAGCTCGATTGGACCAATAACTTTACCATTCAAAATTCCCGTCCACATATTTACTTTAAACTGGTACTGAGATCTATCTTCCCGCATCAAATTTGGATTTTCCACGTGCCATTCGTGCAAATTGTGGAGGTTCATGTAACCGTCCTTTTTAAATGTTGATTCATCGGACCATAGAATTTTTTCAAAGAATCGCGGGTCCTCTCGGTGCCTCTGCAACATCGTTCGACAAAATCGTACTCTCTCTGGGTAGTCTCGGGGTAGCAGACTTTGTACTCGTCGTACATGGTATGGGTGAAACTCGTTCTTTTTTAAAATACGATGTGCAGTACTTTTGGGGACTCCTATGCTCTGTTCAATTCCACGTACTGAGATACTTCTGTCTTCTTCAACTGCTTGCAAGACTTCGGCTTCGTAGGGCATAACGGGTCTTCCCTCGCTAACCATTTGGCTAGGAAATCGACCCTCTGATAATGACCGATGCACATTAATAAATACTCGATGATCGGGATGACGCTCAGCATTCGGGTATCTCTCACGATACACTCTTGCTGCGGCATTGGCGTTGCATAAGCATTCTCCATAAATGAGATGCATGTTGGCGTATTCCTGTGCGGTGTATCGAGATGGCATGATAAAACACTACACAAACACGGGGTTGCGATTAAAACAAGTCCGGGGTTGTCAGAAACGGTGCAGATAAATCCAAATTACAATGCAAATCAAGTCCAATAAACAAAGCCACAGTTGTAAGTACGAAGTCAATACGAATACAAAAAGATGTGCAGTCAACGAAAGAGCGTAACGTACTGCAGTATTGCACAATTTGCCGACGCATCCCTGTTTAGCCAGAGTAGCGTCTCTATCTGTTTCACTCACACATATGAAATGATGTGTCAATCCGTCTCCCTCTTAGTTAGATAAAAGTAGCGTCACTATCTATCTCGCTCCCACTTGTCAAAGTAGCGTCACCTCACATTAGCTAAAATGAATCTTTCTCGCTCACACTAGTCAAAATAACGTCACTCTTCGTCTCAATCGAACTTTTATGAAATACGGCTTCATAAAAAAAAAATGTTTTTTCTCAATTAAGAAGTAGCAATTAGTATGTGTTATACCATTTTGGAATTCTGACTAAACGCGCCATCTTTTAAAGTTACTTGCCAAAATAGTGTAGTAGATTTTTTTTTCAGTACAGTCGGTTAAAGTTGGGTGATGTCATTATTTTGAATTCAACATTGGGCAAAAATCTAACATTTAATTTAAAACTGAGGCAGTTACGTTTTAACTTTTAACTGTAATTTACAGAAGGGTTATTCATGGTTAGATCACAGAGAAAAAAACTACCGAAATGTTAATAATGTAGTCACAGGACTTGAAAAATCATCACAGGGTGTCACTTTTTGAGATTTATTTTTGAATGCTTATAATTCGAAAAGTACATGACCAAGATTTTTTTTTATATTTTTCTAATAGCTGTCACGACTTGGCCTATTGCCCGTTTTCGGCTTGACGTTGATTTCTGGGACACGTTGTATACACAAATTCTTTAGCTCAGATAAAACTCGAGACTATAGGAGAAGAATTTCAGATGTTGCGAAAGCTTGCAGGAAACATTAAAGTGGGACTCTCAAACAGTGGTCTCGAACCTACCGATTTTTCGGTATTTCTACCGATATGGACTCACATAATTTATAACAATCATACTTAAGTATGATGGTTATAAATTAAGTAGTACGTAAGTTTTTTGTTTTTTAATTAATAAACGAATTTGATTGAATATTGTATTTTTTTGTCAAACACCTACCGATTTTGCTACGACGTTCGAGACCACTGCTCTCAAAGAACAAGGAGAAAACAAAACTGATGACAAAAAGCATTGAAGAATACAAAAGTTTACCAGGCGAAAGTATAGAGTATGTAAACTCGTATATCTACCTTGTTCAGTTCTCCAAGGCAGCGTTCTTGTTCCGTTTGCCCGGACTCGTTCACCGGGCAAATGGAACAAGAAATAGAAAGTCGCATAACCAGCACATGGAACTGCCAGTCTATTCTGTAAAAATCTCACGTGAAAACTTAGGTGCAGTAAGCTTTAAGTGAACTGTCATTCAACCCGATGCTAGAAATTGACAGCTCACTTCAAGCTCACTTCAACTTTTCACGGTGAGATTTTTATAGAATAGCACTACAGGTACTGGCCACTCAAAGAAGTGATAAAGAATGCCCAATATCCTATATTTTCCAAAAGAAAACTTTTTAATACATGCATTCTGTAATGCCTCACTCACGGCTGTCAAACATGGGCATTGACTCAAAATGCCCTTCAATAAATTACTTCTTACCACATGGAACGCAGCCTACTGAATTTCAACTTAAAAAACAAGAAAAAGAGCTAAAGGTCTGAAGAAAATTATCAAACTAAAGGACTACCTTCCATACCAAAATACTGAAATGGTGATGGGCTGGTCATATGCTCCGCGATAGTAACAATAAGTCATCTAAAGCTATAAAGGAATGGCAAATTAGAGATGGATCTAAAAGAAATAGAGGAAGACAACGTAAAAGCTGGGACGACGATATAGTTGAGACATGCTGGTGCCCCGTCCTGGTGGCGGAATGGCGGGACAGACTTTCACGCCCTATCGCCGGCCTCGTCACCATCGAGGTAGTCCGGCCGGTACCAGAGCGCTGGCTCGGGAGGAGGCACGGCTCCTTGTCGTTTCAGGTGACGCATGTGCTCTCGGGGCATGGGAGCTGGACGCCCAGTGTCACCATCGCCTCGACTGCTGGGAGGACATGGCGCGGCATACGCTGGCAGAGTGTGCCGCTTGGTAGGAGCCGCGCCGTGCCCTTATCTCAGTCAGTGATCTATTGCTGCCTGCCGTAGTCAGGGAAGAGCCTTGGGACGCGGTGGTTTCCTTCTGCGAAACAGTCGTCTCGCAGAAGGTGGTTGCGGAAAGGGAGAGGGAGATCCCACACATCAGGAACCGAGGTGGCGGCGTGTAGTGTTCCACGCGTGCCCCTCATAGACGTCGCGGGGGGAGTCAAACACCTCACTCCCCCCCTGACCCGAGGAGGCCCGTAATGGCGGGCCGGCACCAGTCGGGCGTTGCGGAAGGATCGCACGTTTCCGCGACCCCCGGCGTAGATGGATGTGAGGTGGAACACCGGAGTGGTTTTTAACCCGCCCCAGGGCGGACATCCATGAGGATTTTTCACTCCAGAAACAAAAACTACCTACTACTACCTACTGTGTGTACATAAATGATAAAATAAATTTAAAAAAAAAGGCTGGTTGGTGCCCTGTGAGCTAGATACGCACGAGATCTTGACAAATGGAGGAGCCTGGGGGAGGCGATGAAGACCATGAAGGCAATGGAGTCAAAGGACGCGCTGCTTCACGAAGACACCGAAGTGCAATAGTTGTTTTGCTTAATTTATTTATGTTGTAGTTAGTTTTAGTTTGTCACTAAATAAATGAAAATTTCTATACCGTTTGTATTATAATGTACATAAAAAAGAACTCTAAAAACTTAGTTACTTATTCTGTAAGCTCGTTAATAATTTATTGTATAACTGTCGCGTACTGTAATTATACAAAAAGCTTGTAATTAAGTTGTAAAAACTTCTGTGAAAACGTTTATCACACTCTAACATGAACATTTATGACCGTATCAATTAAAAGCTTAAAGCAAATAAATACGCCATATTAATTAAAACGAGTAGTAATTTGATTCGTTTTGTAGGTGGTTTCCCTTGTTCTTGGCAAGTAAGACCTTTGTATTCAATATCATTACCATTCCTAGTCAGGGAGTGATGCAAAAACCGTGGTATCAGCTGAATCCACCCGGCGCAATTTGTCAAGTGACGGTGAAGTATGTGTGCTTGCAATAGGGGTAGTTTTTAAGACGGTAAGTACTTATTTACCATGTACAAATACGCTGTGAATGTGTGTACACAAGAGCTCTCGGTACTGTCCGAGACAATGGCGATTTCGGAAGGTGTGTGTGTTATGTGCTAACGCTAGTCATCTTCACGCACACACTAAAAGCGTGTTTGTACACTTGGTTACCACAAGTAAAGCACGCGTCGCTTCGTGAGATAAAAGTACTGTACTACCCCGGTTATATTTTGGCTTTGCTAGTCATCGGAAAGCTCACAAAAGGAATGGAAATTAGTTTGGTTCGCTGCTGTCACCGGATAGGTACGGTGAAGAGAACTTCAACTCATTTCCTTTGCTGGAGTATAAAACAAGGTCCTTGAAATCTATCATAACTTTTAAGAACCTAATAAACTCGTCGATATCACGTTTGACTGCGATAATCGAGTACCAAAGCGCGACCCCAATAGTCTGTTACGTTAATTGAAACTGAGTAAACCCACAGAAGCAATTTATGACGGCTAATAAATGGCACAATGTAGTGTGTTGTGTACAGTTTGCCAAGCTGTTTGTTTAGCTGTATAATGGATTAGTAGAATGTATTCGCTCCGTCAAAATGTTGGACGTGAAAAATTAATGCGGATTTTTTGGGGATTGGTTTGTCCATGAGATTAGCATACTGTTTGTTTTTTGTTGAGTCCGGTTAACCAACTGCTTGACTTGAATATTAATAGACGAAACAATTATATCAAGTGTTATAAATATTTACAAAAGCACTTGCATCAAACTACAACTGCTATGATTACCTGTAAAACATAAACACATGCACTTTCATTCATTATTTCATCAATACTAGGCAACGTAATGTTTGATTTTCTTCACGGAAAAGGAAGGTGCCGTAACTGCTACTTCTCCCTATTGGAAATCTATTGCGAATAAATGTAACAGGACTGTCTGAACCAAAGTCACACATCTGGTGCTGACTAAAAATATGTCTATTGGTTGTAGATGTGTAGATAGGATAGGTGGCACACAAACGTTGGCTCTTTGCCATTCAACCGTTTAAAACCTGTGGGATACTGCCTTTTCATTATTTAATTCAACAACCATCGTATTTGCGCCAATGCCAAAATATATTGAGCGAATTCAATAAAAGTTTGTATACGTGGTATTAAAAGCCACTGTGAGCAGAGATATTTATGATACTGCATACATGCGCGATGCCGAGGGCTGATACTGTGAAATTTTATTAAAATCAAATTCCTTTTTGTAACGTATGAACCATAAGTCCATTAAGTAGTAACTGATTACATAATGTTTTATAATTATCGGGAGGATCTTAATGTGGGCTCTTTTAATGAGAGGTATTATGTGGAAAAATGGCGGTAATTTGCTTGAGAGTTGTAGATATGTATACTGCTTATTGGTTTTAAGACATAATATTTCACTCATCATCTGCCTAGCCTTTTCCCAACTATGTTGGGGTCGGCTTCCAGTCTAATCGGATGCAGCTGAATACCAGTATTTTACATGGAGCGACTGCCTATCTGACCACCACAACCCAGTTACTGGGGTATGAAATCCACGAATGACAGTCGGGAACAACGGATTAAAGTGCTTTGCGAGGCACGGAGGAATCTCGGTATGTAAAGATGGTCACCCATCCACAGACCAACCGCGGCAATCGTAGCTTAACCTGATCGTTCGACCTGTGCGGCTGTTATTGTTTAGCCACGGGCCCCTCGAGACAAAACATTTCACTATGAGTCCTAAATTAGGAGCCAGATTAGTATAGAATCCAGTGAAAAAATCCTCAAGAAGTCTCAGTAACATTTTTTTTGAGCTAGTAATTAACCGAAGAAAAAAAACTGTCAATTTCGACACCGACAAAAGACCGTTCATGTCAAATGTCATAAGTAATGAAAAAGACAGCATCTCACAATTCTTTCACCGCAGAACAGAGCTTTCCTCCCTCCCTAAGGTACCATTAGACAACTTGTACCCCCCCCCCCCCCCCCTTGCAGACTGAGCGCCTTAAGTGCCTCGCCTGCTTAAGCCCAGTGACGCTATAAAGGCCGGAAGAGGCCAACAGCATCTGTCCATTCGAAAAAGGAAGACAAAAGACGGAATACTAATGTACCTTGTACAGTGCATTAAACGTGTTCTACGGCTTTACCGCTAAGTGGTGAGAGCTTTTTTGGTGAAATTTGACATTTAATTTCGTTTTGTGGTCAACCCTTTCTTTAAAGAGCCTTAAACTCTTAAGCTTGGTTCTATAAGAATTTGTTTATTTTTATTCTTGGGTGGGTTCACTTGGGTTCACTTGGGTTCTCTTATTCAATTAGCAAAGGCAAGATGGGTTAAGGCTCCCGCAAACAGGCGCGACGCGATTCTGGTAGAACAATTTCAATGAAGTTTTCACAGAATTTATTCTATTAGAGTCGCGTCCAGCTGTCACGTCGTGCCTTTAATGCTATCAATACTTATTTTAATGTAAACATAACATTATAACTAGTTTTCCCAATGGGTTGGGCACAGATATACATGTTTAGGACCTAACTAATGGTTTTTAAATGAAAGTAAAGTGGACTGTAAACACTTATAATACTCAAACAATGTTGGAACTAAAGCTTTGGACAACAAGTATGTGCACGCGTCGACGATCGTGTTCGGTACTGGAGTGAGGTGCGGGCGGCGGTCAGACCGCTGCCGTGGTGTCGTCCCGCGCCGCGCCGCACCCTCCGCGCTTTCCCTGGCGCGGACTATAATAATTCATACCTTGTCTGCGAGAACATCCTCCCTGGGTTGAATGAATTCAGACTCTGGGCTGTTACTGAGAAATTCCAAATAGAAAAATCCAATAACACTTTGCTCAACCTGGGAATCGAAACCAGGACCTCATGCTCCAGTAGCGCTTGCAACCACGAGACCAACTTGGCCACAGAACAAAAATAAACGTTTAAAACAAAAGCCGCCAACTAAAGAATTTCCCACGCAAAATAAAATAAAGGAGCCTATAATAAACACGTCAAATAGTTCAGTTCACGCGACACGTACCATCGAATTCCTCTCGTACACGCGGTGTCAATAAATTCATCCTCCATAGCGGCGGTTTAAGGATATCTCACATAGTCTGAATGTCTGCGCAAGACTAACATTGTCAACTGGGAGGCTGCGGTTTCGATGTCGGGGTATATAAGCTATACAGGTTATGCAAGTATTCGTAGCCAGCGTTCCTGGCACTTGGCATTAACCACCACCTTTCTGTAAGCGTTTGAGTTTGACGGCATGCCACGTATTTACCTGAATATCGTGGATAGTGCTTTGATGTTTTTGTCGTGCGAAAGTGTCTATACGTGTTTTGTTTTTTGGAGGTGCTTATGTCTGTTTTATGTTTTTTTTTGTGGTAATAATTGTGTGCTTAAAAAAATCTGTCCTTTTTACCAGCATTTAAAATAAAATGAAATGGTTTGTTTGGTAAACAGGATATCGGAATTACTTTTATTCATATTACTTATTAACAAAAAATAAGCTATCCTAATAAATTCCTATCTCACTACTGTGAAAAGAAAAGCCGAAACAAACTCAGAGATCACAGTCTCTTTTAGACCATGTAACGGGCTTTTGAGGAAAGTACCACTCATATTTGAGTGGACCAGTCCAATCAGTGCAAGCAATTACCACCATTTACTACCTTGGATATTACCTTACCGACGACCTTAAGGATGCTGGCCCGTAGATTTGCTCGCTGTACGGACCCAGTCAAGATCACGTTATTTAAAGCGTATTGTCAGGGTCTGTATACGGGTAGTCTATGGGTTAGTTATACCAAAAAGTCCCTGGACACTCTCAATCAATCAAACAATCAACTCAGCCTATCGCAGTCCACTGCTGGACTTAGGCCTCTCCCAGACTGCGCCACAACACCCTGTCCTCCGCCTTCCGCATCCAGTCTACCCCAGCCACCTTCTTTAGGTCATCCGTCCATCTAGCTGGGGGGCGTCCCACACTACGCTTGCCGATACGCGGCGACACTCTGCGCGTCCAATAACATTTTCAGGATTTGGGACTTCCTCGTTTCTGCAGTGCCTCCGAGATGTTCGCGCAGGCTCATACTTACGGTTTTCATGCCGTCATTAGTTACTCACTACACTTATGAGGAGGGTGCGGGGGAGTCACAACAGCATCCTGAAAACCATAGCTGAAGATGTGCGTGCGCCTGTGTTGAGGCATTTCGTTCGCCTGGTGATATTTTAGGGAGGTATCTCCTTGTTGGTTATCTGGACGGGGCGGGGTGTCTCAGCACAGGGACATTTGTGATTTGTGATGTCCACGATGAATGTTGTCTTTTGTTATTGTATTTAAGTATGTAGAGTACAATAGTTTTTCTAAGTTTTTGTATACTAACCGGTGTATCTAGTTGTCCCAAAATAAATAATTTTGAATTTGAATTTTGAATTTGTCAGTAAAGTAGTAGTAATCAATCAGTCTATCTAGTCTTTCCCAACTATGTTGGGGTCGACTTCCAGTCTATCCGGATGCAGCTGTATACTAGTATTTTACATAGAGCGACTACCTATCTGACCTCCACAATCCAGTTTACTGGGTAACATGATACCCCTGGTAAGACTGTTTGCCAGACTTTTGGGCTTCTAACGACTGTCAAAGATCTTTGAATAAAAGCCGGGACCAACGGCTTAACATGCTTTCCGAGGCACGAAGGGTTCTCGATATGTAATGATGGTCACGCATCCACGGACCAACCGCAGCAAGCTTAGCATTACCTGATCGATCGACTCGTGCGGCTGTTCTTATTTTAGCCGTGAGCCACGCTTGGAACAAAATTGAACAGTAATGAAAACCATTCAATATGATCTTTTTCTGCGTGAGTGCGTTCTAACAAATACACCAAAAGTGGAAAATCTGTGATTTGAGCCTTTCGCTGTTCCCTTTCGAAAATTCATTAAATGAGAGGTGCCATTACTAATTTAAGCGATGTATCTCGAAAAATATCCCAATAACACAACATTACAAAACAAAGGTTGGTAGCACGACAAAGCACGCGTGACGTACGAACTCGCAAATGGTAAGTGACAAGTTCGAAGCCAATTCAAAGTGAAAGATAAACAGCCCGAATCTGAACAGACAAAGAAGACTTCTGACAAATTGCTCGTGTTAGCAACTCCATTGGTCCTTAAAGAAAAATATTGCTCAGGAAAATCATTAGGAAGTCGGAACAGGAAATATCTTGGTCTGGGTACGTACTTGTGGGCCTCCCTTTCGACGGATCATTTAACACTTGATTTGATTAACGATATAAATGCTCGGAGCACGATGCACGCTGATAAAGTTACTGTTGCTTTTGTTTTACTCATTAATTTCAGTCATCTATCAAAATAAACAAATGGAAAGGTTAAATAATGGTATTCCACGTTGTTCGCGGATTCGGTGTTTTTGTTTAAGTTTTTGAAGACAGTTATTGTTATATGTTATCATTGTAATTAACATTTCCTAACTACGATTCAGCCAGTCGATTCTGTAAAAATCTCACCGTGAAATCATAAGTAAAGTGAGCACTCGAATGACAGCTCAGTCCACGCTCACTTTACCCAAGCTTTCACGGTGAGATGGTTACAGAATCGCACGGCTGTTTGTACGTAAGTTCCAAAAACATGCGGTTTTATGAAAGTTAAAACCACTATTATTTGTATGCCCTACAAGCGTTCAGCAAATTATAACAGGTCTATCCTTTAAAAAATAATAATTGAATACGAAACACCGATCACAACAACAACCAAGTGTCTGAAAATGTATTAATAACACTGCGCATTAAAAGCTCAAGGCTTTGACATGCAACGAGAACAAAATCCGCATTGTCTCCGTTATTGTAATACTGAGTAAGCACGTACTTAACATCTTTGCTTTCAACACAATGGAATGCGACCCACACTTCCACCTTTGTCATAATTTCCTAGTCTTGTAAGTAGGCAACTACTAAGGAATGCAAATTCCACGAAAAGCATTCACTAGAACAGCAATTCAAATTTAAATCCAGCCTTTCTTTGTCAAAACTGTTTTCATTTCTCGTCATAAGGGGTACTACAGAACTTTAGTGCTCATACGCACGAGCGACACGCTTCGACGCAGAGCTCTTACACACGAGCGACACGCAACGACGCTTGCCGCCAACACGTGTTGACGGCTGTCGCTGACACACGTGTACAGTTGCAGTTGCCTCTGTCGTCGACGCGTGTCGCTCGTGTGTATGCACACTTAATGAGTCAAAAACGCTTCTATTACATGAGAATGGATATCTTTATCGATGAACTATTAGTTTGTTGAATACTTTCACTTTATCAACAAAACCTAGTAAGCCTGTAATGCGTAGTACGTAGTATACGCACCAAGATTTACGTGATTCATTTAGAATATTTAGAGGAATGAGATCTTTACCTATTATCATAATGTCTTGTATGCTTCACAAAGAGTCTAAAGTACCTGAAATTTATAATCTGTTATGTAAATAATAGTGCCGATTATCTTGTTCACAAACTAAACTAAATTTAAGTTCAGTGCATCTTTTTCTTTCTATTTCATAAAGGAAAGGACAGAAGATAAATATTAGTTTAGTCCTGTCAAACTAGTCAGCGCCTGACGAAAGTAGCCAATTTTTTAATCACGTCTAAATTTGTCTATGGAGTATCTTAATTTGACAGGACAAATCTTATATTTATCTTCTGTCCTTTTATTAATGAAATAGAAAGAAAAAGATGCACTGAACTTAAATTTAGTTTAGTTTGTGAACAACAGAATCAAAAACAACAAGCAACAATGCTAATTTAAAAGCTACGGCACTGTAACTTGTTCCGAATAGGTGTGAACCTAGCCAGAATGAAGTCTTACGCGAGCTGTAAATCTAATCCGTCATCGGCCGAACTAAGCTCGTTCATCTCCGGCCGAATTAATAATAATAATAATAATATTCCACAACTTTCACACAACGCCATCTAGTCCCAAACTAAGCAGAGCTCGTGCTATGAGTACTAGACAACTGATAAACATACATATATATTTCTAAATACATACATATTATAGATAAATTACACCCAGACAAAGAACAAATGATCGTTCTCATCACACATTCATTTGTCCTAGGTGGGAATCGAACCCACGACCTTGCGCATAGCAGTCAGGGCCACTGACCACTAGACCAACAGGCCTGTCACTAGACCAACAGGCCTGTCAATTGGGATAAAACATAGATATCTTTCGAACAAAACATATGTTAAAGACTGTGAGTACGACACTACTTTCACCGAAATCGTCCGATAAGTGGGTGTACGCACTTACTTTCTCTCACATGTGTTTGGTTCAAACGGCCGAGGTCGGCCGACGACGTACGAGCCTAGTTCGGCTGATGACGGATTATTAGGTGTACGCGAGCCGGATGGGTTCTCCAGTTTGCTGAAGTTTTACAACAGTAGGAGGGTACTTCATCCCGTTTCTGCCCTATACATTCAGTGACACCAGCGTTATATTATGATCAATCAATATACACAAAAACCTAATTTGTAAGTATAACAAAGTAAGTAAACTGCTTAAGTCCTGTGTCTCGTTGTTTCTAGAGCAATTTATTTTTACAAGTTTTTATATCAAGCAAACGAGCTATTCATGACAGGACGGAAGCCCGTCTTATCTATAAAACAAACTTTGCTAAACGGATCGCCTAGAAAAAGTTTCGGTGCCTCGAAGACTTCGCCACATCAAAGATCTCGGTGACCTAAAAACTGGAAAGCTAAAGTGACTGTTTTGCATTTTCTCCATTGATAGCGTAACGATGGTGATGAAATAGTGTCGTTATTATGAACTTCTTTTTTCACACTGCAGGGACACATGTATCCTCTCAGTGAGAGGGAGTGGGCCGTAATCCACCACGCGGGCCCATTGCGGGTTGGTAGATGTCACATGTCTTCGATTGTTTGGTTCTAGGACTTGTCGGTTTCCTCACGATGTTTTCCTTCTCCGTTTTGAGAGCCGTAGTGATGAAATAATGTACACAAAGTAAAGCACCTGTCTAGGTTTGAACATACGACCTAGAACTCGTAAGTCGAGACTGTTTCCACTGGGCCACAACTGCTAAGTTGTGGCCTCATCACCTGCCAAGTTTCAATGTAGGTAATTAACAACAAAAAGGTAAATAAATGGATTATAGAGAAAATGAGAACGTCCCAGGCCCAGGCTAAGATCCCGCTCGAAGAAGAAGGCGTAGAGGAGGCAACCGCCTCGACGCCTAACACTAACACGCCGAAACCCCACCTGCATCATTTAATGCAGGCGGGACATTGTAATCGCGGGTGATCGGAGTGGGGACTCTGATTGCCCACCGAGTGATTTCGGGCGGCACTGTAGTCACGAGCTGCCCTGCAAAGTGAGGCTCAGGGGAGACCCCTTTATAGTCTCCCCAAGGACGTGCCATAACAGACGTTGCACTGAGGGGGTTCCGGATTGGTCTACTAAGAGGTACCGGGACCCCGTCCATGTGCTGATGGTGATCACCGGGGTGGTTTTAGTGAGGTAAGAGTCCCATACTACCTGGTCTTTTTCCCCAAAGTCCAGGTGCCTTCTGAAGGTTTCACCCCGTAAACAAAAAAAAAAGGCCCAGGCTAAGATGACAAAATTAACTAAATTGCTTTATAAAAAGTTAGACCACTACAGCATAAGTCGCAAGAAAAGGAAATAAAGGTGAAACGCCTTTGTCCAGCAGAAGATTTTGTTCTGACTCGTTTCGAAGAATTTCTTTATTCACATAATAAGGTCTATCATGCTTCCCTCTCATTTATTTATTTATCAGTAGTTTTGTCTATTTATAAATAGTCGTTACTGTTTTTATCTGACACAAATTTAATTTATATATTTAAATATGCATACACACGTCACGTTGCAGTATAAAATTTATTTATATCTGTCACCTCACACATCGGGTCCAGTTGAAAACCAGCGTCAGGCACCAGTTGTCTGGCATTTTTGCTGAACTGGGCCTTTTTGGCGCAGCCGTGACGCACACTCCTGCTAATTTTTACATCCTGCTGATTTTTTATTTGTTTTTATCTGATGTATGTATCTGGTGTATTGTGTGTCTTTTGTCTGTGCTAAGTAAGCTAAGTAAGTATTTTCTTTCTTTCAAAAAGGACAGCATGGACTCATAATACTAAATAACACGATGTAGTTTATTTCAATAATATTAAGTGGCTGCATTTGGTTTAATTGGAATGAATGCTTTCAGTTTGATTTTAAGTACCTACTAGATATTGCCCGTGGCTTAGCGAAGTATGGATTGAATATTATAATATTGGTGCCAAATCTGTTGTTCACAAACTAAACTAAATTTAAGTTCAGTGTATCTTTTTATTTCTATTTCATTAAGAAAAGTACAGACGCCAGCACATCAAGCTACCCGAAAGTGTCAATTTTTTCCAATCAACTTTGAACCTTACGCTTTAGCGATGAAGATGAAAATCTATTAAAAACATATGACAGATTGTAGTAGCTTGATGTGCTGGCGTCTGTACATAAGATAAATATTAGTTTAGTCCTGTCAAATTAAGATACTTACTCCATAGACAAGTTAAGACGTGAACAAAAAATTGGCCACTAAAAATACGTCAATTTACGTCAGGTGCTGACTAATTTGACAGGACTAAACTAATATTTATCTTCTGTCCTTTTCATAATGAAATAGAAAGAAAAATATACACTGAACTTAAATTTAGTTTTGTTTGTGAACAAAAGAAGCGTCGCTATTATTATAGTTTACTATTTTCAGAATTAGGTTTGCATTCCGCAAAATAAGCTAAGTTGTCAATATAAACGGTATCGAAATAAATTGTAAATTTATATCAATTTGGTGACACAAATCTGCACGACTATATCGTAAGTACGTACCGATACGACCATTATTTTGTTCATGAAAATGAGAGAAAATTCAGTAACATTTTCCGCTTTGTTCTAAAACGAATACAGCGCCACCTCCTATTATTTTGTTCGACAAAGCAAACTGAACGTTGTGCACGTTCCATTCCAAGCTATTGTTTAGGTATTTAGAACTTATAGTTTTTTCACGGGACCTAATTTTTTTTATTTTGTACCCAGAACAAAACTTTTTATCTATACTTATACGTATCATCATCTGCCTAGCCTTTTCCCAACTATGTTGGGGTCGGCTTCCAGTCTAACCGGATACAGCTGAATACCAGTATTTTACATGGAGCGACTGCCTATCTGACCTCCACAACCCAGCTACTGGGTAATACGATACCCCTAGGTGGGACTGGTTGTCAGACTCGGGCTTCTGATTATCCGTAACGACTGTCAAAGATCTACGAATGACAGCCGGGACCAACGGCTTAACGTGCTTTCCGAGGCACGGAGGGGTCTCGGTATGTAAAGATGGTCACCCATCCACAGACCAACCGCGGCAAGCGTAGCTTAACCTGATCGATCGACCTGTGCGGCTGTTATTATTTAGCCACGGGCCCCTCTAATACGTATACAATATACAAATATATAAAAACGAAGCCCTCTCGGAGAGAGGAGGTCTGTGCCCCGGCAATGGGAACGCTGTAGGCTGATTATGAACCACATTCGTAAGTGATACTGAATAACAAAAAATAGGTAATTTAAAATATACAACGTGTAACGTTAAATGCGCGAAACCTCAGACACCCCAACTGATTTTTAATTCAATTGACCTATTTCAGAGAGAAAATAAGTCATTAAAAAAATTGTAAAGGTTTTATGTGCTGTTTTAGTTTTACTGGCCATTCTGATCGTTTCTTGCGTCTACGACGACGCTTTACCGAGGGAGGAGTCGTCACCGGGCCGCTGCGCCGCGCTGACATTTTGGCTTGCTTGACCTATTAATAAACAGACACGGCAACGTTTTTAATGAAGATTTTTTGAAAAATGTGACCTATATTAAAAAATGGTTCAATTAATTCTGCTCGTTATTCTGATCAAACTATTTTCAGTTTTTGCGCATTTAACGTTACACGTTGTGTACACACTTTCATCGTTATCGTTACTACCATTAACACTAGAATGTAACACGCCGCATTCTCGACAACAGGGCACCGAAATCATGTTATAGCTGAAACGGGCTTTATAAGCGCATAAATTGGCGATCAGCCATCGTGCGGTTCAAAAACGGCTGTAATTGGCGCTACCATAATTTAATTCTGCTAACGTAGTGTTTGAGCTGATGCCAGCAAGCTCAAATTCAATAAAAATTCAAGCCAGCTCCCGATCGAATCATGGGCCATCAATTTTGCTTCGATGTGCTCCTTCGTATTGATATCTGGTACACAATCGATGAAGTTACTGAGCCTTACTTTTCGAATGGAATATTACGTGGCTTATTAAGAGTAGGTATTAGTAATTTTCATAGAAGGTCGTATTATTTTTTATTTTATCATAAGCCTGTGTTGTCCCACTGCAGTTGGTGCACTGACATATTGCAAATAATTACATTTTCACACCACCTGCTCGCTAAATTCAAATTATGTGTCATGCACACTTAACCTAAAGTACGACATTTAAGCCCTAAACTCTAGCCGGGCATTAATATTGTACTGGATTTTATTATGACCCGCTGGTCATTTATAGTGATTTGAATTTGGAACGTCATCTGAGAAAATCGTATTGAAACATTAAAAAAAAAAAAACATTCCATTAATTATAGTTCGACCAAAGAGTTCTCACTTCGTAGGTTTTGGTCACCGTCGACGAACAAAAGGATCGGTTGCTGTGCGCGTATACCCCCGCGTCAGAATGTTGGTTTTGGGCTGACGCTCCATTGACGATATCATTTATTGAGTTTTTGATGAAAATGCATGAGTTTCATTCCGATAAAATTTAAAAAATAAAAAACCCGACAGGCAGTAGGTATTTTATTTTAGTTCAATCTCAGATTTGATGACACAAACTGCAGCATAATGCTTGAAAAGCGAGCTAGATTTGAATCTTAGTTGCAGTCAGGTGTTGATTTTATCATTTTGTTTTAATGTCATCATTAAATGTAAATCATTTTAGTGTGTTATATTTTTGGAATTATTGTCACCTCAAGCCCTTTATTTTGTAGCACTGATACAATATTTTTTGAAGACATTTCTTGTTGTTGTCTAAAATCCGCCATTCACACTTACAAAAATACAGAGATAGGTACGCATAAAAACATAACCCTCTCCTGTCACGTAGTCGGGTAAATAGTGTATGACTTTGCCCAAAACTGGGTATTCCCCGGTCATTTATCAGTTCCATAAACTACTAATTCAATAATTGAAATGGTTTTTATTACCTGTGATATTTACATAGCAAGTAAAAGTGTTAAATGAATTTGTTTGGGGTAGGTATAACTAAAAAGTGAAAAATAAAAACTATTTTATAAAAAAAACAGACTTCCATAAAAAACACTACAAAGTGAAAAATAACCTTAAGAAGTCGGTGTCAAAAACGAAAATGCGGAACCAACGACACCGACTTCCAAAATTAAAGTTATTTTTCACTTTGTAGAGTGTGTTTTTGGAAGTCGGTTGTTTTTTTTTTATAAAAAAGTTTTTATTTTTCACTTTTTAGTTATACCTACCCCAAAAAAATTCATATAACACTAATTGCTATGTAAATATCAGTGACAAGCTGAAATTGCGTTTATAGGGTACAGACGTGATGTTATGTTGTGCGATTGCGTAAACAATGCATACATATGCGATAGCAGCAACCGCGGTTGTTTTACTGGTATTTATTGAAGGGTTCCGTGGTCTGTCTCCGAAACTCATGACCAGATCTTTACAAAATTTAAATGGGACCATTTCGGGGTAAACCTCTATCGAACAAAAAGAATAACAATTTTGCAAATCCGTCCATATATGACGGAGTTATGCCCGAACATACATAAAAAAAAAATATATGTAAACATCCGAATTGATAACCTCCTCCTTTTTTAGGTCGGTTAAAAATAAAAGTTATTTCAATGTTTTCAGGCACAGAAAATATTCTTATTTAAATTAATTAAGATTATTAAATCCAACGAGACAATTTCGTTCAGCAAACCGCTTTCCTCGTTATTACGTTCTACTAACTGCGGTTTTCAGGAACACATATTTAATTATTCGGGAACAAGAATTCATATGGCGAGAATGAAGTATGCATATCATTAAAAAGTTAGACCGCATGCTCCGGGGTCACAATAGAAAGTCACTCGGCGATGACGTGTTTACATAATATCGACGTAAATACTTACTTATAAGTCATTAGTCATAACGTAAAATGTGTTATAAATAGTGAAAAATAAAGGAGATTGGGTGATTCTGCCCTGCCAAATAGCGAGTTATTAAGTATCACACTAATATTATAAAGGCGAAAGTTTGTGAGTGTGTGTGTGTGTATGTTTGTTACTTCTTCAAGCTCAAACGGCTGGACCAATTATGATGAAATTTGGCAATCAGTATTAACACATAGAATACTTTTTATCTCGATATTCCCACGGAATCGAAACTTATGCGGGTGAAACCGCGGGGCGCAGCTAGTGTGTTATAAATAGAGTAAAATTAAAGGAGATTGGATGATTTTGCCCTGAAGCCAAATAGCGAGTTATATAAGTATTATTAAAATTGTGGTACTTCGTCAATCAACCTTCATTAATTTTGTGCCTCGCCAACATCATCTTCTATGTCTATAAACGGACCTTTTAAAACATTGGCCTCCAAGATGCCGTTTTAGGATCAATGTTTTTAAGAATCGGTCGGCCGTACACAATAAAGGTACAAAAGTCAGTCGACCAAGGGTGGTGGAGAGATGACATGGCAGGTACCACCAGTTCACAGAGTACGAAGATGTCTCGGCGGCTGCTGGTAGATTAGATACGGTACTGTCAACAATTTTCACATTTAGAAGTATAAGGAACAGAGTGTAAAGTTCACTACTCACCCACCATAGAAAAGGGAGGAACCTTCGACCAGACGGGTGGCGTGTCTGTTGGGCAACCGCCCGACCATTGATGTCAGGACGTTGTATATATGCTAGATTGCGTGGTAAACTATGCTTGCGCGATGCAGGATTTTGCGTGACGTCAGTATATATGATGCGTAGTTTGCATGTGGCCCTGTAGATACTGCTGCACATACAAAACAAGCGTGTCAGTAAGGCGGATCACACACTTTAACGCGCCACACGACGGGGTACAGACAATGCATCTCAGCGCGTTTTTTACATACAAATACAATAAAATTGAAGGGGAATTTAACTCTGTTACCCGCGCGTCGTCGCATGGCACGTTGTAGTGTGTGATCCACCTAAACGTCACCGTTTACTCATAGAAACTGACAGCCCTTGAGAATTCTAACAATGCTTTGTGACAGTTACTTTGCGCTCAGTTGCGCCAAGTTCGGACACGAATATTATCGTAAAGGCGTCTCTAGTTGCAGCCGGCGCGCCGATTTAGTGAAGTGCAAACTGCAAGTCTGCAAGTTAATTATTGATAACCGAATCAGTCAGCAGCCTTTCAATACAAAAAGTGGTCCTTAGAAAGGGTGCGAATGAAATCACGATCCATCTCACAATCTCGCTGCGTGCACTACCTAGTTTCCTAGGAAAGATCTAATGAACGATAAAGATAGCGCTACCCCAAGCCCTAAACCTGTGGTAGCAAGGAGTGTCTACTGAACGACAGGCTAGAAGTAAATATATTTCATTTCGTATTATTATTTATATTACAATAAAGGAACAAGAAAAACTTATATAATCCTCTTCAGCCCGAAAGTCTTCACCATTAGCCTAATATGTTTGGTCAGCTTTTTATCTATTTTAAAGATTTTTCCCTTCCATATCTACGGGTATAAACAAGATAAACAACAACTATCAAAAAGTTACAAAACTCGAGATACTAAAACATTTGCAGCAAATAAACCGAAACATTATTTGTTTTGTGTATAAGAAAATGTAACCTTTATTTTCGCACAGAAGTTAGTCCCCACTTCAGTGAAACTTCACCGTTGTTCCCACATCAAACACCGAGCAAGTTTGTTAAGTTTTTAACACAACTCTTCTGATTTTTGGAGTATCTTGAAGTTAACATTGATATTTATTCAAAGTGAATCTAAAGACGCTGGAGTATTTAATACAAATGTTGTGAAGATAATCGATGGGTTAGAGAATTTGAATTGACTAATTAATGGTGATGAGTTTTTTGTCCCTGATAAAGGAATCCTTTACGTGTCGGTCAAGGTAAAGCTCTCCAGGAAAGTCTTGCTTGAATGATTTTTCGTTAAACTTGTACTTTCAGGAGGTGAAAGTTAAAAGTAAAAATCTGTAGTTTCATACAAAAAATCAGTACCGAATCAAATTAAATGAACCGCACATTATTTGTGCTGTCACTCATCTGCCTAGCCTTTTCCTAAATATGTTGGGGTCGGCTTCCAGTCTAACCGGATGCAGCTGAATACAAGTATTTTACGTGGAGCGACTGTCTATCTGACCTCTACAACCCAGCTATTGGGTAATACGATACACCTTGGTAAGACTGGTTGTCAGACTTTCGGGCTACTGACGACCCGTAACGACTGTCAAAGATCCACGAATGATAGCCGGGACCAACGGCTTAAAGTGCTTTCCAAGGCACGGAGGGGTCTTCGTAAGTGAAGATGGTCACCCATCCACGGACCAACCGTGGCAAGCGTAGCTTAACCTGATCGGTCGACCCGTGCGGCTGTCATAACTTAGCCACAAGCCCCTTTTTTGGGCTGTCACTAAATACTCGCAAAAGATGTTACTTTTGGATCCTTGGATACCTATTCTAGTGGTATCGACAGGTTACAGATAGGTACATATTTACACCAAAACGATTAAAGCTTAAATAAACAAAAAGCCCACATTCCCCACCTATATAAAATAAATGTAATCGAAACTCATGTCAGTTAAACAACATTTAAAGTAATAAAACAAACATTTTGCCTTCAGCGCGGCAGCCGCAAAACGTTTCCCGTCATTACCGCCGAGTAAACGGTAATGAACGATTTAAAAGATATTGCGGCGCTATTAAAAATATTCCTGCTATTCCAGATAATGTTCATACTTTCAGAAACACGATAGTTTTACCGGGTAGCGCCGCTTAAGGCGAGGAACACACGGCCCGATCTCCCCACAATTCATTTCTCATTTCCGTAACGTTTTCGCCCGTCGCTGATCCCCGCTCGGTCACAAACTCTCATCTTGTAACAGGTAATTTATTTTACTTAAAACGCCTTCCATTCCAACAAATATCAGTTTGGAGAATAGAATGAGCTGGATAGTTGCAGTTTTAACTAAGGTGCTGTAAAATATTACTCGATTAGACTTTTCGCTCGCAAGGATTCTATGTCCGTGATTTTCCAAGCGAGATAGGTTCTAGTTAGTTATTTTCGGTTTGTTTTTTCATTATTCTACGTTGGTTTCGATGGTTTAAGTTTCTATGGTTTGAAACAGCAAATAAAACTCTTTACGTTATGGATAGTTCGAAAAGCTAAGCTGTAAACGGTTAAGCCGTATGAGTCGACGCTCTGAGCTATCGATTCGCACTTGAATGTCGTTCACTTTGCCGATTGAACTCATGCATTGCGTTTTTATTTTCATTTATTTTCTTTATGTCGAAGACATTTAAAAAAGTGTGCAGTATAACTAAATCAAAATTAAGTTACGTATTTTCTTTTATGTCCTCATCATAATCAGCTTAAAATTGTTCCTACTGCTGGCACACAGGCCTCTTTCAGGTTCTCTTTCTTTTTTTCAGGTCTCTTTGAGAGGGAATGGGCTGTAATCTACCACGCGGGTCCTGTGCGGGTTGGTAGATGTCACATGTCTTCGATTTTTGGTTCTAGGACATGCCGGTTTCCTCGCAACCTTTTGAGAACAGCGGTGATGAGATTATTTACACAAAGTAAGGCGCCTGCCAGGATTCGCACCCACAACCTACACCTCGTAAGTCGGGTTCGTTACTTCTGGGCCACCACAGCTCTTATTTTATTTTACAGACGCCAGCAGGTCAACCTACCCGAAAATGTCAGATTTTCCCAATCAACCTTTAATCTAATGCTTTAGCAATAAAGTCGAAAATCTATTAAAAAAATCTGACAGATTTTAGTAGCTTGATGTGCTGGCGTCGAAAAAAAAAAAACTTATGTACAGACGCCAGCACATCAAGCTACTACAATCTGTCAGATTTCTTTAATAGATTTTCAACTTTAGCGCTAAAGCATAAGGTTCAAAGTTGGTTGGGAAAATCTGACA
The DNA here is from genome assembly GCA_949629135.1 of Eremobia ochroleuca. Lineage (NCBI taxonomy): Eukaryota > Metazoa > Arthropoda > Insecta > Lepidoptera > Noctuidae > Eremobia > Eremobia ochroleuca. Next base: position 11,960,038 of record OX451395.1, on the reverse strand, counting down.
GTTTCGGGTAGCTTGATGTGCTGGCGTTTGTACATAAGTTTTTTTTTAATCTAACAAAAGTAACTAAATAATATTTGGATACTAAAAGGAATAAATGCTACTCTGAAATCCACAAACAAAAATAATTACGAGTTGTCAGCAGTAATTTAAATTGATGTTTTCAAAACAACCATTAAATTATAGGTATACAAGCTTGCCTGGCAATTAAAACTGCAAAATATTTTTAATTCCAAACGAGAACATAAAATATTATCCATGTTATTTCTATTAGGTACATTTTTACTAACGAAATATGCTTTCCATTAGTCTGTATGAAAATTAAACATTGATAAAAATGGATGTCACTATTTGCAGAATTACTTTTTTTACTTTGTAAATTTTTCGTAAATAAGTACTAATATAAGTTTGGTCACTGACCTCTCTCGGATCTTTTCAAGGTGGACTTTTCCAGAGTACTGTTCTCAGGTTATTTACCATTAGGTATCACTAGACCTCGTTTGGCTCGTTGGCTGGTTGTCGCAAGCGCTGCTGCTGAGCTTTGAGGTCCTGGATTCGGTTCCCAGGTCGGGCAAAGTATTATTGGTTTTTCCATCAAGAATTTCTACGCATCAGCCTGTAGTCTGGATTTGTGCCCAGTTGATTTATTTATTTATTTATTTATCCTCACACTGGAACGCCATACAGCAATTACACCAACGGAGCAAAAATTACTTCATGTGCTGCTTCCCATCCATCCTGTGCGTGGTGGACATCGAACGGGCGGCGATGGAACACGCACGCTCACACAGCGTCAGCTCCATAGTGCCATTACTCCATCCAAATTGCGCACATTCTTTGCGATTTTTTGAGACACAATTAATTTTTCAAAATAAATGCCTTAAAATTGTAAAAACTATTAATAATTTTGATTTTTCATCCTGCTTGACAGATAAAATAATTAATGTCAATAGAATGACCAAAACTATTAACCAATTGAAGAATTGCCAAACTTAAGTGGCAGGGTCCAGGGCACATTGCTCGCAGAACAGATGGCCGATGGGGCCGAAAGATTCTGGAGTGGCGACCGCGTACCGGAAGACGTAGCTTTGAAAGGACTCCCACAAGGTGGACCGACGACCTTGTGAAGGCCGCAGGAACCCGTTGGATGTGAGAAGCACAGAACAGGTCGAAGTGGAGGTGGTTGGAGGAGGCCTATGTCCGGCAGTGGACGTCTTTCGGCTGAAATGATGATGATGATGATGATGATGATGATGAAGATGGTGGCAACAGGCTGGCCCTCTATTACTTAGAACTTAAACATAGCTTGCGAATTTGGGCGTACTTCATCTCTACTAATTCTCTGTCTAACCACTCGGGGAAAAGAGATATGCTAATAATGATAATCAAATAATCAAAAATAATTTATTTCTTCAACATATTATACAAGAACTGAATTAGTGATTGGAGCCTTCCTTTAAGCAAGTAATGGAAGAGCGTAGTCTCCCAATACTGGCTATTGGGAGACTACGCTCTTCCATATCCAATAATTATATAAAAAAAAAAAAAAACAATAATATAAGATAAACATAGAATATCTGTGTGAGTGTGTGATTATATGTGTAAGTGTATGTTTGTGAGTGTGTGAGCAGGTTTGTGTGTGTGTGTGTGTGTGTGTATGTGTGTGTGTGATGTTCGTCATGTCTTTTCAGCTTGAACTTGTGAGTGGTAAAATGAGAAGATGTAGAATAGGACAGCCAGCAATGATGTGAATGGGTATAACTGCCAGAGAACGACGGGTTGCTTACAATTTGGCATTGACAGTGCCTTTATGGCGGAGCAATAAAAGTGATTTTCATAGTGCAACTGTTACCACTGATTTGCCGTCCTAATTACTGTACTTCAGAAACGGAGTTCGTAGATGCTTTTCTTATTATCATGTATACACTCCTGGACTCCTAAATCGAGCAACCGTGCAATTCTAATGTGAGGAATAGAGGCCGAAAATATCAAAATAATGCTGATTCAAAGAAAAAGTTTTTATGCGATTTTGAAGCCGACATAGGCGATTTGCAAGCGAGTCCAAAGCGAGGCGAGGGCGCAAAGAGCTCATCGCGAGTTTGGAGCGAGCGCGCTTGGACTCGCTTGCAAAACGCCAGTGTGATAAGGCCCTTAGAGATGACTAAAATACAATGGTAATGATCTCCTGGACTCCTAAATCGAGTCACCCTGAACTTTTGTATAAAAGTCTTCATCTTTTGAAGTGGCCATCGCATACTATCAATGGTCATCGCCAGTGTGATAAGGCCCTAAGGGTTCCAACAGTGAGGATCGATTCAAACTCAACTCTTAGCCTTTTCTAAGTAATCGACTTTGTAATACGTCAATATATTTTTGTTGCAATTCCGGACCAAGTTTTCGTTTTACCACAGTTTATTTTGTACGGATTTGGAGCGAATGTGGCGAGACTAATTTCACGCTGACTTTGAAAGAGAGCCAGCGAAAATCAAAGCTCGGTTTACTCGTAAAATATATAGCTCTAGTCTATATTTTGGGTGGGTAGTTGAGCGTTATTTTAGTTGTTGTGAAATATGATACTCGGTCCGGACAGAAAATATACTTTGTCAATTTGATAAGTCTTGTACGTAAGTAATAACTAGGATTGTGTTTGTTTCGTTTTGTGAAAAAGCAGCCTTATTTTTGTAATAGCAGCAAACGTTGTTATAGGTTTTTTGTTTTTTTTTTTATTTATTTATTTTATTATTTTTGTACAAACAGTAACATGCATATGACATAATTATAATTTGAGTACAGAATGTACTGCTTATTTTTTAAGAAACGTCTTCCAGCAGATCTGAGAAAGGACAAGTAAAAAAGAAATGTACACAATAGTGTGTGAGAATATGAAGAGAGAAATATGAATGTGTGAAGTCTAAAACGATTTTTTATAAATGTATTTTTACCTGCCCTGGCACCAACACTGATATTTTTGCATCTTGAATAAAGATAATCAAACAACACGCTAATCGCAATAATAACACAAACGCTTGTAACAAAGTTCACCAACCAACAACGTCGTAACTTACTATATTCAATCCAGTAGTTTATTTTATTTCACATTCAGCCTCATCTTTTTTGTTATTTGTAAATAATGAGTTCAACTAATACTTGAGGAAACACATCTCATCGGGTTTAACTTATCGTAGACATTCAGAATTCATAATTAAAACACGAAAGTATTTTGTCACTGGTGTTCTATCACAGGCTACAATGTGCGAATCATCTTAACTATAGCGTAAACCGCTAAGCAAGATAGACACATACTTATTAAGTTGGATTGAAATTAAAAACCACTATCTGAATACGTCGTCACGACATGACTGGCTGGTCACTAAGGCAAATTATCATTATATCGCACTCTTTCTGACTAGATAATGATGAAAGAGTGCGATATACGATCTCGTGTAGGCGTGCAAAATGTTTGTTATAGAAAAAGGATGCGATAGATTTGTGAAAATGCTACTGGATTTATGGCCCCTACTGTATATAAAAGTACACAATAATATCTATTACACAAACAAAAGAAAACCTTCTAACAAAATCGTAAAATGCGATTTTTTTACGAAACCAAAACCAATCTGATGGATTGTTTATTTATTACCCTACTCACTTTATTGGCTCCGGTTATTGTCAATTAAAGGTAGCGATTTTTAATTGAAGCCAGTATCTCGTTGCAAAGTAAATCAATTAGTGCAAAGGGCGGTGCTCGCAAATTGATTCAGCTGGCCCAACCTCTATGGGCTTGTGCCACACTCATTTAGACGTGGTGTTGGTAAACCATAGACCACGGAATCGCCATGCCGCAGTTCATAGTGACGGTAGTAAGTACTAATCGAATTCGTAGCGCCGAAAGTGCGTTGAGCGCATAACTTCTGTCACGGACCGCCTTTAAAGCTGTCAGTTTGTACACGTAATTTGTGTCATAGTGCAACTAAACGGTGACACGCTTGGTTTGTACGAACAGTTTTGACAATGCCGCCTCTAGCAGTGGCCACTGAGGCGTCTCCGTATTCTGCGAGCACAACATTTTTTCCAATTACGGTGTGAAAATTTAAACCGGGACCCTTCCCATTCCCCACACCATTTTGTACCGGGCTCTTAATAGGACGAACGCTAATGTCAGGTATAAATAGGTGTAGTTACTCAGTAGATTTTGTTAATGAACCTGGGAGAATCTCATATATTTGAATGTGATAATTTGATTAGAAAATTAATGAAAAATAAATACAGAAGGAAAATAGGCGTATTAGGCGAATCCGATCGAAAGTAGTATTAAAACAGCTTGTGGTATTCTGTAGGTATGAACTGGAACAGACTGGATGCGGTAGGCGGATGACCGAGTGTGGTGGCGCAGTTAAGATAATATAAATCTCATTATTATGTATACTATACAAAATACAGATACGAATGTTGAAATTTTACATAGGGTGAAACAATGAGCGGCCTTATATAAAAGCGATCTTTTAAACTTAAAGGATAACCTTTGGATGAAGCGAGGCTTACTATGTCCACTAGGCACCCTAATTGCGTAACACACTATTACTCTCAATTTGAATCATTTTGAAGCATATTGCTAATCCATTGCTCCACATGTTCGAAAAATGTCTGCTCAGCAACGTAAATAACGCAATGAATGTTGTTGAACTGTCAAAATGAAACCCATTGGTACTGATAGCGTGTTACGCAATTACCCTGCAGGTATGAGGTGGAACATGCTCTCTCTTTTCCACAACTTTCATACCAAGGAAAACTTACCTTGTACAGATATATAGGTAACTTGCACTTTGCCCGCGATTTCGTCCGCGTGTATTTCGTACTTTCCTCTAAAAAAATCGAAAATGTATGTTTACAATCTTAATCATTAATTTAAATAAATAAAATATTCGGGTCAATTTTTAACTTTATAGATCAAAGGAATCAGACTTTTCAAATAAACTGTATCCCCGCTTTTCGCTCCCACAGGAGTGGAATTTTGAAAAATTCTTTGGAATGTGTTCACTTGAATCAAAGATACATATATACCACATTTTATTTAAACTCAAACGTCAGCAGCTGGTTACTGACAATATAAATAGTGCCCTCGCAAAAGTAGTTAACTGGTTTAATGTTAATAACCTACTTCTTAACGAAAAAAAAACGAAATGTATTAAGTTTACGATACCAAATGTTAGACAAGTAGAAACTAGTGTTCTTATAAAGGGTGATGAGTTAAAACCCGAAAATACCACAGTATTCTTAGGCATAACTTTGGATGCCAAGCTTCAATGGGGCCCCCATATAGATAAATTGTCAAAAAAGCTTAGCTCTGCAGCATACGCCGTTAGGAAAATTCGTGACTTAACTGATTTAGAGACAGCCCGTTTAGTTTACTTTAGTTATTTTCATAGTGTGATGTCGTACGGTATTCTGTTGTGGGGTAATGCCGCCGATATTCAGAAAATTTTTATTTTACAAAAAAGGGCAATTCGTTCGATTTATAAATTAAGTCCCAGACACTCCCTCAGAGACAAATTTAAAGGGATTAATATAATGACTGTGCCTTCTCAGTACATTTATGATAATCTTTTGTATGCACATAAAAATATTAATCTGTTTAAAAAATACAGTGATATCCATAATATTAATACTAGGAACAAACACAAATATGTTGTTCCTACAACAAGGCTTAAGAAAATAGGTGGCTCGTTTAGATGCCAATGTATACATTGTATGGAATAAAAATGCGTGTAAACTTTGGGAAACTTTAAATTTAATTTTAGAGCCAGAGAACACAGCCGCTCGTAACAATCTTTTTAACAGGAAGGGCCGCAGCACAGACAAAACACAAAAAATCTCATTTCCGTCTAGTGTTGCAAGTTTATACATAAAAAAAATCTATTAAGTTACATTCACACGAGCAATATTCTTAGTTACTATTTTCTATGTTTAGATTGTTCTAAACATACATTTTTATAATAAACTTCCTAGCCACATTCAAGAACTAAGCATTAATAAATTCAAATCTTTCATAAAGCTAAAACTATGCCAGAAAGCCTATTATACTGTAAAAGACTATATTGAGGACAAACAAGCTTGGGATTGAGCTGCTCCAATAGGTCTAGACAGTGAATGTTGTTTATTTTTTATTTTGCTGATTTACACTTTGGTTTTTTTTTTTTTTTCTTTCTTTCTAAATATCTATTTATATACAGAATGACATGAACATTTACTGTTTAAAGTCTTATATTATTTTAATTATTGTGAATGTGAGGACTATGTGGGTCATTGTTTCCGTTTTAATCATGGTCTGGCAGTTTGAGTGGTGTATGCGGTCTACACAAATGTCCTGTCCCTGGTATTGCTCGTCGAATCGTTGAGCTCCTTAAGTTCTGAGTTGAGCTGCACGGTTACTGACGAATGCGTGCACTGACTGCACAGGTCCACTCAGTGTGGTTCTTTCCTCAAAAGACCACTTCAGACACCAATCTACATGGTCCTCAAAGATTATATCCGGATTTTTATATACACATTGACATTGATGAATTTTATATAAACAATGACATGGATATTTACTTTGTAAAGTATCTTATTTTTATTATTATTACTGTGAGTGTGAAGACTATGTGGGTCATTTCTTTTTTTCGGTTCCTTCTTAGTTAGTTTTAATCATGATCTGGCAGTTTGAGTCATTTATGCGGCCTACCCAAATGTCCTTTCATTGGTATTGTTCGTCGAATCGTAAGGCTCCTCAAGTTCTGAGTTGAGCTGCACGATTTTTGACAAATGCGTGCACTGACTGGACAGGTCCGCTCAATCTGTGTGGTTCTTTACTCAAAAGACCATTTCAGACACTAATCTACATGGTCTTCACATTATCTGACCAAGATTATGTCTGGACTTTAAAAGAGACTGTGACCTCTGAGTTTGTTTCGGCCTTTCTTCTCAGAGTAGTCAGATAGGAAACGCCGACCTCATCTAGTTTAAAAAAAATATGATTGACATGTAAAAGTGTTTGTACAAACCTACTTACAGAAAATAAATCATTTATCATTTATCATTTATCATTTACACGTTTTCGAGTTAATGGAAACAAGCAGTAAAATCCACCCCTTAAGCTTCATTACCCTTTTCCACCTCGGTGGGGATCGATTTTACAAAACCCCAAAACACATACTTTTTATTTTTTAACCGACTTAAAAAAAAAGAAGGACGTTCTCAAATAGGATGGTTTTTTAGGGTTCCGTACTCAAAGGGTAAAACGGGACCCTATTACTAAGACTCCGCTGTCCGTCCGTCCGTCCATCCGTCCGTCCGTCTGTCACCAGACTGTATCTCATGAACTGTGATAGTTAGACGGTTGAAATTTTCACAGATGATGTATTTCTGTTGCCGCTAACAACAAATACAAAAAAAAAACAGAATTAAATAAATGTTTAAGTGGGGCTCCTATACAATAGACATGATTTTTTTGCCGTTGTTATAGATAATGGTACGGAACCCTTCGTGCGCGAATCCGACTCGCACTTGGCCGGTTTTTTTAATGTTTGTTACCTCAGAACTCCATTATTTATAAACCGATGTGCAAAATTAATTTTTAATGGATAAGGTGCCTCAGAGTTGGTTCCATATAAATTTTGTTAACTTTGCTTGGGTAGTTTTTGAGTTAGCTTCACTAGTACGAATTTTTTCCACTTACTTTACATTGATAATGTTTTAATAACTTCCTGTCACTGATATTTACATAGCAAGTGGTGATAAATGCATTTGTAAGGAGTAGGAACAAAACAACTAATAAGTGACAAATAACAATAACTTCGGAAGTCGGTGTCGTTGGGTCCGCATTTTCGTCTTTAGACACCGACTTCTGAATACCGAGTTTCAAATTAATCCATTAAAGCGGGTTACATTTTTTCTAACCTATTAACTTTGTCACCCCCTAAATCTTCTGTGAGGGGTTTTTATAAACTAAAAGTGACAATCTTTATTTTTTGCTGAGGCATATATTGCCCAGTTTCAAGTTTACTAACCAAAGTAATAAGATATTTTATATTAACTGTATCCCGTCTTTTCACCCGGTGTAGAATTAAAAAACAAATCGATTGGTATTATGTTTCCATGATTTGACTCAAAGATTATTTATACCAATTTTTGAGTTAGGTAATCAAGTTACGCAGTAAAATACTCCCCTTAAAAATTTTACTACACCTTTTTGCCCCGTCAGGCTCGATTTTCGAAAGACCCAAAAAAACCCGTGACCCGTGTGTCATTTCTTTTCTATGAAAAGTATCAATACTGAGTAACAGGTTAATTGTACCGTGCTTTAAAATTCTTCCACACAACCTTTAACACCCCAAAACCCCCTTTGAGGAGTAATTTTGGTAAACTAATAATGATAAACTTTATTACTTGCTTAGTTAGTAGATACTCTTACCAAGTTTCAAGATCATTAACCGAATGAATACCTATGATTTTTCATTTAAACTGTATCCCGCTTTCCACGGCCCCCAGGGTTCATAACTTGACTCAAAGATTATTTATAGCAATTTTCGAGTTAATCAAGTCACGCAGCAAAATCCTCCCCTGTAAAACTTTTTTCCCCTTTTTCACCCCGTAAGGGGTATATTTTCGAAAAACCCTGATACGTTATTCTTTATTTTTGGTCTTAAGTATAAAGACTGAGTTTCGAGTTAATCGGGCCGCGTGTTAAAATTCTTCCATACTACCCCCAATACCCTTCTAGGGGGTTTAGAAAAACAAAAAATGCCAAACTTCATAATTTACTTAAAAAAGTGTTAGTGCCGAGTTTCAAGTTTATTAACCTACAGAATAAGATTTTTCATACAAACAAAATTAAAGGTGAATTTCCAAAAAACCCTTCTTATCGCTGCCCTAAATTATAAAAGGAAGCAGTGTGCAAAATTTCACATTCCTTGTCCCAGTAGTTTTTGGAGACGGTAAAAAAAAAACATGATGTATATAGATAAAACAGCAAAAGGAAGAAGATAACCATGACATTGCATGGCGCGTATTAATTTTTTTTTTTTTTTAAACAAAACCTTGCCCCACACTAGGAATTGACAAAAGAACCTTTGTTGTTCGGCGATATTTCCAGTAAACACCGTATACCAGTATTTATTAATATTAAAGACCTACATAAATAAACAATGCGATTACCACAGCTTCATTCCAGTTTCACAGGAGGTGTGCAATGGTTGTGTCACTGCCATCATTTATGTAAAACTGTGGTACCTTTAATAAATTAATCAACTGGTGCATTTATGGGCGAGAGGTACAAATTGCTCAATAATGATTTTCATGGCGCAGCTTGTGCAAATTTATAATTTCCTCACACACAATATATAAGCTAATTACGTACCGTTGAGTGGTGGACGGAAAATTATTGGTATCAGCAACTTGCTCGCGGATCACGCGTTTAATTTAACTTAATTTAATGACAATCAAATGTTTAATTGGAAGTAAGATTGATTTTACTCTATCACATTTTCGAGTTGGTGTTTCGAATATATGTAGAGTCAGTCTATTCTGTGAAAAATCTTAAAACTTAAGTGACCTTGAAGTTAGCTATCTATCCATCCAATATATGCTACAGATTGACACAAGTGACAGTTCTCTTAAAGCCCACATCACCTAAGTTTTCACGGTGAAATTTGTACAGAACAGGCTGGCAGGTTATATTTTTCAAAAGTTTTATGGTTATCGGGCAGTGTTTTCGTTTATCTGATATTTGACGGAGAAGGTACGTTTCTCTAGCTATCATCAGGCATATTTTAATTAGTGTGGGCGTACTATGGTTAGTGCTGGTTATTGCGCAATAGAAAAACCGTTTGCAGTTCAAATGAAATTATAATTTTACGGACAAATTAATCACACTAGCGAATCACACACTAGGTACGGAACGCGAGACAGGTTCTGAGCACATGTTGTCCGTACGATGTCCATTGACAAGAGATGCTGCTCACTCACTCTCGTCGAATGACACGAACGTCTGGGTAGACTCTGTCGAGCGCCGCCGGGCAGCGCTGGCGTCCCGAATAGAAAAACGAACTGACGTATTTCCGAGATATTCATATAATAGAGCTAGTAACTTAAAACATTCTATACAACGTGTAACGTTAAATGCGCTAAACCTGAAAATAGTTTGATCAGAATAACGAGCAGAATTAATTGAACCACTTTTTAATATAGGTCACATTTTTCAAAAAATCTTCATTAAAAACATTGCCGTATCTATTTATTAATAGGTCAAGCAAGCCAATATAAACGCGGCGCGGCGGCGCAGCGGCCCAGTGACGACTCCTCCCTCGATAAAGCATCGTCGCAGACGCAAGAAACGATCAGAATGGCCAGTAAAACTAAAACAGCACATAAATCTTTACATATTTTTTAATGACTTATTTTCTCTCTGAAATATGTCAATTGACTTAAAAATCAGTTGGGGTGTGTGAGGTTTTGCACATTTAACGTTACACGTTGTATATGTAGTTAGTTACGTACAAAATCTCATAATAATTATATCATTTTCCTCGACTCGAAAAAACTTTGTGAATTTGCTAAAAGACGATGTAGGTCTACCAATCTATACTTACTCTGAAATGTGTTGTCGGTTGCTTAACCAAACATTTCCATTAACCAAGAGTATCGGGTTGATAAAACAAACTAAGAGTGCCGATATCGCAACCGCACACTTTAAAAGCCCATGACGAAGGTACAAACAGACACTAAGTATTCAAACTTGGTATATTGCTGTCATTGTTTTGCGGTCTTAGGGCTGTACCCTTGTAACGCGAAACACGTATTTGTGGTTATGAAAATGTCCGGGGTCGCCTTGTCTTCAAAGTGCTATCGAAGTGACAGTAAAATTGCTTTTATAAAATAAACTGGGTCTATCCACAGCTTTGTCATTAATGGGAGAAATCAAGGGGATTCGGGAAAATGGAAGCGTGATGTGAACTCAGTGGTTCTTTGCATTGATAAGCCTTTATTCGAGTCTCTGAGTTCTGTTTAGGATATGTTTAAAATACTCTTCTTTTATAGAGAAGGCAGAGCATGAACTGCCAGAAGCAACAATTATGGATGTTGTTTAGTTATTATAATAAGCAAAGGTCGTACTAAACAGGGAGTAATGTACTGAATTCATGTTATCAGTTTGCGCGTCGATTTTTCTTACACCATGTATTGCTCAGCTGACCCCTGCGGGGAATACAAGCGTGATGTAACATTAGATAAAATAACACAAGGAAACAACAAAAAAATATTAGCTTTATCTAAAAGATTTTTTTCTAGAATCATAGGTACAGACGCCAGCACACCAAGCTAATACAATCTGTCAAATTTCTTTAATAGATTTTCAACCGGTTGATTGGGAAAATTTGACAGTTTCGGGTAGCTTTGTGTGCTGGCGTCTGTACATCATCTTCTTTGCGCATACCACATGCCAAGAATCAGCATATTCATACACGTTAATTTGATATGTCGTATGACGGCCAGACGGCAACTTTCGCGTAACAAGTAATAATGGTTTCGCAGAACAAGCTAATAGTTATCATGAATGAATATTAAATTCAAATGGCAACACTATTGTTTGTTTTATACAGTACAGTCAGTATTAACACAAGCAAAAAACGAATAAATACTTGGTAATTATTATTTGTTCGACAAATTGTTACAGAGTAGATAAAGCATATTATATCCATTTGGAAACAGCACCCTAATTGCATAAACGATCAATCACAATCTGAATGATATTGAAGGATATGCATTGCTTCATATGTTCGAAAAAAATATCTGTAAATAAAGCAATGAACACTGTTGAAATGTCAAAATGAAAGCCATACCTACTGTTAGTGTGATACGCAAGTGATGTCATGTGGTTGAGAATATTTACAAAAAAAAACGGCTTATTAGTCGTTTCGAACGAATTTAATCGCCCGAAACGGGCAAATCGACACTTTTAAATAGTGTTATTTTTTCTATAGGCGACTCGCACGAAATTAATTTATTTGTAGGCGCCTCGACAACTCCAGAAATATGTATTAGGCAATTGGCATATTTTGAACTATATGCAATGCAGTGTGTCATTGTCGAAGTGTCGATTCATCCGTTTCGGGTGAGTAAATTCGTGCGAATCCACTAATAAGTCAGAAAGACTAGCGGGTTACTAAAATAAACAAAATAAATTAAAATATCGGCTGGAACATAACAAAATTCCGAAATGATCAGCGATTTTTATGGCTGTACATAACAGCATTAGGAATGTTATTGCATTTTGCCACTCGAAAATGCATCATGTTATTGTCCGTTCAGGGTCGAATTGAAACAATATTGGTACGTACAGTAAACATTATGTTGGTATCATTTCATATGATCAGTATCTAATATTATGTAAGCTCCCACATTCGGCCAGCGGTATTGGACGGCGCTAAAATTGTATTGAACTCAAAATTAGTAATTATTGTGTGTTGTTAAACATCTGCTAATATCGGTATAACTTCTTGCGATTAAAATGGATAGTGTTAACTAATGGTTATGAATACTTACTTCTAGTTTCATAATCATTAGTTAGTTCAATCGACGTATTTATAGTGAATAATCAAACATTATTAGTTTTTAGGGTTTCGTACCTCGAAAGGAAAAAAACGGAACCATTATAGGATCACTTTGTTGTCCGTCCGTCTGTCTGTCTCTCAAGACCATTTTTCTCAGGAACGCGTGGAGGTATCAAGCTGGAATTTATATAAAATACTCAAGTCTACTGTCCCTTGGAACTGTGAAAAATTCAAACTTCTGAATGCAAACTTCTTCGGCAATCAAAAGATACAGCAATTTATGCCACAAATTTCCGCAAATTTTCGACACTCGCAAGGGAATCCCGTGAACTCAGAATCTTGAAATTTGGTACGAAGCGACGTCTTATAGCATAGATAAAGGAAAAATTGCGAAAACCGTAAATTTGTAGTTAAATTACAAAAAAAAACCAGTGTTATACTATTAAAAAAAAACATACCTACAAGTTTGTACGGAACCCTCGGTGCGCGAGGCCGACTCGCACTTGACCGGTTTTTTGATTATCATCACAGAATCCAGGATTTTTATTGGATGAGTAACTGGTACTACAAAGTAGCAAAATGTTTCCATAAACTGATGAATGATGTGGCAGCAGCGTCTCCCAATCTACAGTCATACTTTTTTTTCACACCCATTAAGTGAATTTTTTTTGCCATAAATGTCTTCGAACCCGGACAGACACAGGCCAACGATTCATTTTTCTTCAAGAATTTTAAGGCCTCACACACATGTTTTTGCCGTGCTTTCATAGTGATCCATACAACACTGACGACCAACCGCGTGTGATACCTACACACGGCGAATCAACCGTACTTTTTCACAGCAAAAAAAGTGTGTGTACAACAGGCTTTATGTAACCTGCCGTGCGATTCTGTAACCATCTCACCGTGAAAACTTGGGTGAAGTGAGCGTGGAGTGAGTCGTCAATAGTGTCAATCTTTAGCATCAGCATGACTCACAGCTCACTCTAAGCTCACTTCACCTTAGTTATCACGGCGAGATTTTTCCAGAATCGACCGGCAGTTTCCCTACACAACAGAACATCATAAAAAAGGCGATATAATGACAACATTAAATACATTATCACACTACACTGACCAAGTTTCTTCCTTATAATCAAGGTATTAAAACTAATTTCGTCCATCCACTCGAAACGCAATAATATCAGTGTTATCTATCTTTTGTGAATGGTCATTTTCCGTCGAATAAACGACAAAAGAGACTGAACACAATGTGACGAAAAGAATTACTGTTGAATCAAGCGTTATTATGGTCACAATAATAGTTACGTAAACTGCCTATATATAATATCACCCTGTTATTGTCCAACTACAGGGCCAAGGTTTTTATCGAAAGTAAGATCCACCACGCATGGCCACTACTTGTTGGAGATTTTAGACATTTATATCAAGGTTTCCTCTCGACGTTTTCCTTCAGAGATCAAAATAATTAAATTAATAGTAGATTATTCACTAACTGCCGCACTCAGAGACTACCTTTAAATTAATCATTCATTAACTTTTATTAGCCAACATATCTTGGCACAAATGTCGACAAAAATGTTTTCAATCTGACATATTTTTGACTGACTGCGTTCCAATTTATACTTGTCAATTAAAGTTAATGATTGATTCATTTTAAGTAATGACTCTGAGTACCGGGGTATGGGGCATAAAACAATGTCTTAATGTCGCAAGGGCTATTTTGAATCCTGTCTAGGGATTCCGCTTTTTTAAAAATTTGGAGCCTGAAAAAAAATCATCCGCTTTAAATAAATAAATAAATATACACTTGTCACATCGATCGGTGCTTTCTAAGTCGGAGTACAAGATTAAAATATACCTTATTAAGTTCTAAAGCGATAAGAGGGACCCCTAACAGATTCTTGATTTAATTAAGAATGTGCGTCGAAATGTTTGGCCTTACAACAAAATGAAATTCGATTCAGATCAGTTACCTACATCTAAATGAAACGTATCCGGGTGGACGTCCTACAGAAGATCGCGGGGACAACCTGGATTTGACACGCACAGACCACGGATTCCTTAGTCTGTCCCTGGCAGGGAAGCATGTCACAAAAGGGAGGAGACTTATACTCGACAGTGGGTGGAACAAGGCTGCCAATGATGACGATGTTGATTTAAACGTATACGAAACAAAACATGTCAGATGTCAGTGTAAAAACTTACCGGAAACTGCCCAAAAGTTTCAACAAGACAACTCGAAACATACAAGAGAAACGGGCGAGAACTTTGTTCAGCAAAACACAGTTGTTACTCTTGCTACAATCAGTTTCACAGATAGCTAATTCAACTATTTAGAACTAGCAGTTGCACTGATTACACAATAAGTAATGTTACAACACTATTGCTAGGACGTTGGTAATTTGCAACGCTTATTTGCAATTACATTAATGGACACATTACATTTGCACATGTTTATATGAAGTTTTTTAGTTAAATGTTATGTTGTAGGCTTGCTGCGCGCTTTAGTGTTTACTGTAAGTGCAGCAAGCAATTGTTATATAAAACTAGCTCCTGCCCGCGACTTCGTCCGCGTGAAATTTCTATCTCCCCCCATTCATCCCCTTACGGGTGGAATTTTGAGACTTTTCACAAAGAACACACTCTCCAAACATGTCTCTATATAGGACCAGCGGCTTAGGCTGTGCGTTTATATCAGTCAGTCAGGACTTTGAATTTTATATACTACAGTATGAAAACCACATAAATGCAATATACCACGTACTTGTTATCGCCTTTTGACGATATACAAAAAATGAACGAAATCGGTCGCGAAAAAAATCAGTTGTTCCCTACATTTTGACGAGTTATGCGAACATAAATGTAGGGAACAGCTGAACAAGTATGTGGTATAATTTATTGCATATAAATGTGGTTTCCATACTGTATATAGAGAAATAAATAAATAAATTTGCCACGCGCCCAATATCATGGGAAATCGATGGCGTCTTCCAGATACAATTGAACACAATTGTTAGTAACATGATAAACATCACGCGTATATCCCCAGCAGAGGGTTAGGCAGACTGTATAGTACAGGGTGTACTATACAGTCTACCTAACTCTCTGCTGCATTCCACATAGACACACTCAATCAATCAATCAATCAACTCAGCCTATCGCAGTCCACTGCTGGACATAGGCCTCTCCCAGACTGCGCCACAACACCCTGTACACCCTGTCCTCCGTCTTCCGCATCCAGTCTAACCCAGCCACCTTCTTTAGGTCGTCCGTCCATCTAGCTGGTGGGCGTCCCACACTACGCTTGCCGATACGTGGTCTCCACTCCAGGACTCGTCTGCTCCATCGGCCATCGGCCCTTTCGACAGACATGGCCAGCCCACTGCCACTTCAGTTTGCTTACTCTGCAAGCTATGTCGGTTACTCCGATTCTTTTCCGGATAATTTCATTCCTGATTTTATCCTTCAAAGAAACTCCGAGCATAGCTCGCTCCATAGCGCGCTGAGCGACCTTGAATTTGTGGACCAGCCCGACCGTTAGTGTCCACGTTTGAGCACCGTATGTCATGACGGGCAGGACGCACTGGTTGAAGACCTTAGTCTTCAAACACTGAGGGATAGGTGACGAGAAGACTTGACGAAGCTTTCCAGATGCTGCCTAACCCAACTGGATCCTTCTGTCGGCCTCTTTCTCAAAGTTGTGTCTACCGAGCTGGATGACTTGCCCTAGGTAGACATAATCCTTCACAACTTCAAGAAGCAACCCTTCGATGTGGATTGGACTCCACATCGAAGGGTCGCTGTGGATGTCCGTCTGTCCGTTCGTTCGCAGCTTAGCTCAGAGACTCAAGTACTAGAAAGCTATAATTTGACATGGATTTACATATTAATCACGCCGACAAATTGGTAAAATAAAATCATGATAAAAATTTTTTTAGGTTACCCACTTTTCGTGTAGAGGACACGTTAAGTGGTGAATGGGGTGTGGGGTATCGTTGAATAGGTCTTTCAAAAATATTGTGGGTTTGTGGAAACAATTTTTCAATTCAGTGATCCTTTTGTGAAATATTAAGCTTTGAAGTGCTAATTTTTGTAAGTGTCAAGTTTTTGGATATGTGAAAATTCACAGTAGTTGTAATTTGACGATGTTAAAATGAAAACTATCACAGCTAAGTAAGCTTTACAAGTTTACGAGTAATAGTCGACCAACTTACATTTGCAGTTATAATGAATGGGAGAAAATGATTTTCAACTACAACGTTAAGTTTGTTCTTGGGATATTGTTTATTGAATTTGTTTGTTTGTTGCAATGAATGGGAGAACTATTCATTGCAACTGCAAATTCAATAATGATGAAAA
The DNA here is from genome assembly GCA_949629135.1 of Eremobia ochroleuca. Lineage (NCBI taxonomy): Eukaryota > Metazoa > Arthropoda > Insecta > Lepidoptera > Noctuidae > Eremobia > Eremobia ochroleuca. Next base: position 11,943,095 of record OX451395.1, on the reverse strand, counting down.
TTCATGGGAGGGGCTCGTGGCTAAATAATAACAGCCGCACAGGTCGATCGATCAGGTTAAGCTACGCTTGCCGCAGTTGGTCTGTGGATGGGTGACCATTGTTACATACCGAGACTCCTCCTTGCCTCGGAAAGCACGTTAAGCCGTTGGCTGTCATTAGTAGATCTTTGACAGTCGTTACGGGTAGTCAGAAGCCCGAAAGTCTGACAACCAGTCTTGCCTTAGGGGTATCGTATTACCCAGTAACTGAGTTGTGGAGGTCAGATAGGCAGTCGCTCCATGTAAAATACTGGTATTCACTTGCATCCGGTTAGACTGGAAACCGACCCCAACATACTTGGGAAAAGGCTAGGCAGATGATGAAAGAATGGGAGAAAAGGATTACAACTACAGTGTTAAGTTTGTTCTCGTGATAAATTCATTTCAAGTACGGAACCGAATACGTTCCGTAATTGGAAATAAAATGTTATTCTCTCTTTTCCTTCTTTTTATTCCACCAGTGATGTTTAAGTCCCGTGTAATAGGGGCCGAGCCGATTGCTACTGAGAAATTCCATATGGAAAAAACAATTGTTCCATAATATCGTATGATTAGGTAACGATGCGATAATTATATAATAACTACTTCGGACACGGTCATCAAAGAAGTTTTTCAATAAAAATATTGGAAAACTAAAATTAAAGTCATTTTCTTTTATGTGGCAAGTTTGAGTGTTATATCTAGTTGGTTATTAATATTCACCGTTTACTGGCCACTTCATGGTTTTTGTGAGTGATATAATATGCTTAGAATGCTTGAAACATTTTTGTTTCACGTAATATTTAAACTGAAATGTTTAAACAAACGGTGTCGTGGACCCACCGATATATTTACTTCGTGATCCTACCTACCTATTAGTGCAGCATTTGTCTAACAACTAAATATTACATGAAGTCGGTTAGTAAAAAGAATAATGGCCCAGTAGGTAACAATTGAAAATCTGAAAGTATATTAAAATTTATTTATTTATTTATTTATATATATTGCACAATGTAGTACATGATTTTACGTTAAGCATAAACCAGTACATACATACCCTGTTAGGGCGCAGCAAAATAACTTAAACTATGTTATTGAGTTAAAATAAAATTAAATAGTAAACAAAGTAATCAAAATTAAAACATACCTAATTAAAATAGTTAAAATAAAATTAAATAATAACAAAGTAATCAAAATAAACATAATCAAATGAGTTAAAATAAGAATGTGAATTTCATAGATTTTAATGGAAAAACCCTGAGGTCGAACAGTAAGACACACTAAAACTGCACTAACCTAGTATAACTAAATCAGCATACCAAAACAAATACGTTCAATTATCACCACCCACTAATCATTCATTCACATCAATACAAACACAAAAAATAATAACCACCCTCTTCGGTTTCAAATAATAATCGGGCCGTGTAAATACACGGTTGTCGGGTGTGGGCGATACCGATAGCGTGTCCAAACGATGGCATATTGCTCGGGATAATCCGTCCGAGCTATCCGATGACGCGTACCGTAGAGACTACATCGTGATTGTGATCGAAATTTGACAGTTTCGTGATTATACGTAATTATTATTTGTTGTTGGTGATTTAGATTGTTTCAAGGGTAGGGTTTTATGGTTCTAAGGGCCTGACTCTTTCAGGCCTATATACACAAATCAAATTCAGCATTGTGCTTGAAAGCATAGCCTCCTGAGTCCGCCATATTGATACCTCAAGATGTCGGAAAGACCGGTTGTCCTTAATAACGGACAAAATGGGAGATGGCCCTAAGTCCTGAGAGTATACAATATTTGAATTCTCATTGGTTGACTAAATCAGGTGTAGCAGCGCCGATTTTTAAACGAAAAGCTAATACGAGTATATGGGTTAGGAAGTACGTCCGGTTATTAAAAATGTATATCAGGACTTTATGACATACGATCATTTGTCCGTTACATTGACCTCGGAGACTCAGGAGGATAGAAAGTGTATTTCAAATAACGTCGCCCACTAAAAATCAGTTCTGTTTGGGCTTCCCATAGCAAAACATCACGCTGAGAGTATTATGCTGAGTCGAAGCTTCTTGTCACAGCCAGGACGTGCAGTTGCAATCTGTTCTGGTAATTAACCAGAGGTTGGCTTTAAAAGATCGCTTTTAGTGATAAGACCGCCCGTTGTGTCATCCCTTGTCAAATTTGTACGTTTACAACTGTATTTTTTATAGTGTTTATAATAAACACTATTCTATCTACCTTCTATCTACTCTACTGTTTTTGTTGTAGGTACTAAGAATAGAATAGAATACTCTTTATTAAGTACACCATATAAGTTACAGACATAAATATAGACATTTTACAAAGGGTGACACAATGGGCGGTCTTATCGCTAAGAGCGATATTTTAAAGACAACCTTTGGATGGATTGAAAAGGGAAGGAGAGACAAATACTGTAGGTAGTCTGTGGTGTACTATTTACACGATACAATGAATACATACATAAAGTATAGGATCATTAGTTCGAGTTACCTTATTTATATGCACGTGTTTTTTTTTAATTTTCTTATGCTATTGACAGAAAACAACTATCTTCTTATTGCTGTTTTTTTTTTACTGTCAAAGTAAATAAGTTAATTGGTTGGACAGCAAAATTCACTCGGATATACTGCATAATAATATGCAGTCATGCGGAATACGTACGGCGCGGTTGCTTTATGTATAACAATTAATTCGTGTCACGATGCGCGAAAAAGCTCATCATACGCTGGGTTAGCACTGCGAGAGTTTACATTACATTATTTTTTGTACCTGTTAAATGATAACGTAACTTTTTATTATTTAAATAGATTTACATTTCAAATAATTTGTTTGAAATGTAAAACTAGGTGAAATAGGCAGAAATCTCTATGATAAATAGGTCTACTAACATGAAATAAAAAAATAAAAAAAAGATGCAAATGAAAACCTGTGGGTTATAACCCATTATTGCTTTGCAAACAGATTTTCTTATGGAGGTTTTAGTAAAAGTGACTCCTTAATGAATAGACTATCTCTAGGTCATTTTAGTGGTGGATATTTGGGCCAAGCCCCCATACATTTTTGTCCACTGTCCTTTACAAGACAATTTAATTCTTAGGTAATTTATTTAATAAATGTTTACATTGTAATTCATCCATTCTGGAAGATAAAACACAGCTTACTAAACTAATCCGGTCTAGAGGCTTACATAGACTTTATTTTATACGATTAAGTTAGTTAATTCCATTGTAATTCACTTACCTTTTCTTGTACACTTTTATTACATTACAACTTCTTTAGAACTTTGAAACTAGGTTGCGAACTTAGATAATGATAGTATTTCTCTATTAAGTAAATTATTTTCTGACTAGCAAGAAGTTCTTTTCAAGGTAAAAAATTCTCTTCAAATAACGTCTCAAACCTTTTTAGATAAGGATTATAAGTTGCTTAACAATTAAAATCCGTTGAAGTAAAGAATATTGACCTAAACAGCATGTATTATTTTATTAGTTCATCATTTCAGCCGAAAAACGTCCACTGCTTGACGTAGGCCTGCCACAAGCATCTCCACTTCAACCGGTGTTGTGCTATAAGTTAATGTTTCAAAATGAAATTGCTTTGTTGATTTAAAAAAAGCGTCTTTAGAATAAAAAGAGAGCCAATCCCTTAAAAAAAGGATTGTGTGGTTTTTATGAAACCACGGTAAAAGTGAAACTTTTATTCAAATTATACACATTTAACTAAAACACAAATGAGTAATAGTTTATACACTACACGGTCAGCTGATGCGAACTATAGGCGCCGCCATATTGGCCTCGGCTGCTCTGACGAGCGCCTTTCACTTTATCCGTACTCCGCGGCCGACCGTCACGCGACATGCAACACACAGACGAAAAAGTTTGAGACGATGTAATAAAAGTTTCACTTTGAAAAATATATTGGTTCCGGTAACTATAAACATCTTTGCTCTTTCACATAATCGGTAGGTAGAAGCTATGCCCGTAAACATAATACCGTATATATACGTCCGGCCATAGAATTTGGCCATGGTAAGCCCTTGTGAACACTGCCATTACTCATACCTACTCCCAGTGCAACCTTTTGATAAAGAAATAAACCAAAAACCTCTACATCTCGAAGACATTTATTCCCATTCCGTGCAGTCATTTGCTTATCCCTCAATATTTTGTAGTCACATAGAAAAACGATCGCTCTTTCATCCCGCACCGAGTATCGGCACCGTGATCTATTTGTTGGGCCCAAAACCCAGGCACTTGGAAAATGGTATGTAGTCACGACACATCTTGACGTTTGACTGATGGTGACTCGCGTCGGTTCCTTTCACGCTTGGATTGTAGCGAAACTCGTATACAATTGTAGCTATTTATTGCAGGTCTGGGAAATGATTTGCGGGAATCGACGTCCGCCTCATCTGGTTGGGAAAGAAAGAATTTTAGTTATGAAATATGTTGTGTGAATGTTTTCGCCAGATTTGTGGGAGCTGACTAGTTCAAGCGTGTCGAATAGTTTCTGTTCAAGGTTAAGTTCTGAAAAGGTTCGTCGACTTGTAGGTAAGTACCTAAATCCTAAACAGTTTTATCGTATAGGACCTACTTCAAATACTCAGTTGGTTCAGACGTTTTTATTGATTGTATTTTGTATCACCGTATATGCTAGCAAGGGCCTTTTGGCCTATAGTTAAAATATTCCATGAAGAAAAATGTAGTAGAGATGCCTACCATATTTTTCTGAAGAACATAAAGATGTCATTTTGATATTCATATGATATCGATCGAGTGTATTAATGTAATCAATTCTCAACAGCATACTACGTAATGTAGTCGCATGTATTTCATTAGGGAATTCTCCGAGATTCAACCGTCTTGCTACGTGATAGATTTGAATCGAATATTATTGGATAGCGCTTTACCATACAGAAATTACGCGTTAGATCGCAACAATGGATAAGTGGTTTCGAATCGACAATTTATTGCTTAGCTACGGCATCTTATTTCCTAAGCGCTGTTTAACATTTTTGTTAGAAGTCATAGATCATTTTCTGGGAGGTATTATTTCGTAATTCTTTTATAGAATACTTGTAACGCTTATCTTGCCTGAAAGGTAAGGCAGTACGCTACACGCTGCCTTACTAATCTCAATCGTATCGCTTTTAAAACATTTTTTATAGGGTTGTGTACTTCAACAGGAAATAAAAGCATCAAGTTGAAATTAATACGTAGGAAAAATCAAAATCAAAAGTCATTTATTCAAACTAGACTGAGAATCAGCAATTTTCGAACGTCAAAAGGAGTACGGTCCCTTGGAGCACAAAAGAAGAATATCAAGCTTCTAAGTCAACGCAATACAAAAATACGACCATTTATGCGACATATTTTGATACTCACAAATAAATCAAAATCCATAGGGTACTTCCCGTTGACCTCAAATCATGTTGGTCTACTAAAAATAGTATCTTATTGGAGTGTTCATCAATTTGAAAGTCCTCATCATTACCTGGTTGTCAGATCATTGAAAATATTAAAACTTCTTCGTGCCAAAGTAGGCACTTATGTTTCCGGCGAGCTTAATTTGAGGGCCTTTGATGCTCCAGAATGATGGAGCAGAAAATGATCCGCTTGTTGGAACATCCAATCTTTATGACGCTAAATTGTTTTTAACCTGTAGAGGTGGTCCTGTTAGAACTTCTGCAATGGGACTGCATTTTTTTTTAAATTAAAAAAGGATGGGTGCGTTATAATCAAGCTTAGCATCAGATGTGATTAAACCGATGGTCAAACTTGAGACCGGTCAATACAACCTCTTTGGGCTATAAAACTGGTCGGACCGGATCGAATAACACAATTTGTACAAAAAAAAAAAAACAAATGAACATGCATGGAAAATAAATGTAACATTATACCATTTATCTCAGGATTCACCGATTCGTTTATTACAACCGTTTCAAGTCAAAAATATTTGTTTTCCTTCTTCACAAATAAAAACAGCGTTCCACACAAGTACTGTTCACGCATCAACGATTGCAATATCTCTCAAAAGCAATACTGATTTTAGTACCAGTTTTGTCCTCCAAAAAGGGAAAACCGCAAACTCATACAAATATCATGCAACCGTACTCGAGTCGCATTCAATCAATTTCAATCAACTTGTGTCAATACAAATTATGGATGGATGAATTTTCACGTGGTCGTATTTACCGGTTGCGGATTAAAATTACATTATTACTAGGGCTCCGTCATACTCCCTCGTTATTCATCAAATGGAAATTAATATTTTAATGTTAAAAGTAATTTGCGGCATTGATTTGGGATAGCGAGCACGGCTGATGATTGGAAGATCTGATTTTAATCCTGGTTTGAGAAAAGCGTTTGTGTAATAATTTAGGGCTTACAAGTTATAAAATACCGGCCAAATACTTGTCGGATAATGAAGGGTTTCGTAGTTAGGATGAATTTATCCTAAGAACAAACATAACTCTGTAGTTGATTTTTTTTCTGCCATACATCGAGTTACGTCACGGTCAATTCTCCAACTGCAAATGTAAGTTTGTATGTATGAGGAGGCTTTAAGTAAAGTTAGGGACCTAGAAGATGAATTAATTCATGCTAAAATTCGTATCATCCAGTTAGAAAAAGAAAAAGAATGTCATCAGGTTAAAGAAACACACCAATTATATAATGAATTATTAAATAGTGATTGTAACCCTCATTCCTTAATAACTATTGACCTTACTGAAGATTCCGTGCTGAAACAGAATTATAGTCATAAATTTAGCCATAACAAAATGAAACAATATGCAAGAATGAATAGAATAATTAAAAAATGTAATCGATTTAGGAAACAACAAAAACACTTTTCCAAAAATATTCTACTGAGGAAAGAACGTGTTGATCTATTGAATAAATTAAACAATTATCAAATCAAATTAGAAGACAGCAGAAAAATCTATGAAATTGATACACAGCGCTTACAGTCTCACATACAGGAACTTGAGGGCAGACTTAGTTCCCTTTACATTAAATATGTGGGTTCTCAGAACCAAATTAAAGAACATATTCTTGCTGCAAATGAGTTAGTTTTGTGTCAGTGTACTTGTCAGACAGTTTCTCAGCATGTCACTGTCCAGCCTGAGGCAACGGAGGACCCGTCCCAGGCTGAGAGTTTATCTCAAGAGTGTACCCTTGACCAGGACGTATCTGATATGGTACAAGATCTTTCTCAAGTGGTACAGCATGAGATTGGTAGATGTCCATCTTTCAGTAGTCATGAGTTTTATGATTCAGTTATGTTCTCAGATAGTATAGGAAGAGGTTTAGGTAAATTAATTAGTAACCACCTGACTTATTCTACTAAAAACTATTGTATGCCAGGGTTAAACTACAAACAAATAATGGCATCAGTAACAGGAAATGTATTTAATCCTAAAACCAACATTACTGTATTTGTAGGTAACAGTTCTAAGGTCAAAAAATATGAAATCACTGACTGTGTAACTGAGTTGTTAAAGTTAAATTGTAGTAAAATAATATTGTGTGCTTTCCCATATTTTGAAAAATTAACAAATAGACAAAACCATTATATTCATATGCTTAATAAGCACATGCACTTTTTAGTTAGTCATTATAGTGACAAGCTTGTGTATTTTGACACTAATAGTTTCATAGAAACATTAAAGTCGACTAGGGATACTGTGTATCTGCCTGTTAGTTTTAGACACATAACAGCAAGGCTGTTAGCTTTTTATATAAACTCAGACATAAGTATTATGTCGAAGTCATGTATTATTAACACCGCCACGGTTAGTAACAATAATACTAATAATACAGTGGTTAGCCTTAATGAATGTAGCTCAAATGCTATAAATATTTATACAAATTGTACGAAGGAGGTTCCATTTCCCTCTCGCACTATGAGCTCACTGCCTGGTGATGACATTGAAGTAGTGGGATTAACTCCGGATAATCATTTAAACTAGTTTGTAAGACAACAGAAGGTACCAGTAATAAAATATTTACACCTAACAACAACAACAAGGTATCTTCTTGCTCTAAAATAAATAAATATCAAAAAGGAGATCAGCAGAATGCCTTGAAATTATTTCATCAAAATATTCAAGGTATTTCTTCCAAATTACTAGAAATTGAAATGTTTTTAGAAAAAACTAAGTTTGACATTGTTTGCTGTACTGAACATTGGTTAAAGGATTACCAAATGCTAATTAATTATAAGAACTATACTGTGGGCAGTTGTTTTAACCGTAAATCTATGTTGCGTGGAGGTTCGTTAATCTTGATAAAGAATTGTTTAAAATCCAAGCAACGTAATGACATAGTGAGTTTATCAATTGAACATTGCATCGAACTGTCCTGTGTTGAGCTAGATAAGCATGTTGTAGTGTGCGTTTACAGACCCCCTAATTATCAAAACTTTTCTTTATTTGAGTCAATAATGGAAGATGTCCTAGCGAAACTTGCATCCAATAACAAAACCGCAATTATTTGTGGTGATTTTAATATTAATATTTTAGAAAATAGTTCAAATAGCAGTAGATTATTAAGCCTTTTCAAATCTTTCAATTTATCTAATGTTTTTACAGAACCTACTAGAGTAACTCCAACTTCTGCTACTTGCATCGATAATGTTTTTTGCGATTGTGATTATTTAGATAAAGCCATCGTAAATTATCTGCCATCTGATCATAGTGGACAAACGGTGACTTTTAAGTTTAAAACACCTTTGCAAAAAGTGCAAATTCAATTTAGACCAATAACGACTGGTAAACTAAATAGATTCAATAGTACCCTAAATAATAAGTTAAATGATGTGGACCATAATATAGATGATGCAAATAAATTGTACGAGAATTTCTTTTCAGTAGTGCACACTCAATTCAATAACACCTTTGAAAAGAAAACAAGAAATATTTGCCCTAATTTTATATTTAGTGACTGGGCAACTAGGGGTATTAGGATAAGCAGAGAAAGATTGTTCGAGCTGTACGGCCTTAAGCCTTACATCAATACTGAAACTTTCAACAAGCATGTTGCTACTTATTCAAAAATTTTTAGAAATACCTGCAAGATAGCCAAAGCACTGTACATCAGCAACAAAATTAAATCAGCAGAAAACAAAATAAAAACAGTTTGGAAAATTATAAATAACGAAACTAGTAGGAATAAAAAACGAAACACTGATTACACATTGGAGACTTCACGTGGTGCCATAAGCTCTAACTCAGAAGTAGCTCAAGAGTTTGTAAATTTCTTTACTAATATACCTTTAAAAACGACAGAAGCCTTAAACTCATCAGCCGACGTATCAATTGAATTATTAAGAGCGAACGTTCCAGGCTGCCCGGTTGAATTTCAATTTAAACATATAAACCCTATGATAGTTATGAAAGCCTTTCGACAAATCAAAATCAAATTGACCGAAGATCTATGGGGTATGTCTATCAAAGTTTGTAAATCCATAATCGAGACTATAGCACCATACTTAGCTTTAGTATTTAATTTGTGTGTAGATCAGGGAGTCTTCCCAGATTTAATGAAATACAGTAAGGTTATTCCACTTTTTAAATCTGGGGACAGCAAAGACACCAATAATTATAGACCAGTATCCGTGTTGCCAGTATTCAGCAAGGTATTCGAAAAGGTAATGCTCAATCAAATGCTTAATCATTTTAACAACAACAAAATCTTACACGACCAGCAATATGGCTTCACCAAAGGCTGTTGTACAACCGACGCCGGTGTCACTTTATTAAAACACATATTTACAGCGTGGGAGGAGGCCCAAGATGCCATAGGAATCTTTTGTGACCTCTCCAAGGCATTTGACTGCGTTAATCATGAAACCTTGCTCTTGAAACTTGAGCATTACGGATTAGGTAAACTTGCGCTCAGTTTAGTAAAATCTTATTTAAATGATAGACAACAAAAAGTTCAAATAAACGGGGTCAATTCACTTGGTTTAAAAGTAAAAATGGGTGTTCCACAAGGCTCGATATTAGGTCCTTTCCTCTTTTTAGTATATATTAATGATCTACCCCATTTATTAAAAAGCCAACCAAAAATGGTGTTATTTGCTGACGATACTTCCTTAATTTTTAAGATAAATAGACGTGCATCAAATCTTGACGACGTAAATAACGCCTTACTGCAGGTGCAAAATTGGTTCACTGCTAATAATTTAGTGTTAAATGGAAAAAAAAACTAAATGCATAAGATTTGCTTTACCAAATGTTAAAAGTAGTGATTGTGACATAGTATTGAATAAAGAGAAACTAGAATTCGTCGATAAAACTGTTTTCCTGGGGATCACGCTCGACTCAAAGCTGCAATGGGGTCCTCATATAACATCTCTTGCAGGACGGCTAAGTTCAGCAGCATATGCTGTAAGAAAAATCCGTCAATTCACTAATGTAGATACCGCGAGACTAGTCTATTTCAGTTACTTTCATAGTATCATGTCTTACGGTATTTTACCATGGGGACGGGCTGCAGATATCGAGTCTATTTTTATTCTGCAGAAAAGAGCCATCAGAGCAATATATGGCCTCTGCAGGCGCGATTCTCTAAGGGAACTGTTTAAGGATATTAATATAATGACGGTACCTTGTCAATACATCTATGAAAACATCATGTACGTAAGGAAAAATCTAAATCATTTCACTAAAAGAGGTGACAGACACACCTATAGGACCAGAAATAGGGACCAATTAGTTCAACCAGGCTTCAGACTGGCTAAAGTAGACTCATTCTTCATGGGGTACTGTTTAAAATGCTACAATAAAATACCTCCCCACATACTCCAACTCAACGAAACTAAATTCAAATCTTATATAAAACGCACACTATGCAGCCAAGCATATTATAAGTTGGGGGATTACATCGCTGACAAAAATGCTTGGTTCACCGCTGGTCCTGCTCCACAAGGGCGCATAAACTAATTAATTAGCATTCGAAAATATAGTTGTGAGCTGCTGAAGATTGAAAAAACTATCTTTGTATTGTATAAATTCAATCTCTTAATATTGTATAATTGCATAACACACGTGTGAGCACTATGCAACTAAACTATCAAGCTACCATTTACTGGGTACGTCTTTCATTGACTTGAATGTGCCCTGGCGGCTGAGGGTATGTCATGCTCACTCAAATGTCTCGCTGGTGGTGGCGTGTGTGTTGGATCATTGAGTTCCCTTCAAAATGGTTGAGCTAAATGGTGCTGATCCATACGTCATGTTCGTGAACGGGCGCCGCCAGTAGGGACTGGTCATCTCTTAGCTGCCAAGGCTTATTTTAATTTTAATCTAAGTATTTTCATTTCTGAATTGTTATTTTTTTGTTTTTGTTTTTATCTTTTTTAGTACGGACGCTTTTAACGTGCACGTCTTTCTACATCGTTGTCACATGTATTATTTCAACTTAAATGATGTAAGTAACCAAAATTTTGTAACGATTTTTATGATTTAAAAGAGTGTCCGTGGAGTTTCTTGCCCGTTCTTCTCCACAGGTACCTACTACGCTTTGGAATGGGCAACTAGCTTCATCTTTCTGACTGACTGACCCCTTGACAATTCAAAAGTGCCTGTAATTGGTTTACTTGAAATAAATGCTTTGAGTTTGAGTTTGAGTAACCGCAATTTTTTTTTCATGTGATAAAACTATAAATTAAGGATTTTCGGACATTTTTCCTTTACTTTTACTGTGAGACCTTGTTTCTAGCCAAATTAGCAACAAGCCGCTGTAACAATATTCTAACTTATCCCAAAAGTTTAGAAACAGACTAGACAGTCAATTTTAGATTGTGATTGGTTACACGTACACCGCTACGCATACATACAGTGGCCTCCAAAAGTCCATAGGCATTCTCACAAAGCATTAGCTTGACGTTTAGTTTGACTTACGACCTTCTATTTTCAAGAATAGACACATGTATCATTATTGTCGTCAACAAGTGATTGTACTTCATAATTTCAACGTTAACACACAAGTCAAGGTGGCCTAGCGGCTAAGTGCCTGCAGATAGATGCGCAAATCAGTAAGCCGTGAGTTCGAATCTCACGCCGAATATGTAGACTTTTTGCAAGTTTTTACTCGATTGGAAGAAATGGGACAGAAATATAATATTCTTTATCTTGTTCGCTTTGTTCACACATTTTGTAAAGTTAAGAAGGTAGATCGTAAAAAACTTAATAAAGAATTTAGATTTCTGTGAGGTAGACATGAGTTTTATGAATATTTAACCGTTGTCGTTTTAGTTGTAGTTGTTGGTTAGTGACGTGTGGTATAGATAGCGGTATTGATTATTCTCAAAATGCAGGCAAATATTAATATTGAGGCGGGGGCGACGATTACTGGGCTGCATAAAAGTGGTCTTAATAGAACACAAATATCTAATGAAACCGGACTGAATGTGAGTATTTAATATTAATGAATTGTAACTTAAACTTTTATTTGAAAATACCTATTATTTGTTGACAATGGATGATTCTTTTTATTGATTATTAAGTCCATCATGAGGCCTAAAAGATAAATAATTAGTGTTATAATGGTGGCGGTTGAATGAAACCAACGATGACAGTTAGGAATTTATTTACTGTAGACAATACTTAAGTTCTAGGGTACAAAAGTGGTCTAGACAAAACCTATGTGTGGTCTTAGGGATGGACTGCGGGGCTATCCTATCCCTTAACCTCCTAGCTATGCTATTCCTGAGGGCGACGTGGCCTCCGCTCAGTTCAAGCTTCAGGCAACAGAGGTGACTGCGGGGCTATCGACCTCTGAGCCGTCTAGGTAGCGACTGATTGTTCCTTTTTTTTTTTTTTTTTTTTGGAATGGCATCTCGCAGTTCAACCTATGAGGTTGTCGACTGCTTAACCGGGCTTGCCTGTGGATGCCTCAATAAATTAAGGCCTCCAGCCAGGGCTTAAAAAACTTAAAAACTAAGCGACTACACGCTAAGGGCACCCCCTGTGGGGTACGGACCTCGGCTTAGGGCGTCGCTGGGAGAGGGCAGCAAGGGACAGGCTGGATCGGAATTAAACTGATTGTTCCTCCGTGGTTGACCGTTTATATAGTCGGTTTGACCGACTAATGTGTGTGTCTTCAATCTCATGCTTGTATGTAGTGGTGACCTTTGTTGTCGTCACGGACACTTCACATGTCGAATGTTAGATGTCACTAGTAAGTACTGTTGCTGTTATCGTCTTTATCGATGATTGATCTTGTTTGTGTTGCGATCTACTCGGGTGGCATAGTGTTGTGCATACAATCTGGTAGATGGCGTAAATCGTCGTGTTACATTCTCCCCCTCTGGTACTCTATGGTCGTCCCGACTGAGTACCAGCACCAATTTGTTTCCGCGGCCTTCCTCTACGGCGTATCGGATAAGTTGGTTTGGATGTCACGTTGTCTCTTTTTTCAAACTTCGTTATTGATGACGAATGATACTTTCCAATAGGCTTATCTGGAGTTTTTGAGTGTGCAATTTCATAAGTGAAGGTTCCATGTTTATTCAGTATAATATACGGGCCGTCTTGTCGTGGAGCTGTGAACTGTGATCCCTCTATGTAACCACGAAATCTTGATATAGCCCATACTATGGCTAAAGTTTCCTTTTTTGTGACGCTGTAATTGCGTCCAGCTTGAGTTAAGAGTCTACTTGCGTATTCAACAGGGTGCTCGTTTTCTCCCTCCCCCTGCACTAAAGCTGCGCCAATGGCAGAATGGCTGGCATCAGTCTTGATAGCAAAGGGTAAATCGTCACTTGCCTGTTTTAATATTGGTGAAGTAGTCAAGGCATTTTTCAATTTCAGAAATGCATCTTGTTGCTCTTGTTCCCATTTCCAGCTTATTTTCTTCTTCGTTAGGTTTGTAAGTGGCTTTGCAATTTTTGCAAAATTATGAATAAATCTTCCATACGATGATGCGGTTTCTCCTTTTGGAACTAGAATTACAGGTGCTGACCATGGGGAATCGCATTCCTCGATAACGTCAACATTTATCATATCACCCAGCTTTTCTCTTAGTTGCTTTTGCCTTGTTGGTGACAATCCATAGGGCTTAACACTAATAAGAGGATGATTGCCTGTGTCGATTCTATGTTGTGTAAATGGAGTTGGTTCCGTGTTTTTCTCAAAGATGTCGCTGTGCTCAACTAACGATTCATTGAACATCTTTTGCTCATTCTTTGTAAGTATTGTTCCTTCATCGGAATTTAAATGAAAATCAACAGAAAACAATGAAGTAGGGTTCATTGATGAATAAGCAATACGTTGATCTACACAAGATTGGTTGTCAGCGGGTTCTCGTGGACGTGTATTACTTGGCTTCTTTTCTGTTTGAGATACTACCGTTTCCTTTGGTTCTGCCAACCTTTTGCGACATACGTCAAAAATATGTCCCTTCTTGTCACAAAAAGAACATCTCTCGAGCGGCTGCTGTTCTGACTGTGTTGATGTCGTTACCTCACCAGCTTCCTTGAGCAGACTCTCAATATGACGACCACGATCCAGAAGTTCAGCAAACGTCTTCACTTCCGAGCGAGCAATCTCCTTTTTGTAGGTTATATTGAGAAGTCCGTAAACAAAGTCCAAATGTTCTTCTTCCTTATGTCTTTTTGCAGGTAACTGAGCGAGTAAGGCACGTTTTTCACACACAAACGCGTCAATTTTTTCAGTTGTTTGCTTCTTCGAGTATAGTTTCAAATAAACTTCGTGTGGTTGCATTTTCGGCGCAAAAGCAGACTTAATGGCGTCGAGAGCTTGTGTCCACTTTTTAATGTCGCCTTTTACACCGTTCCACCACGTAGCAGCAGCACCAGACAGTAATAAAGTCAAACCTTCCAAGGCATCTTCGTCACTGATTTTCTCAATTTTCTTGTAAACTGAGATACCGGTCAGAAATTCTTCAACTTTATCAAAATTTCGTTCACCGTCGTAATGCTTTGTGCACGCAGCAAAACTTTTAAAATGTCTGTTTCTACTTTCGTTTGCTTCTAAAACTTGTGTTATGAGTGCAGTGAATTGTTCCTGAGTCATCATCACCATATCTTGTTTTTTCTCCATCATGTCAAGATAATATTATTTCTCTTGAGGGTATATTGCTAATCCGATCCAGCAAGTACTGTACTCCGTCTATAAATGAGGGTACTTTGTAAAACTTGCGGGTAGATAAATATTTACGTTGGGCGCCAATATAATGGTGGCGGTTGAATGAAACCAACGATGACAGTTAGGAATTTATTTACTGTAGACAATACTTAAGTTCTAGGGTACAAAAGTGGTCTAGACAAAACCTATGTGTGGTCTTAGGGATGGACTGCGGGGCTATCCTATCCCTTAACCTCCTAGCTATGCTATTCCTGAGGGCGACGTGGCCTCCGCTCAGTTCAAGCTTCAGGCAACAGAGGTGACTGCGGGGCTATCGACCTCTGAGCCGTCTAGGTAGCGACTGATTGTTCCTCCGTGGTTGACCGTTTATATAGTCGGTTTGACGACTAATGTGTGTGTCTTCAATCTCATGCTTGTATGTAGTGGTGACCTTTGTTGTCGTCACGGACACTTCACATGTCGAATGTTAGATGTCACTAGTAAGTACTGTTGCTGTTATCGTCTTTATCGATGATTGATCTTGTTTGTGTTGCGATCTACTCGGGTGGCATAGTGTTGTGCATACAATCTGGTAGATGGCGTAAATCGTCGTGTTACAGTGTTTATTATTGGATTTATAAATGCAAAGTTGTAATATTTGAATAGGTATTATATTAAATAAATATTATTATATTATATTGAAATGAAGTCACTTTAGTATTTTGTTACAGCTGCCTAATTTCACTTTTTTTTTTTGTTTTAGAGGAATACTGTAAGTCTCTGGATCAAAAGATACGAGGCAGAGAAAGGCCGAAGTGGAAGGCCGGCGCTTATTAGCGAGGCACAGCGACGACATAATATGGTGGGCGAGCATGAATTTAATGGATTCACACCAACGAGACACTTTGCTGAACTATTCGACACCTCATCGTAAACTCTTCACCGTACCCTCCACGCTGAAGGCTTGCACAGAAGACCATCTAAGAAGCCCTTGTTGACAGAACGACATAAACAAGAACGATTACGTTTCGCACGGGATTATTTAGATTTTGACTGGAATACTACCATATTTTCAGATCAAAAGACATTTAAATCCAGCCATAAGGGTAGGCTTCATTTATGGCGCATTTATGGCAATATGTGGGGATGGATGAGTGCAGCAGGGCCAGGAGAACTAGCTTTTATGTAGTTATACAAAATATTAATATCTAAATGTTTTGTTTTTTATAATTAGACGGTGTAACTAAATATTTAGTAATATTAGCATATCCGTATTATTTAATGACCTTAAACAATTGAGGTTTAGTTTCAATCTTCTTTTCGTTAAGAAAATGAAAAATTAAGCTATTACCTCAATACATTTATTGTGACGTTACATTAAAAAAAACATGTCTATAAAGTCTAAATCATATATTACTTTTCAATAAACTTTACTGAATACCGATACCTCTAATAAGTGGGTATCAACAATTATATTTGTGTTATTAGAACATCCTTTCCTTGTTATGTTATTATGAATTGACTAAGTGGGTATACAACAAAAAATCTTATGAACGGTTACAAGAGAACTTCTTTTTATCTAAGTAGGAATGTGACGTCACAATTATTGTCATCAAAATTGTTAATTTTATAAATAAATAAAACGAATTAACATTTTTGTTATGATTTAGCACGACTATTTTAGTTCCACCTTCCAAAACCGAAAAAATAAATTAAATATCACATAAATACTTAAATAATAATACAATAACTAATATTTGCTTCTTATAAAAGTGATAATAAGCATGAATACATTATAAATAAACATAAACCTAATAAGTTTTTACTTAACATTATTATGGTTTCAAAGAAACAAAAAAACGGCTAACAATAATAATTCAGATTCGAACTCAGACCTCTTTGATCGTGAACCTGTTGCTTAGCGCAAATAGCTAGCAGCACATATTAAAAGCATGCGAATTTTAGCAATGCTATGGTAAGAACAGACGCGTATTGTAAATGCAACAGAAATATCATGCTATTTCGTCTATTACGACGACAGTTCATTAGTGTGTGTTATCTGCGGAATGTTGAGACATCACTCGCACACGCACTGACTGTATCGCGCTCGTACTGTTCATGGCAATGTGAACTTTAGCTTGCTTATGGACTTCTGAGCGTTTACTGTACATTGTTCAAGTGCATACCGCCCCCGACAAGAATGTTTAATACTTACAATACAAGCACAACGTTGCAAATAGATACTGCACAAGACAGAATACGTTTTCCGAACACGATACTGTGAAAAACAAAACAGCCAAACGCGATTGAGAGCACAAAGCGTATCACACGTCGCTAGACAAGGACTGAGTGACAAAAGATAAACTTTATACGAGACTAGTCAATCTCAGTCTCCCCAAATACAGATAATAAGTTGAAGATACGGTATACTGAACACAGGCAATAAATCTACTCGTATTACTCTGCATAAATAACCAGATCTTCTTAATAAATTGTATAATTTAATATTATTGTGTACACGATATTCTGTAATAGGGGCTAGCATAAGGAAAAGAAAAAACAAAATTTGCTTGGCCCAAGAGTGATGGACAAATTTCCTGGTAAGCGGCTTCTGCCGCGTCGGGACTATTTGTCTGAATTTGAATCGCATTTGTTTCCAGGGAAATTTGTCTCCTAAGCTTCGGAAGTATATCCTGGGAACGGTTGCGGTACTTCGTCTCTTTTAATTGAATAAAGGCCTCTTTATTCGTTCCTTATTGTGTAATTATCTACATATATACTGTATCCGTATTTGCGCGAGACGCCAACTTGACTTGATTTTATTTTTCCCATAAAGCTGTGCTGTAAAATCACAGAGTAGGAAGTCAGTGTTTACTTTCTAATTTTCCGGTTGTCTTCACGAAGTCTGAAGGCAGACGGGCGATGCCTGGCATGTTATATGTGACAGGAGTATTACAAAACCCTGTTGATAGATGGTATTTGTATAAAGAGGGAAAGCACCATGTAGATAAAAAATGCCTTCTGTTTAATATTGTGTTCCTATTAGGCGAGCAAGTACTTAAATTACCTAGTAAGAGAATTTCCTTAAGTTTATCTTAACGACTCACTGATCCTATAATGGGTCATATAAATTGCTTATTATCGGTACGAGTGGTCATTAAGAGGAGATACGAAATCCTCTATTTAATGGTGGAATAACACTTGATATTACGCTCCATAGATTTGTTATTTAAGCTTATAGATTCATGTGTCTTAAGCCTTTAATGAGGATAGCTTTATAAGCATTAAAAGATTTTTGATGTTTACATCGGTACTGGACAATAAAAATCGGCAGAAAATAAGATACCTGCAGGGTGGCGGGCACATCAACGCATAACTTGTTACCATGGATTCAGTAGCTTTAAAAAAAAAAAATAGCTGTTCAGTACATTTTGACTGCGTAGGTATTGCAATTGTCTATGAAAAGGCAGATTTTTTTTGATAACCGACCAAAAATTTCTACACTAGGTACTGAACCTGTAACCAAGAATTTACCACATGACTCTAGAAGTATCTAGAGTCATGTGGTAAATTCTTGGTTACAGTTTGCGCGTCGATGACACCCTGTATATAAATATTGCTGCTAATTTCAGGACACAGCTAACTGTTCTCCAATTAAAATCAAAGGTGGTGGGTTAAAAAAAAAAGCTTTAACGGGTTCATTCGGAAATAAATTACCGCAGAGAAAAGGATTACTTGCCAATTTTAGACGTCTTTCAAAAAGCCCGGATAGCGCGAAGCGATGATTAAGTTCTAAAAGTTTGCCTAATTTCTTGAATTTATTATCATTTTATTCTTTTACAGACTCTTTACTGCTCAATGAGTATGAAATTGTTTGAATCGTAATAATCAGAGTACTTTTCATGAATTCGAAATATCAGGGCTGAAAAATGTTTTGACGACTTTCGCTTAAATTGTTTTATGTTCATTAGCTAGTTAGCATGTTTTACAAAATAATAAAAAACGTTATTTTTTTAATATTTGCGAGGCCACTTTTTGTGACTGCTTGAAACGAAGCATTTCACAGAAATATTTAAGCATTATTATTATTTATATATTTTAGATTTATTTTATGAGCATGCAATGATTGCTGGGAAGTACTTCCCAGCAATCATCGCATGCTCATCATGGTCCTCTGAGGATAGTCGAAGATCGAAACAAAGTTATGTGAAGCAAAATCCGCATTGTTCAGCGTTCGACGTTCATCTCTCCGCATTGTAGCGCTGATCAATATACACGATGCATAAGCAACAATCCCCATACAAGTTTGTACTTATGTTACGAAGCGTAACAAGTTTAAAAATGAAAATAAAACCAAGTAGAGTTTCTTCGCTCCGAGCAAGCTGTAAAAGCCAACGGGAACTATTACAATCTTCAAACAGAACGCACGCAAGCATTTTCATATAAGCAGTACAAAATAAACAATACATATTAAAAAAATAAACAAAGTAAACAAGCGTCGTTGTATTTGCAGAACGAACACTGCTGTTTAAAACGTTCTAATAAATAGACGACCTCATTTAATAGATAAAATAATAATATTCTCTTAAATACGGAAGTGATTTCCAGAATTATTATTCTCATTCCGCAATAGAGAACTTTTAACAAGAAAACTTTTCAATGTTCTTCGGCAACAATGTTCTTGGGAAGTTATTGTCTGTACCAGCGAATAAATTTTGATCACTCTATTAAATCGATCAGGGGACACCGCTTAAATAGGTACCTACTTTTACCTGTTACCTTATTTAATTGTGTTCTTCGGAACTTTCGAATGAAAATGTAAAATTTATCTGTTGAATATTTAAATGAAAGAAAAGTGACCCTTTGGCTTTCTATAAAAGTTAAAATGGAACATTATTTGCCGGTTATTACGAAACGGTCTGTTTAAAAAAAAATGTAATACTTAGCTAAACTGAGCTTGAAGTGAGCTGACATTCCACCTGATCCTAGAGATTAGCAGTCTTCAAGCTCACTTCACCAAATGTTTTTGCAGAACTAGCGCTCTATTCGGTAAAAAGCTCACCGTCAATACATGGGTGAAGTGGGCTGTCAATAGTGTAAGACAGCTCACTTCAAGCGCACTTCATCCAAGTTTCACAGGATTGAGAGGTTGAGATTGTGAGATTTTTACAGAATACACCGGCAGATCGGTATGTATATGAACTCGCGATACACAATAACAAAGCTCCTCAAGTCATTCCAACTATACGTGACCTAAAATTGTACACAATTAGGTATTCAAAATTCATTGCAACCACCAATGCGGAACGTCGTAAGGTGCAAAGTTGGTCAATATAACTTAGTTCAGACTTCCTTTGTTTATATCGTTTGCCTTGTTTTACTGAGAATTTCCGAATGTAGGTAAATTGCAAAGTTGCTCTGCGGTGCAGAATGATATAGGTGTACAAGTTGATAGTGGTAAAACTAAGTGCATTTGGCAAGTATATTATAGGTGAAACTTTTGAGATTTTAAGGCATTGTGTTGCAGACTGTAGTCTTAAAGTTAGACGCACGTACGGTACGTCAAAACTTACATCAACTTAAATTAATATGGATAGCATCCCTGATGCGGCGAGTGCGCGACAGCTCTAACAGGGCTATAGTAGCCGACAGGATAGACAGTCCAATGATATGGCAATGGATGGCCGCTCATCGATCGTCATTCCAATATTTAAAATAAGTTGTTGTGTATTTTTTGTGTAGTTATGTCTTTTCATGTATGCATGTAAGTTTTGTGTATAAAATTGTAATGTGTGTTGTTTATGGACTTATGGTCTGAAATAAATGTATTATTCTTATTACTAATTTGTTTTCTTCTCAATATACCTACTTTAGACACAACAATTGTAAAACTGCACCCTAATTGCGTAACACACTATTACTCTCAATTTGAATCACTTTGAAGTATATTGCTAATCCATTGCTACATATGTTCGAAAAATGGGTCTGCTCAACAACGTAAATAACGCAATGAATGTTGTTGAAGTGCCAAAATGAAACCCATTGCTACTGATAATGTGTTATGTAATTACCCTGCTGGCAGGATATAGATAGGTCCCTATTCAGGTATTATGTTTGTTACATTGGTAGACATGTTTCCAAGAATAGTCAATGTTTCCAAGAAACCACCTACCCTGGTTATGCTTCGCAGAGGTATCCTGTTTTCTGGAAATACAGTGTGATTCCTCTTCGAATATTATAAACTCGTTGCCAGTGTTGCGGACCGAACTAGCAATATTATTGTTTACATTAACATGCCAATATATTGGGTCATAATTAGAGATAACATATTCCAACGAGGATTGTACTGATCTTTATCATCGGAACACTTAATAAGGAAACGTGTGACTGCTATGAACGACCCTTTGTTAACGATTCCCAAATGTTATACTGGTAGTAGAGAAATTCTTCATCACTTTCCCTATCCGTGTAATATGATCACAATTATTGGATAAAGTGGAATCGAAATTGCTGGCAATTTAACATATCGAACGAATAAATAATAATTTGAATGGTATGATTTATCGTTATTGCCTTTTCATTGCAGAAATATTATGAATATTACTAAAAATTGCAAACAAAAGTAACAAAGGATCACAATAGACGGTCTGATGAATATTTAAAATCAGCACTCTAATTGCGTAACAAACTTTCAATCACCACCTGAATCATTTTGAAGGACATTGCTAATCCATTACTTGATATTTTCGAAAAATTTGTCTGCTCAACAACGCAAATAACGCAATGAATGTTGTTGAACTGTCAAAATGAAAACCATTGCTACTGATAGTGTGATACGCAATTACCACGCTGAAGGCCAATTCTCGTACTTAAAAACCTTGTAACAAAAAAAAGAGAAAAAAACCAACCGATTTCCAAAAAACACTACAAAGATAAAAATTACTTTAATTTTCGAAGTCGGTGTCGTTGGTTCCAACATTTTCGTATTATGACATCGACTTCCGAAATTAAAGTTATTTTTCTCAATATTCTATAGACACAACAATTAAAAAAGAACTTTTTTTTTTTTTTTGTAAAAAAGTTATTATTTTTCACTTTTTAGTTGTACCTACCCCACTAAACCCAAGCAGAGTTAAATGAATTTGTTCATTTAACACTATTACATAAATATCAGTGACAGGAAGTTATTAAAACATCGTCAATAAAAAATAAGTGGGAAAAAATCGTATTATTCAAGCTAACTCAAAAACTACAAAAACTATCCAAGCAAAGTTAATCAAATTTATATGGGACCCCGTCTGAGGCATACTTTAACCATTCAAAAAGAATTTTGCAAATTCGTCTATATGTGACGGAGTTAGCCCGAACATACATTAAAAAATAATCCTCCTTTTTATAGTCGGTTAAAAAACTTTTAAATTCAAATCGCAATCTCATAGCAGCCACAATCAGTCATAAACTTGATAATGAAAGTAGTTATATAAATTGATTGTATTTTTGACAGATTGGGATTATAATGAAAACGTACTTAAAAAACGGGAATCACCACTTAGAACAAACAACTGCCCGCCGAGAGCCGGGCAGTTTGTTCTGATAGATATAGAGATATAGATAATTAGAATATTGTTCCGTGTTCCGGGTTGTTAACCGTATCTTACGGTTAAGAACCCGGAACAATATTCTCATGATAAATAGGCACATTCTATTTCAAAAAGACAATGGAGATTGACGAAACACGGTGTTCAACCATCAAACATCAAATACCCAGGCACCGCCACAAGACGTCGGATTGCTTGCAGCCACCTAGGAAATGACTAGGAAATTGCCCCATTATGCTTGCAAGTCGTGAGCTGCATTCGAATTACTTCTTTGCTTGTAATTTTGCATAGTATGAGCGACGATTGCGCTTAAAAGCATCTACGCACGATGGGGAGCCTCGGGAGACATAATGGCTTGCAATTGTGGATTATGGCCACATATTTTAGTTTGTAGATATGGAAGGACGGTTTTATGTTGATATTTTGCATGCTGTGTGTGTATTCGATAGGTTCATTTCGGGGCCAGGCTTTTATAGATTTAAGATATGAATATGAAGCTTAGGTGGCTAGATGGGTATTTAGTTGTACTAAGAAACGTGGTAAAGTTCAGTTTTGTATGTAAGAAGTACTTACCCACTTTGAGAAGTTGTTTTTTTTTTGGAATGATGTTTCTAACGAATTACTTATTATTCTACCAAACTTACACCTCTTTAAAGATTATGCATACCTTTATAATTCCCGCACACAGAACGCATTTACGAGCTTTATCAATCCGCTTCGTTTTCAATAGGATTTTAAGCCAAATAAAACTTTATTGAACAATAATACGGTGATATTATTACTCATTGATTTTTAATTAAAACACCATGCAAATGTATCGGCTGTACAGTGAACGTATCGCCACCAATGCCGTGAACTTTAAATTTTGCGTTATTTGCATATAGGGTTGGTACAAACTTGATTTTAAAATTGGCATATTCGACCTCATACTGTCAGAGATATAACATAAGTACACTTTTTGAGATAAACATTTCATGACGTGGTTCGATAGTAGGTGAAAAAAAAGTCCATTAATGGTCCAATAAATACTTTTTGTTTTTTCTTTACTTACTATTTCTTGACAGTAACATAATGAAATGAAGTCCGTTTTACCCCACTCCTAGACAAAGGATTTCCTTATTCCGTCCACTTCTTACACTTATTCTCTCCAATTCTGAAAGAAGATATTTCCAAAGTGGTTTGTCGTGTAATTCTTATCCTCCTGTCTAAATATCCAAATGAAGTACTCGTGTTATCTATGTTTTTGTTATTAATTAGATAGTTATTTTTTTACGTGTATTAGGTTGTCTCATAAGTTCTTGCCATATTTTATTTTTATCGAATTTTCTCGTATTTAAACTAAAGCAAATTCAAGAAAGTTCTAGATCTTTCTAGTAAGGATGAGTATCTTTTATGATGAGGGTATAAATAGGCGCGGACGCAACGCAATAATGAGTCTTTAGTGAAAATGGATCAGCGTCATCTGCGAGCTATTATGCTATATGAGCATCGACTTAAAGTCTCTTCAACAGAAACGGCTAAAAAGATTAACACTGCATTTGGACCGGGTACTAATAGCGATTGGACTGTTCGTTTCTGGTGCAAGCGTTTTGACACCGGTGATATAAGCTGCGAATATCAACCTCGCCCAGGCCGACCCACCAGCTCCGATGAAGATGCTTTGCGTCACGAACTTGAGCTACATCCAGACTATAAGTACGCGCGATTTAGAGAAGGCGCTTGGACAGTCCCACACGACTATAGATACTTATCTCAAATCGATGGGATATCGCAAAGTGATGTCACGTTGGACACCTCATGCGTTAACGGGCCATGACCGGGCCGTTCGTGTGGCCATTTGTTAAAGTTTCTTACTTCGTTCGCACAGACGAGACTTTCTCAAGGACATTATTACATGTCACGAGAGCTGGATACATTATGAAACTAACACGCGTCATGCCTATTGGATTCCTCGCGGAGAAAACCTACCAGCCCAGCCTAAACTTAATGAACACGGTCGTAAGATTATGTTGTCTGTTTTCTGGGATTGGAAAATAATGATTTTCTGGGAACTCCTCGAATCTCATCAGACTATTAACGCCAATCTGTATACGCAGCAGCTTCGCAAACTAGCAGAGATGTTAAAAATTAAGCGGTCAAAACGACTTGGAGTCCAACTTTTGCATGACAACGCACGACCTCGTTGCACCAAGTTAACACATAAACAGCTGGAGGAGCTATGATGGCTGACTGTTCCACATCCACCGTATAGCCCGGATCTTGCGCCTTCAGACTTTCATTTATTTCGAGGTCTTAAATTTCATTTACTAGGAAAAAAAATCGAAAATTCTGGAAGTATTAAAATTGAACTTCAAAATTTTTTCGAGTCCCAGCCTGCCTCATTTTGGGAGAAGGGGATTCAAATTTTGCCCAATAGATGGCTGACTGTTGTAGATAACGAGGGAGACTATATAATTGATTAAACGTGTTTTTTATTCATAAAAAAATATTAATAATAATTTGTTTTTAACTGGCAATAATTTATGAGACAACCTAATAATAACTGTGCAGACTGATAATAATAATGACTGATGTCGGGAATTCGCATATGATATACCTACTACACGCAGAGAAACATCTTAGAAAAATTACTGTGCTCTCACAGTAAAAATTCTTATGCTGTGCAGTAAAATTTATTGGACAAATAGTGAATTTTTCCCAATCTCACTCAGAAAATTTTCTGTAGATGTCACTTGCACTCACTTTACAGTGACGAGCACACTATTTTTTTCTAGTGATGTGTAGGTCGCATGTGCCGATGTAGACGTCGCCACAGTTCTAATAAGAAAGTCGCTCAAAGAGCCATGAGTTGGATTTACATACATACACTCACGCCCTCTTCCTATGGGTGTAGGCAGAACGCCATACGCCGGTTGTGAGTAGGTACTCGTACTACGATCCTGACTTTTCTGAAGTACTATTTCCGCTCACAGCTGCCTCGTAAATACTGCTTGTACTTGTAAACTTAGTTTTATTAGTAGAGTAGTGAAGCAACCCTATCAATGCAACGTATAAAATCGTGCCGGTTCATTCGGCTCCCGCATCCACGCCTACCCATGTCGCTACTACACAAATTACACCATTTAATGAGAGACGACTACCGGGTTAAATGATGTTTTATCAACAGCGAAATAATTTCCATTTTGAATGCTTTTCATAGAATGTTAAACCGAATGTCCAGCCTGCACCTTAATTGCGTAACACACTATTTATTACTCCCAATTTGAATCATTTTGAAGCATATTGCTAATCTATTGCTCCATATGTTCTAAAAATGTGTTTTCTTAACAACGTAAGTAACGCAATGAATGTTGTTCAACTGTCAAAATGAAACCCATTGCTACTGATAGTGTGTTACGCAAATGTCCTGCTAATTACGTTTACGTATAACAGCCATGTTATTATCAGAAACCGCTATCAAAACCTATGGATTGAGTCCGTAGCAGCGCGGCGCTCGCCTACAGTTGACGTAGTCATTCAGTCATAGCCAGTCCTAGTTGTTCGTAGCATTGCTGGCAATATGCAGGAAATTGTCAGGAAAAGCCTATCATTTTTACTATAAATTTGTGTGAATAACTCGCACACACTTTGTATTGAATCAAAGGGCATAGTCACCTACATCTTGATGATGATTCCATCTAGCCGATTTCGGCCACAACCACTGCATTCTATGGCTTCCTGTCGTGCTAGTTGAGAGCGTTGATGTATTGCTTTCTCATTTGTTTATTCACGACTAACATATGCTATTTTACCTTTAAAACTTCGGGTGTCAAGTTAACACGTTGGAGCACTATTATAACCTATCACTATGAATAGACTTACCTACACATTCACTCCCACACACTCTACTAACCACAGCAACACTCCTTGTTCTAATTATCATCATCTGCCTAGCCTTGTCCCAACTATGTTGGGGTCGGCTTCTAGTCTAACCGGATGCAGCTGAATACCAGTATTTTACATGGAGCGACTGCCTATCTGACCTCCACAACCGCAATTGGGCAATACGATACCCCTTGGTAAAACTGGTTGTCAGACTTTCGGGCTACTAACGACTCTTAACGACTGCCAAAGATGCACGAATGACAGCCGGGACCACCGGCTTAACGTGCTTTCCGAGGCACGGAGGGGTGGTCTTGGTATGTGAAGATGGTCACCCATCCACGGACCAACCGCGGCAAGCGTAGCTTAACCTGATCGATCGACCCGTGCGGCTGTTATTACTTAGCCACAAGCCCCTCTCCTCCACCCCGCAACTCCTTGTTCTAATTAGTTTTATTTAATTTTAATTTTAAGATTTTTGCTTTTGCGTTTTGTTTTATATTATAAGCTGCAAAAGTATTTAGAGATGATTATTTTTATGCTCAAATTGGGAGACGAAACTCTCTCCTAAATACAGATTATTCGGTGATCAATCCAGGAGAGCAACGACTTACCCAACAATTCGTTGTACGTGTACCTACACCATATAATTAAGAATACATATACTTTGTAAGTTCCTCATATACTACAAAATCTTTATGTACAGACGCCAGCACATCAAGCTACCCGAATCTGCCAATCAACTTTGAACCTTATGCTTTAGACATAAAGTAGAAAATCTATTGAAAAAAATGACAGATTTATTAGCTTCATGTGCTGGCGTCTGTACCTAAATAATAATTAAATTATATATTATATTAGTCTAGTTTAGTTCCTATTCCCACCCACCTAAATATATTAACTATAAACCAACAATTCAATAAACCCTATTTGATGAATATTTCAAAATACATCATCTATATAGAGTATTAGTTGAGACAAGAGTTGGCCCTATTAATAGTCTCCTGAACAGTAGATTAAAATATGAATAGTAATTACTTCATACCTACTTGAGTAATTCAGAGATTCATTAAGTAATGGGTTTTGTTGGCAAAACTAATGAAGCAGAAATCAGTGCTTACATTAATTATTAATTTAATTGGTACATTAATTTTTGGATATAGTAGACGGTTGTTTCTAGGAAATTATTATAAGTAAACGTGCATAAATTATAAAGGCAAATAGCCATACAATTTATCTATGTTGCTATGTTATACTTCCCAGCGATATTACTAGTCAATAGTAAAAAAAAAATCACCTGTTAAAAAAGACGCACTAAAATAAAAAATAAAACTTTTGATGAATTTTATCATGCATACAAATACTAAACACGTTCAAGATTATAATAAACTTCCACCAATAATCAAATAATCACGAACTAAACTAAAGGAACTGTAACCTTTTTCCTTTTATTCGTAATCGCGATCGAAAAGCAAATGTAATAACTCGCTGGTACCAGCCAATAATACACTGGGAATCGAGGGGTACGCACGAACAAAGAGCGGCACTAACCCGACATAGCCCGCACAAGGGGGGTTAAGTGTGCTACAGCACTAATCGCCTACAAGTGCCCCTTTAGAAGATTCCAAGTGTTCTTTCGACAGATCACTATTGCCAGAGAAACACGTCCCGATGTTAGATAATGAATTTTCCCTAATTGGATTAGCGTATTGAGTCCAAGTGGTGCTGCTTTAAACGTTTGTTTGTGTATTCTAGTAAGGAAATATTTGACTGATTCTCTACAAAATTGTCCTTCTAATAATTAACACTTTTTTAAATTTCTGAACCTTTAAAAAGTTTTTGCGTTTCTGATCATACACACTTTTTAAATAAATGGACCTCTTTTTAAATTTCTGGCCTTTTCTCACAGTTGGTCGCAGTAACTAAGTTAGGGCATTCCGACCAAATGAGTTAGGTTAGGTTAGAGCTGAGAGAGACTCATCAAGCCGAAAGTAAGTACACAGGCAGAGTTCTTAGTGGATGCGAGCCCCACATAACCACGTCGTCTCCCCGGAAGGCGTGGTGTGCGTTAGGCACTTTCTTCGCCGAAAAAAAAAGGTTACAGCTATAACCAACCGCGCTGCTACATACAAGTTGGTCGCAGTTACTTGGCTATTCAGTATTTTTATAAACCTAAAATAGGTATTGTTACAGGTTCGATTAAATATGTACAGACGCCAGCACATCAAGCTACTACAATCTGTCAAATTTCTTTAATTGATTTTCAATTTTGTCGCTACAGCATAAGATTCAATGTTGATTGGCAAAATTTTACAGTTTCGGGTAACTTGATGCGCTGGCGTCTGTACATGCCAATTTAAAATGCATATAATTTCGGGTTCTCGAATTCGGGTCTAATTAGGGTTTAGCGTTGTATTCAGTAGGCCTCGTTGTCGTAATATTATAGCTTATTGCGGCTCTGCTAATCCCCGACGTAATTGATTACTCCATTGGGTTTTCTTTAATGTGCATGTTATGGATATATTAGGTGACCAAAAAAGTTCGTGCGGTTTTTATGATAAATATTTAAAGTCTTGTAGATTTATTTATAAAACAATTTATGCATTTATAGAAGCACCCTCGCATTCTACAATTTTTTTACCAATGAGATATAGGTTTATGTATCCCGTCCTTGTAAAAGCTTTTAATTTTTGAAGCAGAAAAACTGGCACCGCCTCTTCGATCTCAACTTGATTTCGAATTTTTTTATCTATTTTATGATTATTTAAAACCAATAAAAGGTAATAATCCGTTGGAGACATATCAGAAGAAAATGGAGGGTGAGGTAGTAACTCCCATTTTAAATAATTAATTTTTTCCAGAGTGAGCTTGGCAACGTGTGGCCTTGCGTTATCTTGTAAAAATATTACTTTATTCCGGTTCTAAACTAGTCTAGGCTCCTTCTGAAGTAAAAATTTGTGTACTTGAACAAGCTGGCATCGAATAGAGTTTAGCAGTAATAGTTTGACCCTCGGGAAGAAACCCGTAGTGTATTATACCACTAGCGGTCCACCATACACAAAGCATGATCTTCTGGTAATGAATTGACATCTACGATGTATGTGGTACTGGTTGGTTTGGGGACAACCAATGGTGGGTTCGTTTTGTGTTATTGTACATAATTCATTTTTCATCAGCTGTAAGCAAACTGTCCAAAAACTACTCCATTTTATAGCGCGAAAGCATTGCTGAACAAACTGATACTCGATGAAACCCGTGTTCGTTTGATAATTCACGAGGGACCAATTTACTTTACTTCCATGATTTACCTAACTGATCTAAGTGCAAACGAATTGTTTCATCACTTACACCAAACATTTGCGAAGTCCCTGGGAAGTTAACTTACTGTTGTTTTCAATAGCAGACCGTAATTCTTTGATTGTCAATAACAGAGGGTCTTCCCGAACGAGAAGAATGTTCAAGCGACTCGTCACCAGATAAGAATTTTTTAAGCCACTTTTGTGTAGTCAAAATCAAAATCAAAAGTCATTTATTCAAACTAGTCTGAGAATCAGCACTTTTCGAACGTCAAAATTACAAAAGACAGTCCCCCAAAACGCCCGCCCTTCACCACTTCCTAGTGCTTTCGCTGGGAAGAAGAAGTGGCGCAACAAACTCCCCAGCAGCACAGCTGTCTGTTCAGTTAGAAAATACTTGACTGAATACAATACAAGGTATGCAAAGTAATTAACATTACAAGACACAGAACACTAAATTAAGTTATTTGCCATATGTCAGCTAGCAACGCCAATATACCAAGAAATACAATAAAAAACTATACGTACTCAAGCAAAAATTAATAAATGAAAATTAAATAAAAGCCTCCAGGTATAAAGGGCGTGACCGCTAACATATTTATGCAATGCTGGGTTCCGTTTACATAGCTTTCGCTTGAAGTCACAAATGATAAACTAGGACCATCGAAGGAAACTAAATAAACAAGTTATTACTAATTATAACAATAATAAAACCATGGTCAGCAAGACGACCAGTCACCACAAGCAGCACCCGTTCACGAGCATAACGCAAAGATCAGCCATTACCCCAGTGAGTTCTGATACTGCATCTTCACCGAATGCCGTACATATTTTACGAGATGCCTCTGCAGCCTTGGTGCCGAGTTTATATTCGTAGAGCAAACAAGCCCGAATCACATTAGTATTAACTGTCATTTTAGACATAAATAATTTACTTATAAAAAGCGTGTTAACAAAATAGAGTGCATCAATAAACTGTCGAGTCTGTGCATGTTATATTGATACTAAATATTGGGCGCTAGCAATTGTAACAGGTTCAAACATGTCTTTACAATGAGTGACAACTAAAACGCACGAACTTTTTTGGTCACCTGATAATTTAAATAAATTGCATAATATAATGTGTGTGTAACGTGTACCTCATACATCTCCGAATTATAGGCAGAACAGTTACATTGTGCGCACAAGCAGTAGTTTCAATGACATATGCAAGGAATATGATTTTGATCCATTCACAATAATTAGTGTAAATTCGGCCAGAAGGTGTTTAAGCCTCAAATTTTTCAAGTAGCGGTAGGTTATATTATTTGATTTTGTTATTTTATTATGTTCTCTATTATTTTAGGCATATATTTGCAAACTATGTATTTATATTGCTACTAACTTTAGTTTAGGTGATGTGTTTTTTGTTTTGGTGCTCACACCATAAATTATTATTATAAGTCTATACGTGAGGATTTGTAATTGGCTTTCGGGTGATTATAATTTCCTTTTGTGTCTGTTTTTAATAGCTGTAAGTCCTCCATGTACTAAAATAAATAAATAATAAAAACCCATTTTTTTGTGTCTATACCTACCTAAATAGGTACACACTACACTTGCGCCTTAAGTTCTGACTTGAGCTGCACGGGCAGGTCCACTCAATCTGTGTGGTGCTTTCGTACATGGTCTGCACATGATCTGACCAAAGTTATGTCTAGACTTTGAAAGAGACTGTGACCTCTGAGTTTGTTCCAGCCTTTCTTCGCAGAGTAGTCAGATAGGAAACGCCGACTTCATATAGTTTTTAATATATGTTTGACGTGTAAAAGTGTTTGTACAAACCTACATACAAAAGTCATTTATCCATACCTACTCGCAAAAAAGAAATGAACTTTGTTCAAATCTTGTATCAAGCCGAAAAACAACAAAAAAAAAACTCTGCGGTTAGAATAAAGAATGTCAGTGTTCCCATTAAAAAGCGTCTAGGTCGTGAAGGTAAAACTAAAAACGGGATTTATTTTTCATGCATCTTAAAACAGTTTTGGTTAGGTCACTGTTCTTGTGTAAAGAACCGTGAAATGTCTATTAGCATACACATATGAATATTCACAACGCCCAACACAAACGCCATTAGGTCGTTTAAAATGTCGCCTGTCTTTTCCTGCGTAGATAAAAAATAAGATAAAATAAGAATATAAACAAAAATACGTGCCAAGCCAACATGCATCTTATTAAACTGAAACAAGAGTTTTTTCTCAATGTTTGTAGACTTTGACGTGTCTCTAAATACGTCTTTTGAACTTTGAATAATAATAGGCGAAAAATTTTCATACGTTTGAAGTGTTTCTTTGAAAAATGTGGCTTTCGTAAGGAGAAATTAAGTGAATTTTCGTATTATGTTTCGTTCGCCAGAGTTATTTGTCACGCGTATGAAAAGAAAAATATCCTTAATTTCTTATAACTTACATCAAAGATATCGTTTTTAATGTTATTTGAATATCTGAATCCAAAGGGATCCTCCTTTTGAAACAAATTTTGTTATTATTTATTTTTATTAATTCAAAGCGTCGATGGACGTTTCGTGACATGAATATTTTAGCGTGAACCCCTCCATATGTTTGAATATAATTGATCCTAAACAAACAGCTCCTAATACATAAATACTTACTATGTTTATCTTTAAATGCACACCCTTGCATATTTGAAGTGTGGGCTGAACATTTGCATTTTCTTTTGCATGTATTATTAAACTATTTCCACAAAATACCCACGATATAAGCTTTTGATGAATATTCAAACTATCACAACAAGATTCAACGATACAACTTTAAGCAATAGATGGTTCACTGAAGTCCATATAAATGAGGCAGAATCTACATTCTTCAGAAATACATAATTATATTTTTTGCAGATTGGTGATATAATGAAGCTTACTGAATGAATCACAGACAATGAATCCTGCATAGAAACCACTTCAGCATTCAGCAGGATGACCATTATTACTTATAATAAGCACACCTATAACAGAAACTACATATAAAAACATAATTAGCCATCCAATTACCATAAAAAACGGCATTCCAACCACAAAACACACATCAAACGGCCCTTTGCACCTCTAAAATTAAACGAAATCCAAAAAGAGTTTCCCCTATCTTTAATTTCAATTATGTGCGTGTGCGTAACAAAACAATATGAACCATAATGTTGTGCACCCCATAATGTTGTCCTTACTCTACTAATGATATCTTTGAACGGCACACGCATGGCATACAAAATGTTTGCCGCCCCTGTAAATTTGCTAAGGTTTAATGAAACCGAGAAACGCACTGTCGAAGTCTCCAGATTTGATTAGACCGGCACGCGAAACACGTAGCCTGTTATATTCATTTGATTAAATAAATGTTTGATTCGGAATAGTTTGCTTAACACAGCGTCTGGCGCTGTCAAGAAATTAGATGCGCTAAGAATGAGTAATTCGAGACTTAGAGCAATTTTAGGGTCTGAATTGTTTTGCTTGTAGACATGGTTGAACTGGCTAACAATCTGTCACCAGTAGTCCTTTTTGGAATTTGTATACACAACACGTTTTCTTCCATATGTCTTCGAGAGTTGTTGTCGGGCTCAATTTGTTGCTGTTGTTGAATGCCAATTTACTCACAAAAGAAATTGAGGCAGAAGGTTCAACGGTTCGTAGAAATTACCCGTGACGTCACCGCCGTCAGGAACGCGTGAGTCAGGGGTGCGTGATGTTTTACCACTAACCGACCAGCTAGGTTAATGGAGCCAGGAGTAGTTTCAGCACCTCATGAATAAAGAATCTAGGTTCTTAACCCATACTATCCCAAGGTATTAAAATCAATAAAATTTTGAAGTATTTTTTTCTAATTTCGAAAAATCCGGAATCTAAAACGGACAAAAATTTTTTTTTAATGAATTATTTATAATGAATTTCAGGACCGCACCCTAAATGGGGTGTTGGGAGAATATGCCAATGGGATTTGTATAAAGAAAAAACAAACGGAGCTATTTTTATTTACAAACAGGTTTTATTACTAAATTTATTTATAAAAATCACGTAACGGACATCAATTTAAAAAGTTGAAAAAAGAAACTATTTCGTAGTATGAAACGTTTGGGAACAATATTGATAAATGTTGAAAACGTAAGGTTCCTGAAACGAAGACGTCAATGGTTGGTTATCTTGATCATGCTGGCTCATGAACGGAATTCCTTCGACAGTTTCCAGTGACCCCTGTACTGATGGTACCTGACACCGCACCTCAGCTTCAGCCAATAATTGTCAACCAGTAAGATTGCCAATATCTCCTGAATTCTCGTCCCCGCTGTTTTCATCATTCAAATCATTGTTTTCCGGTGGTGTAATAAATATATATATGCTGAAATTATATCACTATCCTCCTCAAGAGAAGATATAATTTCGTTAACATTTAACCTAGAAACAAAAAAAATATTATTAAAACATAAAATAATATATAAGTCATCTAAACCCTCAAAAAAATGTTTTGCTGTTCCCAGTGCACCTCAAATGGGGCGTCATGTAAAACTTACAAAATATATACAAAAAAAAAAAATAGTTATTATCAATATACTAAATAAAAGTTTGAAATAAAACAGTCAAAATAACAATATTTATATAATTTCACAAAACAATACATTTATGTAATAACTTACCTTTTTCTAGAACTCATTTTGGCTGAAATTCACACACTTTCACCAATTATACTAAAACAACTAACGCGCGTTTTAAATGTCAATGAATACTATGTCATAGACCAGCTCATCGAGATAACGACAATTATTCAAATTTACCTGCCAGTATTTAAATACTGGTACTGCCAGTATTTTGGTGTTTGACGTTAAAATATTAGTGCACCTTAAATGGGGCGCTGGGATAATATGGGTTAAAATCGGAGAAATTTTCTTTTTGTTATTTTTAAAAAGATGCTTGAAATAACCAACAGGTATGAAACTAGTTCATCGAAAAAAGAAGTAGAAGAAAGAAAAACAAAGACGACGGTTTGATCAAAACTTTTTCTGATAACTGAAGCTCTACTACGATATTACCTACATAGTACGGAACTTGATTGCTGGCAGTTCTATTCGCAGATAACGTCATACGCGAGCACTAAGAATACCTGTGATGAAATTTTCAAATTGAATGCAACATTTCATGGCCCCTGGAATGTCCGTGTACAAGGAATTCTATTCGTATCTTTTGAGAATTTCTGAATAGTTGGCTAGGGTTCCGTAAATCAAGCTTATAAATTAAACCTATGTTATGCAGTAATAATAATTTTCAATACATTTTGTTGACATCTACACCTTCTAATACAAATTTCACAAACACTGTTTACAAAACCATACCTTCACAATCACCCAATACTTCCTTTGTTTTTAATATGATTTCATCGTATCATTATGCGCCATGCTAAATAATACGCAATCAGTATGTCAAAACGTCAAACATAGGTACTTTTATGACAGCTGCGTGCACAGACGAAAAATTTATCAACCTCGACCTAAACGTATGTGACGGCTGAATTTTTATTCGCGAATATGATGTTGGTCCCATGGACAAAATTGTTCAGTTTGATGGTCTGTACCACATCCTTAGATTTGGCTGGTCTTTGAAAACTAACTCTGTATGTAGTAGCGTGGGGGTCGAAAATTACCCCACGGGAACGCATTTCCAGGACGAATAGTAAACTTTGTCCTAACCTACGTCATGGTCTACCTATGTGCCAAATTTCATAGAAATGCGTTCAGCAGTTAAGACATAAGAAGTAATAAACTGACAGAGCTACAGATTTATAATATTAGTATAGATATTGACAAGAACAGAATAGAACAGAATACTCTTTATTATGTGCACCATATAGATTACCGATATAAATATAGATAATTTACAAATGGCTAGCAAGCAAGCTGCACAAATAAGCAAGCAAAGTAATTCGGCAAGCAACAATAGTAGATTGTTATACAAGGGTAGAACGGAATTGAAGAAATTCACCCGTGTTAAACACTCTACTTTTCATTTCGAATATAAGGAAAGTAAAAAAGAGTAGTTTTCCTGTATTTATTGATAGTAATAATATTAAGAGTATCTATGATATTTAATAGTCTTTTTAAAATTTTAAATATGGAACACACCGCGTCACCTCCGCGGGCCGTCCCGCTTAATAGGTTTTTTTTTTTAATTCACACTGGCTGTTTATATACTCACAAGATCGCAGCCTTTTTCTTTATTATGTGACAAATTTCCTAGCTGACTACATATCCAAATTTAGTTCTATTTTAAAATTCACTCCCGCCCTAGAGAGGGAAGACATTACTATGAGTATTTCCCGTCCAAAGGTAGGAAACAGCGTCTTCCACCCGCCATTCGGATCAAATAAACACTACTTTCCAAGTATGAGAAATGAAAAAACCTTTTCATTTAGCCAATGACAAACCCAAATGTATTCCCATATGCAAGTGTGTAAACCCACAATCTGTTATCTGTCGCAGAGCCGCGGGCGCAGTCACCACTGTCACTAATATAAAATATACGGCGTCATCAAAAATGCAACGAAACAGACTGCATGAATTATGGTTACAACGCTTCAATGGAAAATAAATATGGAATGCCTGACGCTACCGCCATTTTGTATTTTTCGCCGCGGTCATTTTAACAAAATGATTTCAATTGACGGGGTGAACGTTAATATGGAAATTATCTGTATTACTAGGCTCGTAATTTATTGGTTTCATGCAAAATGTTTTAGATATAATTTTAGATGATTCTTGAAATTGAAATGTTTCATTAACAAGGGTATTATTAATAATACTTATTGTTACTAAACCTCGAAATAGATCGAGAGATAATAGAGAGAGAACAGATCTAAAGTATGACCGAAGACGGTTCTAAGAAATTTTTCGTTTGAATATTGTCAAATAAGGTAATATGACAACCTTTTTGTGTATAATTTTAGCTTTTAATGTTCCGAGAAGAAAAATCTATGTAATGTATTTTCTCCACCATAAAAATTGTTAACCAATTACCCCAAAAATAAATCAATGCTGTCGTAAAAAACGAAGTGATTCATTATTTATGGACGTTAAATCGACAGTACGTGTCGGGCCAGAGCGGCAGCGGGTAGAGTGTAAAGCTCGCCTCCTCCCGCGTCATATTTATACTGACAATAGCTGTCTCATTAATGCATTTATACCGCCATGGTTTAAGCCCACATTCACAAATTTTTGAGTACATGTTAACGTATTGTCTTGTGGACGAAGATTCTTTGTGGGGAGCAAAATTTAAATGGAATGTCTCTGTGAAATTGTAATTAATGAGCCACATTATTACTAAGACTGGGGCTCATTTGGATGTCACATTAGTAATGTGAATTTTGCTTTGTCTTGCAAGTTAGGCG
The DNA here is from genome assembly GCA_949629135.1 of Eremobia ochroleuca. Lineage (NCBI taxonomy): Eukaryota > Metazoa > Arthropoda > Insecta > Lepidoptera > Noctuidae > Eremobia > Eremobia ochroleuca. Next base: position 11,905,779 of record OX451395.1, on the reverse strand, counting down.
TCGTTTACTTAGGAGTAACTTAATTTGCGAAATCCTTTCAAAGTTTTGAATTTAACTGAAGAACGTGAGCATTACTGAAACTGTTTCTAGTCTTTATACAACGTGTAACGTTAAATGCGCAAAACCTCAGACACCCCAACTGATTTTTAATTCAATTGACCTATTTCAGAGAGAAAATAAGTCATTAAAAAAATTGTAAAGGTTTTATGTGCTGTTTTAGTTTTACTGGCCATTCTGATCGTTTCTTGCATCTGCGACGACGCTTTATCGAGGGAGGAGTCGTCACCGGGCCGCTGCGCCGCGCTGACATTGGCTTGCTTGGCCTATTAATAAATAGACACGGCAACGTTTTTAATGAAGATTTTTTGAAAAATGTGACCTATATTAAAAAGTGGTTCAATTAATTCTGCTCGTTATTCTGATCAAACTGTTTTCAGGTTTTGCGCATTTAACGTTACACGTTGTATATATTTATATAATATATTTTATTAGCATTAAACCGGCGATTAGAATTCAAAAACTTATTAATCAATTGCTTCATTTATTAAAAGTTTCCAATTACATACTTTTTTATTTATTTAAATATAATTGAATTTATATTTGTATAATATTTTTCCTCATAGCCAAAACATAAAGCAGTTTCAGAGCAAGACGTTGAAATCATCAGAAAAATTACCTACTTTACCAATTTGAAAACGGCTCAATAAAAAATTAAATGCAACATTTAGCACAATAACTGTGTTTAAAAGAAATACCATTTTAAATTTCTCCACTTAAAGTCCAAGTTAGGAAACAACAATATTTAAAAGTAGAACTTAAAGTTGTGAAACCCGAGAAATAGCACAAAACGGGGTCGTATCTTAGAATTGGCCATTTATACAGAAAAACTGTGCAATTTATTTCATCACCACATTCTCTGTAAGGAAAACTTTGTGAGGGAACTAGAAGCAAAATTTTATTGACTTACAAGTTGTGTGTGTAAGTCAATTAAATGTTTGTTTCTACATGCCGGTTTCCTCCCGAAGTTATCCTTCCTCGTGTCTTGTCGAGATCCACTCTATCTACTCTTCTAGATGTGGGAATATTATAGGCTTATTGTGTTCATCATTCCAGTCGAAAAACGTCAACTGATAGACAAATACCTCCCTCAAGCATCACCACTTCTGTTATTATGTTACCTGCACAGATGTTTTTGTCTCCTATCTCTTTTTTAACACGCTTTTTTATCCTAGTAAGAGCTAAATGTAGTGTTCAATATTCGTAGCCGTGTTTACCTACAGCTTTCTGAACTTATCAATCACACACAGTATTTGAACAGTATTTGTCTCTCCTTCCCTTTTCAATCCATCCAAAGGTTGTCTTTAAAAGATCGCTCTTAGCGATAAGACCGCCCATTGTGTCACCCTTTGTATAATTTCTATATTTATGTCTGTAATTTATATGGTGTACATAATAAAGAGTATTCTATTCCATTCTATTCTAAAACCATTGGCCATCCGATTCGTCTTCCTCTACCTACGCTCTATATCGTTGTACCTGTATTTGCAGAGAAACTGTACGTAAAGCCACTGGCTATACCAACCTACATACGGTGTACGCCTATCCATACACGCTTTTTCCACATTCATGAATCCTTTCATACATGGAGCAGTTATTATAGTGTCAACGAATATTTAAATGATAAATCCATGAAGCACATAAGTATAAAATAAGCAAAATGTTAAATAATAAGTATTATAAATTAATTATTTTGGAAAAGTGTGTTTAGAATAAGTTACATTGTAAGATACGTAACTGATAAGTCCTCTTCTCCACATATCTTTCTTTTGCTGTGCCCGACAGGGTCCATGATTGTTTCATTTGGCAAATATTTACCACCTAAGCCTACATTCATCATCATTTGCCTAGCCTTATCCCAAATATGTTAGGGTCAGCTTCCAGTCTAGCCAGATGCAGCTGAATACCAGTATTTTACATGGAGCGACTGCTTATCTGACCTCCACAACCCAGTTACTGGGGATACCCCTTGGTAAGATATGTTGTCAGAATTGACCCGTAACGACTGCCAAAGATCCACGAATGACAGTAGGGACCAAAACCTTAACATGCTTTCCAAGGCACGGAGGAGTCCCGGTATGTAAAGATAGCCACCCGTCAACATACCAACTGCGGCAAGCGTAGCTTAACCTGATCGATCGACCTGTGTGGCTGTTATTATTTAGCCACGGGCACCTAAGCCTACATTGTGGAATGTGTATGGTTCGTACACTTGCAGAGTTGTTGTGGTTGAGGTTGTTGTTCAGGTTGAAGCGCGTAGAGAAAAGATCACTTAGTTCCCGTTAGGTTTATTACTTATAAATAGTGTTTACAAGTAAAACTGTTGACGATTTCTTTCTCTAATGTTAGTCACCGCGTAGCAGTAATCGCACTCGCTGATTTATTGTAAGGTATGTATATTTATAGTAATGAAATGACGCACGTCAGAATTGAGTATCGAGTATTGAGTTCACGAGTGCTACACCTGGCCGAATCTTAGTTTCTCATCAATATCGGCAGACCAGTCCTTATATGGATTCCCTTTTCAGATATTTGGCATGCAATTTTGGTGCTATAATTAATTAGATAGGTATGCCAACATGAATGATTTAAACTCGAATATTTCCAGTTACATTTAAAAAAGTCGTGATACAGTTGTATGGACGTCAAAATTTAAATAGGTGCACTTAGTACATAAATATATAGGTAGACATTCCTTGCTAAAAAGTAGAAAAGCTACTAGCTACTCGTATCATTGCTATTAAACTTTAGCCAAAGTTCAGATACTATACAGCCTACATTCCTACTTTATTTTTTACTTTATTTATTCGGAAGAACAAATTATCACACATTATATACTCATATTACAAATAAATAGAACATAAGGAATTATACAAATGTACAACCAACATCGTTCTCCACAGAAACACACAAATACTAAGAAGATGTTGATGAAGAAAAAGTCGGAAAGAATAGATAAGTACATGAAATTAAAATACACATAGATTACAGCTACACTGCTAAGGGACACTAGAGAGATTTAATATTATTCATATATTTATTGCATTCCAAAAGGTGTTACAAAAGGCTTAAAGAACCTTGTAAAGGCACAGCAAAAGGACACATAACAAGCCGAGGGGAACTCTCGTAATTTTATGAACGTTCACGGTCTGATCTCAGTCTTACCCCGGTACTCAGAGCCATTACTTAAAATTAATCAATCATTAACTTTAATTGACAAGTATAAATTGGAACGCAGTCAGTCAAAAATATGTCAGATTGAAAACATTTTTGTTGACATTTTTGCCAAGATATGTTGGTTAATAGAATAGAATAGAATAGAATACTCTTTATTATGTACACCATATAGATTACAGACATAAATATAGAAATTTTACAAAGGGTGACACAATGGGCGGTCTTATCGCTAAGAGCGATCTTTTAAAGACAACCTTTGGATGGATTGAAAAGGTAAGGAGAGACAAATATTGTAGGTAGTCTGTGGTGTACCATTTACACGATAAAATAGATACATACATAAAGTATATTATACCAATCTAATAAAAGTTAATGAATGATTAATTTTAAGTGAAGTCTCTGATTGCGGCAGTGAATATCTCAAAAACACCTCTAATTTCCCCAGATCTTTGACAAGTTTTTGACATTGATTGTCCCTGAGGTGAGATTGCGACAAGATTTTAAGCGTTTTTTAATGACGGAGATTGGCCTTCTGATCCGTACTAAGACCAATATCTAAAAAGTGCCCTTTAGTAGTTATTATTGTAACATAGTAAAAAAAAATATTTTATCTCCACATTTTTTTGCAACGTTTTCGTCCAATTTTTGTAGGATGTTATTTATAACTGTTTCAGTCACGCAAAACCGTAGGTCTGATAGGGGTCATAAATCTTTGTATCGTTTCGTAATAAATAAAGTAAACAAGACTTTTAATAATCAAAGCTAGTGAAGGACGATATGCTTTTTACAATAACAGAAAGTAGGTACAGAACATTGGTGGCCCAGTGCATCGGCCACGACTTACGGTTTGTAGATCGTAGGTTCGAAACCAGACAGGTGCTTTCATCAACTCATCAACTCAGCCTATCGCAGTCCACTGCTGGACATAGGCCTCTCCCAGACTGCGCCACAACACCCTGTCCTCCGCCTTCCGCATCCAGTCTACCCCAGCCACATTCTTTAGGTCGTCCGTCCATCTAGCTGGGGGGCGTCCCACACTACGCTTGCCGATACGCGGTCTCCACTCCAGGACTCATCTGCTCCACCGGCCATCGGCCCTTCGACAGACATGGCCAGCCCACTGCCACTTCAGTTTGCTAACTCTGCAAGCTATGTCGGTTACTCCAGTTCTTTTTTGGATAATTTCATTCCTGATTTTATCCTCTTACTCTGACAGGTGCTTTACTTTTCATTAATCATTTCATTACGACTGCTCCTGGTGAAAGAAAACGTCGTGAGATGTCCTAGAACCAAAATTCGAAGACATATGACATCTATTAACCCGCACTGGGACAGCATAGTGGATTACGGGCCAGTCTCTCTCTCACAGAGAGAGGAGCCTGCGTCCCAACAGTAGGAACATTATAGAGTCATTATGCATGAGGAGGGGCTTGTGGCTAAGTAATAACAGCCGCACGGGTCGATCGATCAGGTTAAGATACGTTTACCGCGGTTGGCCCATGGATGGGTGACCATCTTCACATACCAAGACCCCTCCGTGCCTCGGAAAGCACGTTAAGCCGTTGTTGGTCCCGGCTGTGATTCGTGCATCTTTGACAGTCGTTACGGGACGTCAGTAGCCCGAAAGTCTGACAACCAGTCTTACCAAGGGGTATCGTATTACCCAGTTACGGGGTTGTGGAGGTCAGATAGGCAGTCGCTCCATGTAAAATACTGGTATTCAGCTGCATTCGGTTAGACTGGAAGCCGACCTCAATATAGTTGCGAATAGGCTAGGCCGATGATGATGATGCATGAGGGATATTCAAAGGGAAGAGGCCTATACCATTAGTAATCTGTGCCTATACTCAGGAGTGGGTGCTGCCAATGATGATGATGAAGCATATTTACACAAAGTAGCTTATAACAATTACCTGCTTTGACACGATTTTTACCTCTTGAGTCCACACATCGAATTTTATTTTTCTTTATTTTAAGTAACTCGCATATTAATTTCCACGGTTGCCTGGAAGAGATCACAGTATCTAAGTGATAAGGCCGCCCATTGTATATCGTGTAGGTATAGTTTATTTTATAATTATTCATAAACAAATAAATACGAGTGGGACGGACTTATTCTGTTGTTCTCTGAGTGAATTCACAAGGAATGCATTATTTATAATAAGTTATAGATTTTAAGATAATTAAATTAGGATAAGCGCATTTACCGCATTAGGTTATTATGTAAGTAGAAAAAAAAAATATTACTGTATTACACACACCGTTCGGAATAAATTCTGTAAATGATCGTGAAAACTGCGTCAAAATCCGTTGTGTAGTTTAAAAGAACAACGCGGTTATACAGACGGACACGAAAAGTGTAATTCATATAGTATTATAAAAATATTTGATTTTTTGTATGTTTGTTTGTTACGTTTTTACGCTAAAACAGCTGAATGGATTTGGATCAAATTTGGCACATGGGTAGACCATGACCTGGATCATGGATGGACAAATAGGGTAATTGCCTAACACACTATCAGTAGCAATGGGTTTCATTTTCACAGTTCAACAACGTAAATATCGCAGTGAATGCGATATTTACGTTGTTGAGCAGACACATTTTTCGAACATATGGAGCAATGGATTAGCAATATGCTTCAAAATGATTCAAATTGAGAGTAATTGTGTGTTACGCAATTAGGGTGCAGGACCCAGGACATACAATACTTTTTATCCAGATATCACACGGGATAGAGACTTATGCGGGAAACCGCGGGGCGTATCAAGAAGCTTTATCTTAGGTTCAGCTCCATGTTCGAGTAAAGTTGTACCAAACAAAGTAAATAAAATTGCACTAAGCTGGATGCTAAAGTGGCTCGCCTCCTTTCTGCTCTTTTTCTACCAAATCGATTTTTACATATTACACTGGAAAACTAGCTCATACGATTTGTATACACTTTATAGGATATTTATTGGAATTTATTGTAGCCTGCAGGCCCAATTAACGGACACTGATTCTAGGTTACCGACTAAAAGTAGGTCACAGTTATACAACTTTCTAATACAAGCATCCCTATTCATCCATTAGCGGTGACAGACTATCGCGAAGCACGGCACAACAACATTATTTCTGTAAAATTTCAATGTCTGTTCCTTGTGCATAAGACTCATAGTCGTCTGAATTTTCTGATTGTTCAAATAATTGGTGGGTAACGACACCCAGAGATTTTATCCACTGAAAAGATACATAAAAGTAGCTTACATTTTATATTTATAACAACATACTGAAGTGCTGTTTACATAAACGTTGTGTGTAGGTAGCGTCTTAAAATTAATTAAATGTGTCCCAAGCAGACATTTGCGTGCGGTAGAAACGTGTCTCTTGAAGGACTATCACACTTAATCTCCATACAACACATACTTGGATTTTCTTATGAAACCGCGACATACGCCTCGTATTTCACTTTTATACGAACTTTTAGGCTTTTGACTAAACAAAATAAAAATTAAGGGTAAGTATACAACGTGTATCGTTAAATGCGCAAACGCTCAGACCCCCCAACTGATTTTTAATTCAATTGACCTATTTCAGAGAGAAAATAAGTCTTTAAAAAAATTGTAAAGGTTTTATGTGCTGTTTTAGTTTTACTGCTCATTCTGATCGTTTCTTGCGTCTGCGACGACGCTTTATCGAGGGAGGAGTCGTCACCGGGCCGGTGTATAACATAGATAAAATCAAGCCGACGTGGCGTTTTAAGGCCTCCTACCGTGGACCTATGCTCTGGTGAAATCCGCAGGAATCCGCTAGCTGAAATGATGATGATGATCATCACACCTGTATTCCCAAAGTGTTAGGCAGAGGTGTAGATACCTATAGTACCTACACTCACCAGTTATGTTTAAGTACCATATAATAGGGGGTATATATATAATAGCCACCAGTCAGGCGCAAATCCAGATTCCGGGCTGCTACTGTGAAATTCCTGATGCAAAAACACGATAACACTTTTCCCGACCAAGGAATCGAACACAAGAACTCATGCTCTGTAGCGCATGCGACTACTAGGTCAACGAGGCAATCAAATGAAAATATAGTCAAGAGAAGTAAAAGAATTATGAGTAAAAAATATTGTGCTTAACAATTAAACGACAAACTACTTCAGCAAAGCGAGCTCCGCTAAAAAAACACTTTTTATTCAGCTACTAAAGTAAAACGACTACCAGGAAAAATAAGGATGTGCATCAGAAAAACATTACTCTCTCTTTAGATTTTTTACTATAGTAAAGTAAAAAAGTTTTTTGCTTACAATCCAAGTTTTATCCTTCACTGTGCGAGTATCTTCTCAAACGCAGACCGTTTATATTTATGATTTGTTTCCATTCAACATCGTCTTCAGATAGTTTTTTTTTAAAGGCAATAATTTAAAAAAAGAACACTGACCAAAAATCAAAAGCAATAAGGTGCGTTATCATCAGCTTTTCAAAACTTGTTTTTGACTTCAACTTTAGACAGTCAAAGTCAGACGGACAGACAGTCTATACTGAAATATCAGAGGGGCAGTTTGATTTCTTTTTTTTTTCTCTTTGAACGTTCACAATCTTATCTCAGTCTCAATCTGTCAAAAATACTTTTATAATATTTTCCTACATTTTTGACCAGTTTTTGACATTGTTTGTCGCTGATATGAGATTGTGATTAGATTTTGAACCTTTTTAATTACGGGAATTGGCCTCCAGCTAGTCGATTCTGTAAAAATCTCACCGTGAAATCATAAGTGAAGTGAGCACTTAATAGTGTTAGTCCCTAGCGAATGGCAGCTCACTCCACGCTCACTTCACCCAACCTTTCACGGTGAGATGGTTACAGAATCGCACGGCGGGTCATCTATGTAGACAATTCCTGCGCTGGATGCCTGAGATGGTATGTATATGTTCAGAGATATGGTAATAGGTGATATCTCTACACATAGGTATACCATCTAATCAATAAGCCTCCAAAATCTATTACCCATCAAGGGAATACCGCACAGCAACATTGTTCTGTAGCAATGCGGACAAGTAGTCGGTCAGCGGACATCAGACGTCACCTGCATTAAGTACCTACTTGTAGGCAGGTAGGTACAGACGCCAGCACATCAAGCTACCCGAAACTGTCAGATTTTCCCAATCAACTTTGAACCTTATGCTTTAGCGATAAAGTTGAAAATCTATTAAAGAAATCTGACAGATTGTAGTAGCTTGATGTGCTGGCGTCTGTACATACGTAGGCGCCACCTTCATGTTGTCAAGCAGCAGGCGGAACGGTTCACAGTGCGTTACTAATGCATAATTAGTGAGACATTGATTTGGAAATGTATGACCTTGCAACCAGAAGTACGGTGGGATATTGAGATTAATGCTCTGATTAAAATTATACTGTTGAGGCGATTGAATTAGTTTGATGCAGCAACCCATTACAGAAAAGATCCCAATCTTTTCTGATGAATATATTTTATATTTATTTTAATCTAAGTATTTTCATTTCTGAATTGCTATTTTTTTTTGTTGTTTTTATATTTTTTAGTACGGACGCTTTTAACGTGCACGTCTTTCTACATCGTTCTCACATGTATAATTTCAACTTGAATGATGTAACCAAAATTTTGTAACAATTTTTATGATTTAAAAGAGTGTCCGTGGAGTTTCTTGCACGTTCTTCTCCACAGGTACCTACTACGCTTTGGAATGGGCAACTAGCTTCATCTTTCTGACTGACCGACCCCTTGACAATTCAAAAGTGCCTGTAATTGGTTTACTTGAAATAAATGCTTTGAGTTTGAGTTTGATATTACAAAAGAATTGAAGTAAGAAAATGTGTAAAGAGGATCCCTAGTGACTAGGGAGTCTCTTTACACATTTTATACAGACTGTAGATGCACTAGGGCCTAGTGCATCTACAGTCTGTTCACAGTATAGAGGTATGAGGAACAGGGTGTAAAATTCACTTATCCTCCATAGAAAAGGGAGGATCCTCTGACCAGACTGGTGTTGTCTGGCGGGCAACTGCCCGATGATTCCTGTCGGGCCGTTGTATACAGGTTGAAATTGAAAACATGCGACAAATCGAAATGAGAGATTGTACTCATCATTGTGAGCAACTTTTACTATGAGATAAAACCTGAAATCGCGAAAAAAAAAACAGCTGTTCCCTACATTTATGTTCGCATAACTCGTCAAAATGTAGGGAACAGCTGATTTTTTTTTCGCAATTTCAGATTTGGTCCCATGGTAAAAGTTGTTCATAATGATGAGTACAATCTCCCATTTCGATATGTCGCATGTTTTCAATTTCACCCTGTATATGCTATTTGCGCTGTAAACTCTGCTTGCGAGATGCAGGATTTTGCGTGACGTCAGTATGACATGTTGTTCGCATGTGGCGTTACAGATACCGCTACAACAGTTATTCTGCTTCTGACAGCAGCTACCCAACAGCAACCTTATAGTGACGAGCATAAAGATCACAATAACTTTGACAGACTTGTCAGTGGCAGTAACCCAATAGCAACCTTATCAGAATGAGAATAAATATCACTGTGATGCAAAATCAGAGGTGAAATAACTGTGAAAGGACTCAGGAAAGGATTAAGGCTATAATTATTATTTGATTTAAACGAGAATTCATAGACAATCACATACTAAACATAAATAACAATACATTTAAATTATTGCATACAATAAGGAGCACGTATTAAGGAAGAAGAAACTGACTCCTGAAATACAGGTATTACATATCTAGCTCTGGAGTCAGGGCTTCACAGTGATTGTAATGTATGTTTTTCAAAATAAATTATTATTATTATTATTATCATCATCAGTTCTTCTTAACCTACACGCTGCAAATCAGCCTTCCTCAAATTCTCGTGCAACAATGGACACAAAAAAGCAATTGTCGTGCCGTACCGAGCGCCACCTAGCGGCACCTGAGTCGGCGCCATTAATCCGTGCCCCATCGCAACTGGATCCTTTCGAACTTTATTCATTGTTTCAGTTTCGCTGCACTGAACCCCTCCCGCTTCCCCGCCTCGGTTTACTTAGATTGGATTTGTCTTTCATACACCCACTATCTAATTCTGGGATTTTGTATTTTGCATTCATCTTTTCAGAATACACAGATATAAAAGTTTTTGTCTATGTTTAATAAAAACATATATTGCTTCTAAAGTCGTATTTTTCGTCTGTTTTTAACAACATACTAGACACAGCAAAGACCAGTCCAGAGTATTGAGAAGTTATAGAAAAATATAGTACTATAATCTATTATTTTGTTACGTTCAACGGTAATACCGTCCAACTCAATCCAAATCCTTTATGACAAAAGCAATACCTACTTGCCTCCGGAACTATTGCCAATTGTACTTGGGTCGTTATTCTAATGAGTTACGCAATTGAAGTAAGTTTTCATTGGCAACCCAACAGTTCGACTAATAGAGCGGTGCTCACGTCCCGACATATTAATCGCTCGGATAGGAATTGTACCCACTTGCCTATTGTGGACGTGTCCCACAAAGTGGCGAATTACGAACTAATTGTTTCTTGTAGCCTAGATTATGTATGTTTCTTTATTAACAAAAGTTGCGAAATAATACTTATTTATAAAATATGTTTTTCTGTGGAAATAGATCATTCAAACAGTGGTGTACTTACGAAACACTATCAGTAGCAACGGCTTTCGTTTTGATAGTTCAACGGTTAGCGCAGTGGTTAAGCTATTGACTGCTGCACTACGTGTCGCGAGTTCGATTCCCGCACGGAAAAAATATTTGTATGACCTACAAGTAGTTGTGAGTTTAAATGTTTGTAAACGCATCCAAAATACAGGAGAAATTCCTAGAGTGGCGCAAAGTTAAAAAAAAAAATCATTGCTTTATTTACGTTGTTGATTTCTCGAACATAATATGTATGAAGCAATGGAATAGCATAGAATAGAATACTCTTTATTATGTACACCATATAAATTACAGACATAAATATAGAAATAACAATATAATCCTTCAAAATTATTCATATTGAGATTGATACGAGTAGTGTGTTACGCAATTAGGGTGCTGATTCATAATGGGTATACAAATAATAATAATATATTTTGTATACCTAATGTTCCCACTACAAGGACACAGGTCTCCTATCTGGGTCACTTTCTAGTGCGCCATAACCCACCAAGCAGGCCCGATGCGGGTTAATGGGTTTCAAAAGTCTTCGACATTTTGGTTTGAGGACATACTGGTTTCCTCAGCTCAATGTTTTCCAACAGCGCTGCTGAAAAAAAATGCAAAACGTAAAGAGCATTCCTGCCTGGGTTCGCAAACATAACCGTAGGTCAACGCCACTAGGCCTTTTTTTTTTTTTTTTTTGGGGTGGGAAATTATCAAATAACTTCTCCCGTTCTGGGCGGAACGGGAGGGTGTGTCAGACTTTTACTGACTAAAACCCACCCGTGTTCCTTCAGTTGCCTGTGCCAAGGGCCACGGTAACTCTTTCGAACAACCCGCGACCCTGGCAAGTATCGGCCCCAGTGGATCCCGTCACTGCTGACATCTCTTTGAGGCGCGCGTGGAACACAACGCGCCGTCGACCCGGGCCTGGTCCTTACCAGACGGCGAACTGCCACTGCTCTTTATTAACTATTGAATGAACAGCACCCTAATGCGTAAAACACTATTACTCTCAATTTGAATCATTTTGAATCATATTGCTAATCCATTGCTCCATATGTTAGAAAAATGTGTCTGCTCAACAACGTAAATAACGCAATGAATGTTGTTGAACTGTCAAAATGAAACCCATTGCTACTGATAGTGTGTTACGCAATTAGCCTGCAGATCAGCAGACGGATTCAATTCAACTGATTATATTATTGTTTATATGGCCGTTTTGATTATTTAAAAATCTTTATTAGCCCAGTTGTAGCGGGCTGTATTTTTTTTTTTTGTCCAAGATAAGTAGGGTATGTTTTATCATAATAATTACGACTTGTCATGACTGGGCTGATTATAGGCTCGTTGATAAATTATACTCTAAAATTATCTGAATGTTTTGATTTGTAATAAAGTAAAGTAGGTAGGTACCTATTTTATTTTTTTTTACAATTCAAAACTACATCTGCTTCTTGTCTCTGAATTCAGAGCTGTCACGTTATTTATAGAGACAATTAATTATGTTTAAGACGAGATATTACCTATTCAAAAAGATAAAACTCAAGATTGTAAAATAAAAAACTTGATAATATTTACATTTCAATATTCGATGACAGCAGTCGGTTACGCTGCCAAACTTGTCAGCTTTATGGCAACACTACCTTATGTCTATGTTGTAAAAGTGAAAAATGTATATTGCCTGCCAGAGAATATATTTATCGTGGCAGTAAAGCTGAAAACATCAGATTTAGAAATTCAGCTAGAGATTTGTTACACACTTGAAAATATTTTCACAGAGTGCCTTGTTGAAATTCTACAGTTGTATATAAATTTTTTGAAGAAAAAGCCGGTCCGCTTTTTTTATTACAAATGCCTAAGTTTGTAGAAAATACTTAATAAGGTTAATTTCCAATCTAATATTATATATGTATAAGAATTTTCAGGTTGAAGCAATAAAGACGAAGCGTTGACGTATAAACAGTACTGTATGAGAGTTGATTCAAAGACAAAACAGAATAATCCCAATCAAGACCCAATCAGTGTTGAATGCGTCAATTTGGTTGCATTACACTGTTCTATGTGCACGTTTGTACGCCCAGTATAGAGACAATTAGCGCTTACCAACCTTAAAGGCTATCAAAGTCTATTAATCAAAGCTCACACCGGGCCATCCGACAGCACTCTTTAGAGCAAATTCTGTGTAAAAAATACCATTGGAAAGCAATTAATTTGGGAACTGGCCAGCTCCGCGGCTGCGGTGCGGCAAAGCGCGTGGATTCCCGACAAATGGCGCACGTCATTTAATTCTGCCGATCTCATGTTTGTGCGCTTCGCTATCATATTTAAATTGAATTTTGGAATACGTAGAAATGCAAACAAAGGCGGATTATTACGGCGGCGCACAGTTCAACTGAACGATTTCAATGTTCTTTAAAATTAAATTTGATATTTGACGTTCATTTCAATACATCAGTATCAATAATAATTGTTATTTTATTACGAATATTATGACAGAGCGATTAAACCATGATTTATCAGAGAGTTTGCAGTAAAAACGACTATTTATAATTGCATTGAAATGCAAATAAAATTAACTGCACGGGCTTAACTATAGTTAAACTTAATGTTAATTAACGTTCATTTATTTATATTACCATTCCACAGTAAATATGAAGTAGAGGTTAAGCTTGAATAGTGAAACAAAGACTAGGAATACAATGGCAACATATAAATGTTAATAAAGATGAATGTTCAACTTTTGTCTGAGTAACAAAAGTGCCGAGTCTTATTTAATCGTATATTTTGTCATCTGTGTTTGTGTCTGACTTTGAAGGCGAGTGTTTATGCTAGTTCACGTTTCGCATGGCTGTGTTAATCATCTACAGTTCACAAAATTTTGCATGAATCGTTTATTTGAAATATTTAAAACAATTCTTATTTGCTTCAAACTTTATCTCTGGGGTTTAGTATGAATCTTTTGCTTGTAAAATTGGTTAAGCATCCAATCATTACAAAATTGAGTTTTTTTTCAAGGCCCTCTTTATTTTATAGGTAATGAGTATAATATTCTATGAAAATACTAAATCAGTTACTCTACGTACCTACTTACTATCTAATATAAACACGTTCAAATATTCAAACGCACCAAACGTAACATAAACCCGAGTCTTTTCCAAGAAAAATATAACATAAACTGCATCCTCCGTAAGTTTTCGTCGAGTTTCTTATAAAAATGCCGATAGAATTTTGACGTTATAATCTGGTGAGATTCACGAGTAACCCGGTTTGTCATTACATGCAGTCGTGATACTAACGAGCAGCGAGCAAATAACTCCTCATAATACAACCGAGAGGAGGTATACCATAAAAAGGATCGTTGGAAATATTATGCTACTCGAGCGAGTTAGGTATTGTGATAGAAGTGTTTGTTAACGTTGTTTGTTGAGTGGAAAACGTTTCGGGAACGTTTGCTGAGGATAATTGTGCAGCATAATACGACAGGTATTTGTCACCTTGTCATAAAAAGACCTCGATTTCTATGTCAAAACTTTATCACAGCCCAGCGGGGTTATTGTGTAACACACTAACAGAAACAATGGCATTCATTTTGACAGTTCAACAATATTTATTCACTTGGTTATTTACGTCGTTGAGCAGAAAAAAATTTCGCACATATAGGGTGACTGGTAATTAGTGACCGATAGTTAAACACATGATTCTACTCATCATTACAAACAACTTTTACTATCGGACCAAACCAGAAATCGCGAAAAAAAAATCAGCTGTTCCCTACATTTATGTTCGTACGAGTCGTCAAAATGCAGGGAACAGCTGATTTTTTTTTCGCGATTTCGGATTTGGTCCGATAGTAAAAGTTGTTTGTAATGATGAGTAGAATCATGTGTTTAAGTATCGGTCACTAATTACCAGTCACCCTATATAATGGCAATGGATTAGCAATATGATTCAGATTGAGGTCAAAGGTGTTTTACGCAATTAAAGTGCTGGTCAGCTAGATTTTATGTACAGACGCCAGCACATCAAGCTACCCGAAACTGTCAGATTTTCCCAATCAACTTTGAACCTTATGCTTTAGCGATAAAGTTGAAAATCTATTAAAGAAATCTGACAGATTGTAGTAGCTTGATGTGCTGGCGTCTGTACGTAGGTACTTGTACCTTATTCATTGGCAAATCTTCTCACCACTGCAGTTTCCTATTAGCGTTTGGCTTATTATACTTAAAAACATGTCTTTAATAGTAATTCTCCATCGTTTTGTGCCATGTTTCTTACAAAATTTGGTCTCCTATAAGTGCAATCCATAGTCGCTCACATTTGACTGTATTTAAGTATAAATAATAATATTACACCACGGCTCCGTAAGGAATTTGCAATTTTATGTTATACTAGCGACCCGCCCCGGCTTCGCACGGGTGCAATGCTGATCACTACATAGTGTAAAACACAGTCGCTTTCCGCTGTTTGTCTCTCCCTATGTATGCTTCGATCTTTAAAACTGCGGAACGGATTTTGATGCGGTTTCTTTTTAATAGATAGAGTGACTCAAGAGAAAGGTTTATATGTATAATACATGCATAATATAGTAGAGAAACACTGATAATTTTAGAGTCATTGTTTCTCGTCAAAAGTATAGGATAAAAAATGGTTATTGTGGGTTATCCCTAAGAGATAGACATATACCATCGCGGACTTTTTTGTAGACCTTTTTAATGTGTACAATACTGTAGTACATTATTTTGATCTATCTCGTAGGGTTCAGCCAGCGTTTGCAATGTAAGCGCCAAAAAAAGTGTTTATTTACGACATCACATTAGAAACCTCCAAAATTATCAGTGTTTCTCTACTATTATGCATGTATTATACATATAAACCTTCCTCTTGAATCACTCTATATATTAAAAAAGCCCGCATCAAAATCCGTTGCGCAGTTTTAAAGATCTAAGCATACATAGGGACAGACAGCGGGAAGCGACTTTGTTTTATACTATGTAGTGATAGTGAATTAGTATATCCAGCCCATAATGTTCCCACTGCTGTGACACAGGACTCCTCTCTGTGAGAGGGAGTGGGCCGTAATTCACCACAGTGCGGGTTGGCAGATGTCACATGTCTTCGAATTTATGGTTCTAGAACATGCCGGTTTCCTCACCATGTTTTCCTTAACCGTTTTGAGAGCAGTGGTGATGAAATAATTTATAGAAAGTAAAAAGCCTATCTAGGTTCGAACCTACGACCTACTTCTCGTAAGTCGCAGCTGTTACCACTGGGCCACCACTGCTGCTTTTTTTATAAGCATAATTATAAATATTACCGGATTTCATGAGCAAATCAAAATTCAAATCATAAACATGTAGGTATGTTACAATCCAGCAAACAACTGTAATGTTGTAGATGCTACTCACTGTTATTGGTATATCCTTGTTAGGTTATAAATGAACAAATTGGCATATCCTCATGCAGCTAACTGCGTCAAGACTGTGATATAGTATTTTTATCTCACGAAGCGACGTGCGCTTTACTTGTGGTAACCAAATGTACAAACACGCTATGAACACAAACGCGCACACTCACATACTTCTAACTTAGTAATTATCTTGGACGATACCAAGATTTTCTGTACTTTTTTTTTATTATTCAAAACTTATAACAAACATTAACATACCTCACAAATCATCGCGGATTTAACAGAAGCACATTCACACCCTGTTTATACACTTGGTGACCACAAGTAAAAGGCGCGTTGCTTCGTGAAATAGTAATAACATCATGCTGAGTGGAAGCCTTCTTGTCACAGTCATGACGTGCAGCCTTCGACTATTTCTGCTTTGTGCTCGTACGAGTAGATTTATTTTATTTTTTTCCTGTTATTAGAATTAATTATCTTTTTGTATGCACGTGTTTTTTGTGAATTTGTCACAGAAACACGTGCAAACCTATTTTTCTTTCTTTTCTTTCTTTATAATAATCTAGCAATGTGTACTTACGTAAATATGAAATAGCCATCTTGTACTTTATTTTATTTATCTACCAATTGCAATTACAACTTACCTCTCCCCTTTCACTTCTTCCTTACTTTCCATTTCCCTTCTAACTTACCGTTTGTTGACCATCTAGCATGTTTGACAGAATATACATTAGTTTTTGTGTTTACAAGCGCTGACACGTTATAAGCGTAATCCTAGAGTTTTCCTTCTTTTTTTCGAGAGTTCGTTGTATAAGTTAAATAAGAACTTGCTTAGACACGCAAAATAACTACATCCCAAAGACACATAACGCAATCTAAGCCGCAAAATTACCGTTATTTATCAGTCTTGCTAAACTAATGATGTAATAATGAATAAGACAAGTCATTACGACGTAGTAATATTTTTCCACTAGCATGTGTAAACGAGCTCGCACTGTCGCGAAGTGCGGTCACATACACTGGCAACATGCTCGCTCTTATTAATAAACCTACTTAGATTAAAACTAGTGTAACAAATTAGCTTACAGGGCTTTAGTAGCTTTCAGATTTCGTTAGAGATTCTGTTAAATTCTTATAAAAATAATTTCATTTATTGACCCATATAAAACCAAAATAGATAAAAATACAAATACAAATAACTGTCTGCCTGTACTTATGGCTGTGTTATTACTCGTATTTCCGACTAGAATGTACTGCTGTCAGTGTGCGCGCCATTATTGTTATCATAGAGCGATTGTCTGTCTAACACCTGCGGGGTAATTGATCGGTAACACTAGCAATCGCTTTTATTTTGACAGTTCAACAGCCATTTATTGCGTTATTTACGTTGTTGAGCAGACAAATTTTTCGAACTTGTAAAGCAATGGATTAGCAAGTGTGTTACGCAACATTATGGTGCCGGTTTCTAAATGGCGAATTTGAAGATAGGAACTTGTTAAACTGTACTTTAGCATTACGATGATTCCTTTAAAGATAAAAATTTCTAACACAAACCTTAATTAATGATAAATTAGAATATGACAAGTTCTCAGCTATAATTCTTAATTCAGAAACCGGGTGCAACTCTTGACTTATACATACAAACTAAGTACTTATATAGCTTACAATGTCAACATACTTTTTTATCTTTAATATTTATTTACCTTTTGTTATTTCATTTTGATTCAGTGCACACGCATGAAATTTTGACCCTTATTTGCAAGGCAGATTTAATCATTGCGATTTTTAACAAATTGTAATTACGAGGCTTGGCCGACACATTCAAGTTTTTAATTTTATCATTGTAGGTAAGTAGGTAAAGCTACTTTTTGCACACCAAGTGATTCTTTAATTCTTAGGAATCATATTTTATTTTCATAATAAATTAATATTTACTAATCTAAAACAAATTCACGTGACCAGAGGGCTGGCCTATTTTTTGGCCAAAGAATCAGCATTGCCATACAACGTGGTAATGCTGCCAGCCTTTTGGGCACGTTTCCTATTGACAGCGATACGGACGAATTTTTTGATGCCCTTTGATTATTTGCCCTCCTTTTTATATACTTGTACATATTATTATTATTGGTAAGACTGGTTGTCAGACTTTCGGGCGTATCGTATTACCTAGTAACTGGGTTGTGGAGGTCAGATAGGCAGTCTCTCCATGTAAAATGGTATTCAGCTGCATCCGGTTAGACTGGAAGCTGACCCCAAAATAGTTGGGAAAAGGCTAGGCAGATGATGATGACATATTATTATTATTGTATTAAGTCTGTTAGCTTTTTAATTGATTAAATAAATTAATTACAAAAAAATACTTAAAACATAAAGCAAAAACATGTTCCGAAATGGAAGTTAATTTTAAACTACGAATTCTTATCATAATTTCAGCCGAAAGACGTCCACTGCTCGACATAGGCTTCCCCCAAGCATCGCCACTTCGACCACTTCTGTTTGTTCCACATGTAGCGGATTCCTGCGGCCTTCACAAGGTCATCCGGTGCGCGGTCGCAACTTCGCGCGGTTACCCTTTGCCCTCATTGGCCAACTATTCTGCGAGCAATATGCCCTACCCACTGCCACTTAAGTTTGCTAATTTTTCGGGCTAGGTCGGTTACATTGGTTCTCTTGCGGATCTCTTAATTAATATCTGATTCGATCACGTGGGGAAACACCAAGCATTGCCCTCTCCATTGCCATTTGGGTGACTTTTAATCTCCTAATAAGGCCCGTTGTGGGCGACCGCGTCTCAGTGCACAACACGCACTAGTCAAAGACTTTCGTCTTGAGACACTGCGGTGTGTGGGACGAGAAGATATTGCGTGGCTTCCCGAACGCTGCCCAGCCGAGTTTGATTTGATACTTGACCTCTTTCACGAAGTCGGAAATACCTAATTGGACAGTTTGTCCTAGGTAAACATAGTCGTGCACACCTTCGAGTGTAGCGTCTCCAATCATCACAAGAGTGGGTTTCACGCTGCAGTACAGCCCATGTCTCGAAGAGTTTTTCGTAGTCCATAAACGCTAAGCAGAGGAGCAGGTTATACTCTTCGGTCTTCTGAGAATCAAGAAATGTAAACAAGGTAGTCATCGCCCTTAGCTCTCTGCGCTGGCGTATGGGCAACCACTTTAACAGATATTATTCAGACATTAATCTAAAATTGCGAGTAATCGGAGTATATTGCTTACGGCCCGTTCACGATCTTGCCGCTGTGAGCGGCAGCTAAGCGCGGGAGCGGCGAGCGGTAAGATCAAAAGTATGAAAATGTTTGAAGCACGCCACGAGACGCCGCTCACAGCGAAAACGCTCGCAGTTTTTTCCGAGCGAATCGCTACAGCGGCGCGCGGTGCGGCGAGCGGCAGGAACAAAAGTAGGAAGTGAACGAGTGCGACGCCACGAAACAGAACGGCGGGGACAAGCGGTGTAGCAGTGACGTACTCAGTGGCGTAGTTATAAACAAAAAAATTTAGACGATTTTGTGGCGGAAATGTATACCGAGGCATTTATCAATGAAATTTTAAATCGACCGCCTATATATATAAATATTTATATATTTAATCTATATCCAACGTGTAACGTTAAATGCGCAAAACCTGAAAATAGTTTGATCAGAATAACGAGCGGAATTAATTAAACCACTTTTTAATATAGGTCACATTTTTCAAAAAATCTTCATTAAACACGTTGCTGTGTCTATTTATTAATTACTTATTTAGTTTTACTGAAATTTTACTTACGATTCTATGTATAGTATTATAATTTGATATCTCTCTCAAGAACACTAGTGTTATAATTTTAAAGATATGTTTGTTACAAAAGCCAGGAAGAACTTGAAAAATAGATTACAAACAGAGCACTTAACCGAACGAAGCAGTTAATAAATACTTGTAAAAATAAGCCTCTTAAAAGATGTACTAAATAACAGAAATAAAAATAACAGTGACCTTGTTAGTGACTTTTAAACTCATCTGTCAGTAACAGGAGGTGTCAATAACACCCTTTATTATAAACTCCTTGAAAATAGCGTGGGCAGTATTATGAAATATTGAGTATACTGGCAGGCTTTAAATATTAAAGATACGAGTATTTCGATTCAAGTATCGTGTAAGTCCACAAACGATGAAATAAATGTCTATTATATTTCCTTGTTTCAAGACTTGCTCCCACGTTTTTCTACCTTCTTATGTATTTTTCCTAAGCTGACGGATTTCTAAATAAAAATCAGTTTCCATCTTTCCTGCAAGGCAATGTATGAAAACAAATTCGCTAATCAGGAAAATTACACTATGCAAGGCAAATCCAATTACTAACAATAAGTAAAACTACGAAACAAAGGCAATCGATAAATTACTATTTGCCTTTGCTCCGTTTAAATATACCGAACTATCTCATAAACTGGAATAACAAACGAACATCTAAACTAAAACATTTGCTAAGCAAATTGTATCGAGTGGCATGGTTCAGTAGACGTTGGAACTTGGTTCAGGCACAGTCCAAGACTAACCGCAAGGAGTTCGTCATTATTGAAGTGCCTTTAATTGGAACTGAAGAGCAAGCAATTATTATGCATAACTTTACAAGAGCCATCGTCTCTCTCGAGTTAATAGAGGTTCTATTAATTGACAAGAATTGATTTTCCAAAGTATATTATAATTGTAAATTTTCACATCTTTCAATAATAATATTCAATTAAAATCTGATTCCATTTTCACTTGAAAAAGCTAATTAAAAACTGAATGTACTGACATACCTACGCATGAAAATAGTAGACAAAAAGTTTCACTTGCATGTGAGCTCCCAATCTTAATTGAATTTCCATGAGGACATAAAATATTTTCCAAGGAATCGGATATCAAATAATATGTAGGTACTTGAATATTTTTCAGCAATAAAGTTATTTGTCAAGAGGGTATTTCTATAAAACATTACAAAAGACAAGGAAGTATTTTTTAACGAAAGCAATGAATACCTCGTGAATAAAGAAAAAAATTAGTTTCCGCTTTCAAAGTGAGTCCCTTAGATTTTAATATTTATAAAATCCCGTTGAGGACCGGAGTTGTGCAAACTGTCTTCACTTTTTTGTGAGGACCCCAAAGTTGGCTTTTTCATAACTCTTTCTTTGGTGGAAGGAGTTTAACAAGTTTTTCGCTGACACAACATCCCCTCCAGTCGCTTTTGGGGACGATAAATAGAATGTAAACGGCTTAGCAAACCTTCTATTTGAGAAATATGTTCGCAATAAACAGATTTAAGATTTTCTAGCTTACCAAGTATGCTTTGATTTACGAGCTTTGCTGAGTGGTAAAAAAAGTGTAATGGCCGAAAATAAAGTTGCTACATTTTTATTATTGTTTGCACTGACGTTTGTGTCTTTAACATTGAATTTATTTTAGTACTTGTTAGACTTGATAATGCTATGACATGATTTATATTTTTATTCGTTGAAATAAAAAAAAAAGCTTCTAGCTTTTTACACGAATGAAAATGTTCAAACTTAATTTGATGTCTATTTGCTTGTGCAAGTGAGAATGCTACGCAATACTAAAATTTGTGATAATTCAAATACTTTATCTGATAAGAGACATGCAAAATTATTGTTACCTTGTCAATTAATATAATCCAAAGCTTTACAACTTTTTGACAGGCCTGTTTATTGTTACTAAAACTAACCAGACGAAATTAATAAATTATTTTAACAATAATATCTAAACCAAAAAAATACTGTTACTTCTCTTTACCTTTATGACAAGTTACCAAGCATTTTTCCTCATCAAAATTGGTCCACCTTTCTCCCCCGCACTTTTAACCTTCCAACATATTGGGTGTGTTTCGTGGCGACAGTCAGTAAACAAAATAATATTTAGATATGAAGTCGTTATCTGGGGTTGAACTTGCGAGAGTGTGACAAAGTGACATCTATAAAGGCGGTTGAAGCGGCAAAACACTTGAATGTCGACCCCAAAGAGCCACGAAACACGCAAATTGAATTAGAAGATGCGGTATTGTAGGGGTTAAGAAGTGGATTCATGTTAAATTGATGTAATTTTTGTGCCGGAGTCGAAGTCACAGAGGATACTCTTAACCCCCGCATTTTCCCATGGTAAAAATCATTTTCAGCCGTATATACCGAGATTTTAAATAAAGGATGTGGGATTGAATTAAAAGGGAAATAGTGATGCATGATCCGATCATCTTTACAGTATCGATACAACATGAAATGATAATCCGATATTTTGGATCGATACTTGCTAAGATCGATACCAAAAGACCGGTATCGGAATGAATGGACCGTATCACATTGTCATAAATGCATGATCACTACCTACTACGCTTTGGAATGGGCAAATAGCTTCATCTTTCTGACTGACCGACCCCTTGACAATTCAAAAGTGCCTGTAATGGTTTACTTGAAATAAATGCTTTGAGTTTGAGTTGAGTCTGACTATGATCAGTTAATTTACAATTTCATGGTAAATATTTATCCCACTAAAAACATTTTATAGTTGTTTATTAAATGAAATATCGTATTTATCCCACTAGAAACATTTCATGTAAGGTAGGTTACCTTACATGAAATGTTTTTGAGTGTGAACTATGAAATTTTAAGAGATCAAAACTCAAGACTCGCCAAAACTCACATCATGCTTTCACTGTTATAAAGTTATCAAACCTAATGTATAGCCGGCTTGACTATACATTAGATCTGATAAGTTTTAACTCAAAAAGCTAACTCTACAAACCCTACATCTTGGTCAAAATATATGGCTTGGCTCTTACGCGGCCGTCGCACAGACATTTCTATGGGCGAGAAATTAAGTCACTCATCTTTAATGTTGTGTCATGTAATACTTGTAGTTCAATGAATCGGCAGACTATGCATTTTGACCAATATGTAAGGTTTTTTTCAATTGGGACTAGTAGAATTAGGGATTTGGCTCTAAATTGGATCTGATAATTTTTTAACAGTGAAAGCGTTATGTGAGTCTCACCAATCTACTTTACATGAAAGGTTTTTGATGGGATTTCATTTCTGTAGAGTACCTTTTATCCGTAAGAAAAATAGACCTATCCCCTTTAAATGCGTTGGAGGGGGAAAGTTTTCAAACTAGGACAATAATCAGGTAAGCAAACATACACACCTAGTGATTTCAAATTTTCATTTATTATTTATTAATAATCATATTGTACAAGAATAGATTGGGTGATGACTCCCAAACTAGGCGTTAATCTTAGGGGTAAATAACTGTTGAATATTTGTTGTATTTTTTATCACTCGAGTTTTTCACAGTGTTTTAGTTAAGTTTAAAATTCAAAATATGTATTTAAAGACTTAAATCAAGTAAATCGATGTAGTATTCAAGATTGAAGTCTTAGGACGCAGTTGGGCATATCAGTCTGTAAAGTTACACCCGCTTGAACAAAGGAATGGGGGACGCCCGGCAGCTATTTCATACGATGGGTGCACAGGATCTTATATTTGCAATGGTTGAATTGGATGGATAAAATGTATGTTCCGTTTTTAGGAAACCTATGATATGTTGGGTGATAATGCCGGCAAACGTGCAATTTTAAATGGTTTTGTGTCACCTATTTGGTTACTCAGCGGGAAGGCGATCACAGTTTTGTTCAAGATATAAAATACTAAATAAATATCCCGTAGAAGCAGCCACGTTTCATTACATTCGGTTTAATTCATCATTCGTAACTCGTCGTTTCGGTATTGTTCGTGAGTTTGGGCACTTCGAAACAAACTTCTATGCTCAAGTGTTTGCGTTCCTGGCTCTTTAGTAAATTGTTATTCATAGCTTTGTATAAACGCCGCCCTCTCGGAAAGAGTACTTCACTCATACTCTTACGCTCTTATCTCCCAGTTAATATCATCCCCAGTTGTAAGGAAATTATTTTTCCCAAGCCCTTTGTTTCCTTTGTAACTAGTTGGAGATTGCAAGTTGGAGCGACGTTTCGCTTTGATTCTGATTTTGTCATCAAAAAGTCTGTTTCTGTGAAGACGAAGAAGATGTGTACAGATCTATTATATTATTACAATATTATTTTAAATGATTTATTTATTCAATATTCTATCGACATAATAGACGATATCGTATCGTACTCAAGTATTCATTGCTAAAGTAGCCATAAAACTCATAAAACTCGTACGTCCTATAGAGGACAATATAAAATGTTATGAAATAAACACACTTGATCTTAGAATTTAATTCGTACTTTATTTATAAGTTGCTCAGCTCTTATTAAAGCGGCCCTAGTTTATTGCTCGTAAAATATCCCAGCGTTCACCGAAAAGAAAAAAATATGCAAAGAAATGCTAGTACCAAGGTGAATAATAACTTAGTTACCAAACAATTTGATTAATTATAAAAAAAAAGCATGAAGATATGCGAACAGTACGACTCCGAACAGTATCTTTAGAAATTCAAACCGAAACTTAAAGAAAAATAAGGATAGCAATAGTTTTCGTAGTTTCACGATCATAAGATTGATAACGGACATGCGCAATTCTGCTTTGGCTCTGTCTTTGAATGAACACTACTTCTTTCAAACGTACAAAATACAACCTTAAACCATTCAATTATGTTACATATTCCTTTAGTTGACCTGTAATTGTGTGCACCAACGCATTGGAACGTTACCGCGAAGATGCGTCTTGAACGAGCTACACTCACATATTGCTATCAGTGCACACAGCCGTACTTTATAGAGAATCTCGACGACTCAAACTAAGTTGTTGTCCATGTGTGTACGAACATTTCTCTGTGTATATAAATTTTCGTTAAAGCAAGATAGGGCAAAAGAGGAAAAGCGCCCGTAGTAAAAGCGAGCAAAACGGCAGCGGCCGGGCGGCCGGTGACAGTTGTCAGTATGTTGTGGAGCACGGTAAGGGATGGTGGTCTCGGGGGAAGTCGGTTTTGGCGCTAAACACTTCGATTTCCCGCGCTTTATCGCCCACGTGGATTGTACTATTAATTAACTTTATAATGATGCGCTGTCATAGAACACTTTTATAACTTATTGAAATATTGTGACGTCGAAATGAACTCGTGTAGTTTTATAAAAAAAGTAACTTTGAACTCATGATTGTGTCGTGCCATATTGGTAATTATCTTCGATCGTATGAGCATGTAAGTACATATTTTAAATATTATTACATCATTTCGAATATTGCCGAAGTCAACTTCAGGTTGAGCTTCTCATGAAAATACTTTATTCACAAATTGTGAGTACAGCGAATATTTCAGACGATATTTTGAGTGCAAATTAGTTTAAATTGGAACATGAATAATTGTAGAAATGAATTTTAGTGCTCAATGGCGCAGAACGAATTGAAAATACAGTTTGTTTAATGTGGCTGCACTGATTTCAATTGTTGTTTTTGCAAACCATGATTTATTTAACTTAAATACACGAATCTTTTTAAATGATTGCAGCATCAATTTTGTCAATTCTAAATAAAACAATTCCAGTTATTAGATAAAATAAAAGTGAAACAATTACACTTTACAAAAGTTTTAAATAATATTTCTGAGAAACATTGATTTTTGGAAAACTTTTAAAATGTTGCGTCAAGAAAAGAGTTTGAAAGAATTTTGTTTTCTAAACAAAATAGGTAGCGTAATTTGTTTTACGGCTTCCGCTCAACTTTGCCAATAAACATAATTAACTTAACTTTTAGTATGAACTGAAAGCGTCACGCACAACACCCTTTGGGACAGCTATTATCAAATTATATCTTATTGTCTTCATTCATAATTCGCGCAGTTGAAAACTTTTGTGTCATGTCTTTGTGTTTCATCTACTTTTGTTGACGCTTTTGTTCATTAGTGTTAATACATACTTATTTTATTTAGAAGTTTTTAGCCTTAGATTGGATTTTGGAATAGATAGGTAATCTTTTTTTAAGAAATAAAATATTTTATAATTATTTACACGTTACAAGATTCTATGAAATATGAAAAATAACAATTTGAATACGTTCTGTAACTACAAAAAAAAAAAAAAAAAATTCACATTATTAAGATTAACTACATTATAAAGCTAAACATAGTAACTGCATACTATTACAAAACATAATCAACAAACAAGAATTATTCAAATAAAAGACTATGCTTGGACTAATAATACATTGTTCCAAAAACCAAATGAAAAATACTCTGTCAAAAAAAAAATATTATAAAGAAGAAACTGAGCATAAACAAGCCAGACCGTTGCACCCTGATGGGTTGATGTGCATTAATTATCTGTGGTCTTGCTAATTGAGCCCGACTTTATCCTCGGGAGCCGCGACACAGGACATGTTAGGATTTAAACATCTACATTGTATGCCAGATGAAGCTCCAAACTTTAGAGCCACGTAGTTATTAACTTTAAATGTTTATGTGTTCAGAAATGATTAGTTTGTTGCAGCAGCGTGGTTTGTTGACACTGTTCATATTTATAATTCCCGAAAAAAATAGAAGGTATTTTTAGTTTTGCAGACTGAAAAAGTTTTAGTAACCTACTATTTCGGTGAAATTTCCTCTACTCGTATTGGGATTGTAATATTTTAGAAGCATATCAAGGATAGATAGAAAGGATAGGAATTCGACATAAAGATTATGCACACTATCGTCATTACAATTGCAAAGCCAGCAATTTAAGTAGCCTGAAAATACCCTGAAAATATGTATTTACCACATTCGAACCAGAGATATAAGTACGGAAATGAAAACGTGATTTCCCAGATCCCAGTAAGCGATTGGCAGCACTAGAAACTTCCATAGAGAAGTCAAATGAGCCAGAGCTCACCCGGGGGGTTACACGTCAATAGATATGAGGATTTACATACGAGTTTCTACTTCGACCGATAGATGAAGCTTGAAACATTAGTGCCGCATGGGATCGCATGTTTTGGATGCTTGTTGGGAGATTATTCGTGGTATTGTTATGTTTACTGTAGTGGTACAAATTAAGCGGTTATTAATAACAATGAAAAATTACTTACGGTGTATTTCTATACCTACTTTAAAATAAAGTAGAGTTTCGTGTTTGTCGGCGTGACTGCGTAGTATTTTTTAAACTACGCAAATGATTTTAATGAGGTTGTCACTGTCATTTAGACAATTTATTCCGTAAGGTTTGTGTCAATTATACACTAATATTAAACAAACACGGTTACTGACGAATGCGTGCACTGACTGCACAGGTCCACTCAGTGTGGTTCTTTCCTCAAAAGACCACTTCAGACACCAATCTACATGGTCCTCAAAGATCAAAGATTATATCCGGATTTTTATATACACATTGACATTGATGAATTTTATATAAACAATGACATGGATATTTACTTTGTAAAGTATCTTATTTTTTATTATTATTACTGTGAGTGTGAAGACTATGTGGGTCATTTCTTTTTTCGGTTTTCCTTCTTAGTTAGTTTTAATCATGATCTGGCAGTTTGAGTCATTTATGCGGCCTACCCAAATGTCCTTTCATTGGTATTGTTCGTCGAATCGTAAGGCTCTTCAAGTTCTGAGTTGAGCTGCACGATTTTTGACAAATGCGTGCACTGACTGGACAGGTCCGCTCAATCTGTGTGGTTCTTTACTCAAAAGACCATTTCAGACACCAATCTACATGGTCTTCACATTATCTGACCAAGATTATGTCTGGACTTTAAAAGAGACTGTGACCTCTGAGTTTGTTTGGGCCTTTCTTCTCAGAGTAGTCAGATAGGAAACCCCGACCTCATCTAGTTTAAAAAAAATATGATTGACATGTAAAAGTGTTTGTACAAACCTACTTACAGAATCATTTATTATTTAACATATTATAAAAAAATCACAATATTTTGTCAAGTCGTAAAAACCATACGAGGGGGGGGGGGGGGGTTGGTCGCTAGTCAATAATAAATAGCCAATTCTTAGGGATAGAAATATTAAATCACAATTAAAAAGAAAAAAGAGTCATATATTAAAGAGCCAAATCTTAAATCACAATTTTGACCAATAGAAGGCACAGAGAAAAAACTTGAGAAAAGCATTAAAATAGGTAATTACGAACTACCATTTTCCTGTCTTCGTTAAATTTAATGTCAATTTAAAATCAAGATAATCTGAACTGCCACACGGTATTCATTGGCTGATTAACTTGTTTGCTTATGCACCCATTTATTCATGGTCTGGCAAAATGTGCCCGACTGAACTGTCTGGAGCCACGCGATGCATTCTATGTGTCAGGCTTTTATGCATCTTTGTAATATCAATTGATTATTTATATTATTTGTGGGTTCCATTAAATCAATTATTTATTAAACACTTTGTTGTACACCACATAAAGCACAAAATAGGACAAATATATTTAAAACTAGTGAACAATAGCCAGTCTTATCGCACATATAAACCATGGCGATCTCTTACATAAAACCTTCTTAAATGAACAACGATTAACATGCAGTTTCGAACAACTTGGTATAGGTATACATACATACCCATTATAATTCTGTTATTTTTATTTTATTTTATACGAACTTTTACGTCAACATATTTGTCGAAGGGCTGATTTTTCAATAGTCAAATAACTTTTATGTGAAGAATAATTATGGCACTTTCACATAATTATTTTCTATACAAAAGCTGTCAAACGTCAATCATCATTCCTCAGTTATAAGTTATTTGAGTATTGAAAAATCAACCCTAAGTAAATATAATGTGTCCGAACTTACCAAACGACATTTTGTTTAAAAACAAAAAAATAGGTCGCAGTATTTAATACAGGAATATCGGTAACACACTTATTTTAATAAAATATTTATTTTTTTATTTTAATATTAGTATTAAAATCAATTAAACTTTTTTAAAAACGGTGAAGATAAAATATAAAATAGATGATGATTGTGTTTTAAACCCAACCAAAATACTTTTAGACATTAGAAGATTAATTTCCCGCTCAACATTAACCCCATAAGCAAATAATAACGCCTTCTAGTATAACTTATCTAACGTAAATATATGTACCCACGAGGCGTTTGATATTATTTCCTTTATTTTATTGGAATACTTATAAATAACGTTTATTAATATTTTTATAAGCAAAAATACAATTAAAAAATAAATGTAATTTATAAGTATTTAAAAATATAAAATATAATAATATAATATAATTTCGTATTAAACCCAAACAAAATGCTTTTAGACATTAGAAGGTTAATTTCCCGCTCAAATTAAGCCCATAAGCAAATAATAACGCCTTCAAATATAAGTTATCTAACGTAAATATACTACATGTATGTACCGACGAGGTGTTTGATATTATCACTAGGGGATTTAAATAAATACACCCACCCTTCACCACCGACGGAAATACTCAAAGTTTACTGTCGTACCGAGTTATTAATATGAAATAGTTTTGTAACTAATTTCGAGGTAATTAATGATAATCCTAGCGACTGTATTAACATCTGGGTTTCTCTTTAAGAATGTAAATGAATTTTGAAATTATTGTCTTCAAAAGATAAAGCTGTCATATTATTCATATTCATTTATTTGCTTTCCAAAAGGTAAAACAAGAAGTTAACAAAAGGCTTAGAGCTAAGAGCCGTTATAGACCTTATCAGGGCTCAGCAAATACTCGTAATATTGTTTGATACATAGTTATTACCTAAAGTTAAAAATATAAATCGTAGAAACTAAAATATAAATAAAATTATACATGAAAACTGAATAATTACATTCGCATAATAAGTTAATAACAATAACATAAATAATTATAGTATTGGCAAGTAGGTAGTTATTTTCTTAAAATACTGTTATTACATTTATATAAAGTTATATTCATTTACGTAATATTATTACAAACACTTATTTAGTAAGAGATAAAGTGCCTCGTTCGTTGGTCTCTTGGTCGCAAGCGTGACTGCTGAGCGTGGGGTCCTGGGTTAGATTCCCGGATCGGGCAAAGTGTTATTTAGTTTTCCCATTAGGAATTTCATAGTAACAGCCTCCTCGGAAAGCACGTTAAGCAGTTGGTCCTGCGCCTGATCTCTCTCCGGTCGTGTCGGATTGGACTATGAGAGTGAGGGAAGAGGGAGTGCACTCGTGTCTGCGCACACACTTGTCCATTATAATACTTCCCGCGCCGAAGGCTAGTCTCCGTTGCGATTGATAGCCGCCGTGGTCGAAATACGGTCTCTGGAAGACTTTATTTATTTATTTATTTAATAAGAGATCATATTTTATTGTAAGAAATTGTTATGCAGACTTTTTCCTTCAAAATACAATATATCATCACGCCTGTATTCGAAGGGTTAAGCAGAGGTGCATGTGTATAATAATACAGACGCCAGCACATCTAGCTACTACAATCTGACAAATTGCTTTAATAGATTTTCAACATTATCGCTAAAGCATTAGGTTCAATATTGATTTGATAGTTTCGGGTAGCTTAATGTACACACACATTTTACCAGTTATGTGCAAGCTACATGTAATAGGGGGCGAGCCTTTTGTCATCAACCGGGCACAAATCCGGGGATTCTGGGCTGCTACTGAGAAATTCCAGATGGAAAAACCCAATAAGACGTTGCCCGACCTGTGAATTGCACCCTCCTGGGTTCAATTCACAGGTCGGGCGGGTACTCAACAGTAGCATTTGCGACCACGAGACCAATGATGCAATAATAGTACATTATGATATAAGTGCGGTAAGTTGAAAATTACAGCTGAGGCGATATTGCTAGCCCGAGCCGTAGGTGAGGGCTATAAGAAAGCAGAGGCTGTAATTATCAAACCGCACGTATGTCATACGACGTTTTATAACACATTTGTGAGGAAATAAATAAAATAATCATTTTTAATAATAATAATTTTTACTTTTTCACAAATTAGCGATGCGCGCGCATCAGCGTCTTTTGTTTATGGCAAAGGCACAAAAAACAGCCAGTATTACTAATAAAGTAAATTAATACTTTTGTGTTTTTGTTACAGATAAATGGTTGTAATTAACTGTCAAAATTAATTAAATTAAATAATTAAATGTTTATTTATTATATTTTATCTCCCAAAGTTAATTTTATTCATAAAATGTTGACCACTTTTCTGACATAAAAACTCTTTGTTAAGATTTAAAAAAGTACCGTTCGTTTTAGACGGAGCATCTTGATAAACCGTGCGCTTTACATTACAATTACGCACAAGTACGTAATGAGATACATTACGATATTGAAATTGGTGCAGTAAGAGACCTTTTACGAGCAAATGTGTTATAAAAATACATTATTTATTTTATTATTCATGTACACACAGTAAAAAACATATGGATATAACATAATTTTAATTTGAGTACAAAGGTACAAGATGTAAGTATCACAAGGACGCAACGACAACAAATATGTATTTACTTTCTATGGGTACATGACCTCTGACACCGCAGCAACTATACGCCGAAGCCGGTCATAAGTTTGTCCAGCGCACTCATTTGTTTTACCCTGGCCCTCCAATGTCTCACATGCAATTTCACAAGAAGATATTTTTTTAAGGGAGTACAATCAACATAATAGGATATTTCCATTGTAGAATACTTTTTTGTCATCTTTATTTTTCATATTTAAATCTAGGATCAAGACTAAGTTTCCTGATGCATAGTCGACGCTGATGATGCTTGTGGTGATGGATCGCTCTTAACGATAAGACCGCCCATTGTGTCACCCTTTGTAAAATTTCTATATTTATGTCTGTAATTTATATGGTGTACATAATAAAGAGTATTCCATTATATTCTATAATTTGGCGCAGTATGGTAATAACACCTACGGAAACCAACGCATTCGCTGATTAAATCCATACATCACATTGTAGGAGATGGGGTGACATAAGCTTGGCACCATACTGTTAGATTTGCATACATTATTAATATATTCAATTAATTAAGAATATTATATTATTCATTACTCGTATATTCAATTGCTTATATATATATATATATAGAGATAATAATACTGTTACAAACACATAGTTATTATATTAATAACGGTAATCCACAGTGACACAGTAATTGAAATAAAATGCTACGATATCCGTAGCGCGTCACGTAGCGACCGCTACGTCGTAGCACGTAGGTATGATTGCGTCCGCAGTACAAATAAAGATTAGATACTATGTAAGTTCTTTATAAAACGTACTACAGTTATATCATTGTCGTAGAAAAATAGGATAATTAATGTTTAAATATGTTTACTGAAAATATTTTGCTTCTTTATCAGTCTGCTTTGATGTGTCTTCATCACATTGTATTCAACTATCGTATTTATTATTGAAACATTTCGGCGTATTAGTTTTGAGGACAGGGGATATTTTTCTGGAATTCGACATTCTATCTCAAGCTCTTTTCAATTTCTTTCTTCTAGAGCCCTCAGTTTTCTTTACTCAGCATCTGTCGCGAATTTGAACAGCTATTGCCACGTTTATATTATACAGTCGTAAGATAGGATATATATTATTCTCTGGGTCTTCTACAGTCCCCTGAAAGTCTCAAACGCCCATGTTGCAAACCTGTAGATTAGGACTACTGTATAATAACGGCCAAACTAATTAATTAGCCACATGAAAGTTTCTTTCAAATCAGTCGCAAAATCTTACTGAAACACAAAATCAATGTTCAAAAATAATATGAGCTTTAAGAACCAAGGCTCCCCTTAATGCTGTCCACCGTCCATCGGAAGCCGTCTAATGAGCAACATTAGATAAGTTCACGATTGATAGTGGGTATATTTCGTTAGTCACAGCGAAGTTTTTATCTTCCAATCGTAAATGGTTTTACTCCTACAACTTCTACGAAACAGTCATTTGTTTCACGGAGACAAGTGGCCACTTATTTCGTTTTGCGTTTAGATTACATTCAGCACTGAAAATGTTGCGCTGAATACAAAGATTCGGTTTCTTTGTTTACAAAAACCTATGTGGGTATAATTTTTGTTATTTTAAGCTGTTTGTCATACATAGATATATATATAGTCTGTTCCAAAAGTATGTGATGAATGTGTCAACAAATTCTGTTCAGTTTAAATTCTTACGCATTCACTCATTAAAGAGAAATAGTAACACATTCATCTTTATGAAGAAGGTTTCAAATTTATATCTTACCACTATTGCCAACAATAATTGTTTGAATAACATTATTAAATTTCATTTGACAAAGTCATCGACGAAAATTGCGGTTAAAAATAACCTCAATTTTCAAATGAATACCATTTTTTAGGGTATTTGTATATCTCCTTTCATCAGATACTTTTGGAAAAGACTATAGGTCCAGTTTCATATGTATTTGTACCATATAAGTACGTATGTAGTAGCCCAATTAAATCTAAATTTGCCGCAAATATAATTTAGCTAATTAACGTTGCTATTATGATAGTAATTAACATCAACTAAAGTTTACACATACGTACATTTATTCAGTGCCAGTAATTGTCCCATTTCATCCAGTCCCATTTGTAGTTACCACATTTATAATAAAAATTCATAATCTTAAAAAAATCTGACGTAAAATATAATTTACCTACTGTTTCAAATACAATTACGGTACACCGAAATACCTTACGGCAACCAATTGAAAACGCGACTATGTAAATGAACACGAAATTTTTATCAAAAAACTTATCAAAACCCGGTAAAGATCGTACTGCGTTATCAAACACATACATTCGTACATATTTAAATTGGCTTGCACGGAGGCCCAAAAAAACATTGCTCTTTCCTTTGTGACTGTTATTACATTGCAGTCGCTTTTCATTTGCCGATGAAAATATGACGCTCTGCACTGCACAGTGGTTCAACGCGATCATATTTTTAGTTTACATGCCAGAACCTCCATTTTATGTCAGGTGTAAAATTAAAGGATTTACTAGCTTTCAGTACGGAATAGTGATGTAGGTATGCAGGTTCTCAAATCGGAAAAGTTAAGTATTTTCAACTTTTTCAATTTAAAATGGCAGAAATGGAATAAGCGCGAGCTGATTTTAACGGCTTTATTCTTCAATAAGAAAACCTAAAGCAGTATGAACACTTGTTTTAATGTCCACGAGTATCGTTAAGAAAACTATCAGATATTTTCCAGCTGCAAAAAGTTCTGATTATAATTATTACGTCTTTTGCTTGGTAGTTTTCCAAAACAACGCTGTGGTACTATAATAATAATAATAATAAAATGTTTATTACTCATTAACGTTTAGATAAAATTAATCAAGACAGACAGAGCACTTAAAATAAAAACATTTAACAAACTGATATATTAATTACCCCACATACTAAGAAAATCCTGTGTTATGGGGTCATTCATCCGTTATGCATTAAAGTTAATATTTTTGGAGTAGTATAGGTATATTGAAATGATGACTCCCTATGCGTGATGGGGTTTGTGTCTCCCTATCTGGAGGGTGTTCGTGTAGGGAAATGTGTGTGTCAGAAGGAGATGAGTGTCTGGGGATGTGTAAGGTGATATAGTGTGTGTGTGGTGTATGAGTATAGTGGACTGGATGACTGTATGACTATCGTAATGCAATGCGTTCAATGAACATCTTAGGGATGTAAGAAAAATACTCATCTCATTCCACTTTCACATACAAAACATTGCTCCTAATTCCCTAATTCAATTATTTTAACGCCACGGCCAATGGACTGCCTAATGTCGGCGGGACTGTTTACACGCGTAGATTACGTGTTAACGCAACAGTAACGGTACTGATCGCAAACAATTCGCCACTCATTACGGTAATAGCCTAAAGGTACTGTCAAACACATGTTGTTTCGCTTCAATTACTGTTATGACTGGCAATGTATTGACGGATGGAAGTCAAACTGAACGCTTTATGCACGACATATCATACTTCCCGACAAATTCCATCCTTTCGTGGGAGTCGGAAATTATCACACGGGAACGTACTAGCGGGATAAAAAGTATTATATGTGTTAATCCAGACTATAAACTATTTGTGTGCCGAATTTCATCCTAAACCGTTCAGTATTTTTCGCGTAAACGAGTAACAAACATCCATCCATCCGTTTATAATATTACTAACTGCGCTCCGCGGTTTCACCCGCATGAGTGCCGATCCCGTAAGAATAACGGGATAAAAAGTATTGTATGTGTTAAACCTGGTTATAAACTATCTGTGTGTCAAATTTCATCAAAATTGGTCCAGCCGTTTGAGCGTGAAGAAGTAACAAACATACAAACACACACACACACACACACTCACAAACTTACGCCTTTGTAATAAGAGTGTGATTAGCCAAATAACTGAATATTTATTAAAAAAAAACAACTTACAATTAGTTGATGTCTAAAAGTGGCACCGGTGACTGAAAAGTGTTGTAGAAATTGGTTTATTTTATTTATTTATTCAGTAGTACACATACATTTTAAACTTAAGTTGGTGCCAACATAAACTCATTAGAGTTTTACCGTGCACCAAGATCGTCGACGACATAATATAGAGTTGTACATTACATAATTTAGAATTTAGAGTCATAGCCACTTAAGTAGGTAGTTCGGTAAAAAGTAACAACAACAAAAAAATAAAATAACATGAAAATGGGGAATAAGCGAAATATTATCTATAATAATAATATTCCACAACTTTCATACAACGCCATCTAGTCCCAAACTATGCAGAGCTTGTGCTATGGGTACTAGACAACTGATAAACATACATATGTATTTCTAAATACATACATATTATAGATAAATTACACCCAGACAAAGAACAAATGATCGTGCTCATCACACAAACATTTGTCTTGGCTGGGAATCGAACCCACGACCTTGCGTATATTACTATGGTCAGTGCCACTGACCACTACACCAACTGGCCTGCCAACGAATAATAATAATAATAATAATACTCGCATTGTCAGGAGGTTCCTCTCTCTGGAGCCCTGACTGCCGGTAGTTTGGACCCTGTTCCCGTTACTGGTGGGCTACTATTTTTTATATTTTTAAATGTTTTTATATTTATTATATTCTAATATTTAAAAATATAATTTATATGTATTTAATTAAATAAAGGAGATAATAATACTAACGAGCGCACATCAGTAACCAATCACAACATGGTTGACATGACGATCACGTGGTTAATGTGGTATAGGAATGTGCTGCGGAGGAATGAGGAAAATGTCGTGAAGAAAGTTTCCATTATCAATGTTGATGGCTATAGGTAAGAGAAGAGGAGGACTAATAGAGAAGTATGAAAGAAAAAGACAAGTTGCGGTCACCCCAAATAAATTGGGATAATCTACATGGTCCTCAAAGATTATGTCCAGATTTTTATCTACACATTGATGAATTTTATAT
The DNA here is from genome assembly GCA_949629135.1 of Eremobia ochroleuca. Classification (NCBI taxonomy): domain Eukaryota; kingdom Metazoa; phylum Arthropoda; class Insecta; order Lepidoptera; family Noctuidae; genus Eremobia; species Eremobia ochroleuca. The sequence goes on along the minus strand of OX451395.1, from coordinate 11,869,079 downwards.
ATACAATGAGATGGATATTTACTTTGTAAAGTATCTTATTTTTTATTATTATTACTGTGAGTGTGAAGACTATGTGGGTCATTTCTTTTTTCTGTTTTCCTTCTTAGTTAGCTTTGATCATGATCTGGCAGTTTGAGTAATTTATGCGGCCTACCCAAATGTCCTTTCATTGGTATTGTTCATCGAATCGTGATACTCCTCAAGTTCTGGTGAGCTGCACGATTTTTGACAAATGCGTGCACTGACTGGACATGTCCGCTCAATCTGTGTGGTTCTTTACTCAAAAGACCATTTCAGACACCAATCTACATGGTCTTCACATGATCTGACCAAGATAACGTCTGGACTTTAATAGAGACTGTGACCTGTGAGTTTGTTTCGGCCTTTCTTCTCAGAGTAGTCAGATAGGAAACGCCGACCTCATATAGTTTTAAAAAAATATGATTTACATGTAAAAGTGTTTGTACAAACCTACTTACAGGAAATAAATCATTTATCATTTATTTATGATAAAGAATGACTATGATAATGATGAACTGAGTTAATGCTGCTAAATACTAGGCGACTTGCGTCAGCCACAGCTCTAAGATTGGTGGTCGAAATTTTTCTTTTCTTTTCCATTGCTCGATACAGACTGTAGTTTAATAGCTTAGCGTGCACTTGACAGAACTTAATTATATTTAATAAAACTTCGATAGTTTCGCATCTGAAGTCGACCGACGCCACTTGGTGCATCTTAAACAAGCAATTAACCGTGTTCCGGCTACAAAGCTTGATTGTGAAAAGAGTTATTACGTAGGTAAAGTTAACTCTAACAATTTGGTTAACCGAACAGCAAGTAGAACTTATCCCTACAGTCTCCATTTCTGATACTATAGTTTATATTCATCATCTGCCTAGCCTTTTCCCATCTATGTTGAGGTCGGCTTCCAGTCTAACCGGATGCAGCTGAATACCAGTATTTTACATGGAGTGACTGCCTATCTGACCTCCACAACCCAGTCACCGGGTAATACGATACCCCTAGGTAAGACTGGTTGTCAGACTTTCGTGCTACTGACTATCAAAGATCAAAGAATGACAGCCGGGACCAATGACTTAACGTGCTTTCCGAGGCACGTAGGGGTCTTAGTATGTGAAGATGGTCACCCATCCACGACCAACCGCGGAAAGCGTAACCTGATTGATCGACCCGTGCGGCTATTATTATAATAGTCAGCCACAAGCTCCTCATACTATAGTTTATATTATTACAGCAAATTAGTAAAACAACTCACAAGTCAACAACAATAAAACACAGATGTTATAACCAAGAACTGTTATATGCATAATGTATGATGTACATCACTATACATAGGTATAACAGAGGTGAAGTGGCTCGCAATTCAAACATGACGTGTCCCGGTAGCAATATTTTGACTGTGACATAACTTTACGACTATACAGTACAGATATATGTATACTTACATATATATGCCAGCAATAATGTCATTCCACACATTTCAGGTAATAATATACACCGCAGAATCTCATATTTCGTAGTCTACGCCGACACCACATGCTGGGCCAAATGTCAAATAAATATTATAAAATCTTGGTACTGCTCTCTCATAAACGTGTAATCGTTAGATATAGTATTATATTTTCGTTCAAGTGGCTGTTTTCAGTTAAAAATTCTTGAAATTGGTTTTGTGTTGCACTCTAAAGCTCGGTTCTTTGGTTTTTAGAACCAAAAGTTCTAGACTCTGGGTGAAAATAATAGCTTCAAATTTTCCTTTATTTATTTATTTAAACTTCTCGCACAAAAGGTACAAAGGCGGACTTAATGCCTTAGGTATTCTCTACCACTCAACCAAGGGTGGTGAAGAGATGAGATGGCAGATGCTTCGGTTGACACGACGACGATGTAAATTAAAAAAAAAAAACACTAGACAAATACATAAATAGGTTTTAAACACATACATACGATTTACTATAATATATATTTATAATATATAAATATATACAAATTCAAAGAAGATAGGTGTTGAGATGACTCTACGCTATTTATTTTGAAAATAACTCTGCAATTTCCGCTTAAATGCATACCGACTAGTGGCCGTCCTGATATCAAGAGGAAGCGCATTCCAAAGAAGAATGGACTGAATATGAAAGGAAGAATGAACAAAGTCAGAAGTATGAGAAGGACAAAGTAGGAGAAGGTTGTTAGAAGAACGCAGATTCTTAGCATGAGAAGAACATAGATATTGGAAGTGAGACACGAGATAAGAAGGAGGGGTGGGAGAGTTGAGTGTTGTCCTTTAAGAGCAATCTTTTTTCTTTTGTCAAAAAACCTGGCTTTTTTAAATGTGGTTCAGATGAGCTACTGTAAAATTGTCAACTAAATCTCTGGCTATCTGTTCAGAGACCAAATTCGAAATTATATACATTATTTTAATATGCACCTGAGCGAGATCTCGTGAGCGAGCGAGCGAGAGGTCGTGGTTTGCGTTAGATTGAGTTAAAATGATAACTAGCTACGTCCGTGTTTCGACTGCATCATGCAGGTAGCAATTAATATGTCGCCGTAGGGTTATTTAGGTAAAAGCTTGTTTTACGAGTAGCTATGCGACATACCGGCCCGTAACTTATTTTGTAACTAACTACGATTTACGCCAACCTCTATGCAAAGTGAGCCTCCTCGAATCCCTTGGTTCGCTGAAGGTCATACAAAGAGGTCATATGTTGTTATGGCACATACATTGCGTTCTGGTGATTTTCCATCCACGAAATTTGTGAAAAAAGTCGATTCCCCTAATTGCCAAGTGTGTAAGAAACTCGAAGATGTCCAACATTTGCTGGTGGAATGTAAAAAGAACAGGAGAGAGAGGGAGATAGTGATGCGGGAGTTAAAAGTTAATAGGTATGATGTTGGAGCATTCATTAGAATATTATCTACACCAAATTCGGGAGAAGCGAAACTGATTTATGAAATGGTTGCTGCATCACTATCTCCCTCGCTTACGCAATAATATATTTATATTAATAATATCATAATGATGTGTAATAGTACCTTTGTAAGGTTTTGGCTTTGTGAGATTAAAAAAAAAAAAAAAACGCTAACCTTTTTTTTATACTAGCCTATTACTGTCCCACTGTAGGGCAAATGCCTGTTATACCTACAGATGTATGACAGGCATTTGCCCTCATACAGAGAAGGCACGAGAATTGATCACCACGCTTGCTCAATACGAGTTGGGGTTTACAGACTTATCTAACCTGTAAGTCCAGGTTTCCTCACGATGTTTTTCCTTCATCGCCGTCAGAAATGTCTAAGATGAACTCAGAAGTAGATATAAATATCTACAATGTAACGTCTATATTTCCCATAATGAGTGGGTGGTGGTGACGTCAATATATCCTATTACTATTTACCGGGAAAAGATAAGAACTGTTTCATCAGAAACAAAAACAAAAATTCACAAATCAAAATCAAACAAAGATGAAAAAAAGTGATAAGTGAAATTATCAAATTTTCCGAAAGGGACGTTAAACTTGCTAACGTAGGAATAAAACCCTCAACACACTTTATTTTTTTGGTGGGAAATTAGCGCGGAGCGGGAGGGTGTGTCAGACTTTTACTGACTAAAACCCACCTGTGTTCCTTCAGTTGCCTGTGCCAAGGGCCACGGTAACTCTTTCGAACAATCCGCGACACCCTCACCACACCTCTGGATTTTTCTTATCTTCAACCAACATAAACGAAAGTTAACCTAAAAACAAAAGCTTTAAATCTATTTGCTATATTTTTTTACTGTGATATCTATCTTTAATCAGTATTGTAAGAGTTATTATTACGATTTTGTCAACCTCAATATGTCTGAGTAATACACAAAAGCTGACTCAATTAACTCTTATCATCTATGCTAAGTGTTTCGCTGTTACAAACCTAGGACAACAAATGGACCTAGAACGTTCTACTTTTCCATACCGAATGACTGTTAATTATAAATTGTTCTAGGCTATAAATGTAAAGTCCCTGCCAGTAACTTCGTCACCTCCACGAGCTTCCTTTGTTTGTCTAGTACTAAATATAAGCGGCTTTCAAGGAACTGTTCACGGGCTATCTACGCAAATCATATCAAAGACTTGCACTTAAACAAAATAAACACCAAGTATAATACAAGGGGGTAAAATTAAACGCTCCTACAATTATTACAGAGCCCGTCGTCTTTGTAAATAGAACGTAACCTCACCAGCCGTTTCGTGTATTTGAAATTTTGAGCTGCATTTGAACACGAATGCTTTTGTCCGTGAACTGGAATGGGGAACAAAGAACTACACACGGCTTCAGTGGTTGAAGTAACGTTCAATAAAGTTCTATTCATTTTAAAAAGGCATACTGTAAAGTAGTAGTTATGTGGAAGTTAGGTATTTATTAATCATAATATAATATTATGTTTTTATGACGCACCATAATTATGATCTAGATATTTTCTGTTGATAGGTATAAATGAGAAGTTGACAAAAGTGTAGGAGATACATGAAATAAAATTGAAGTCGATACCGAATCGATGTGCGACTTACTATGTTGCTTTCTAAGCGCGAAACACAAACTTGATCGGGTATGTACAACATAGAGTTAGTTGGCTGCAGGCACAATAAAAATAAAGGAAAGTAAAGGAACGATTCTAACGATACTTTTCTGAAGAAAAGAGTCGCAATCAGCTGTTAGATAAAGTTCGAGTTGGCAGAGCGCGCAATCTAGAATTGGCGAACAGTTTTAAAACTGTATCCACGTGTTTTACTTCGAAAGGAGGAACTTTAAAAAAATATTCAAGTAGGTATGTATTAAGCAAATAAGTATTATAAACTTAGAGATTCAAGTCCCGGTCTCACAAAGTTCTTAAACTTCTTATATACTATTTGGATGCGGAAATTTTCCTAAGGAGCTCCGTGGTCCAGTTATTCTTGCGTATACAACTTTTTTAAAAGAAAACATGAGATGCATATTGTGTTCTTCTCATATCTTGTTTGTAGAGTTTGATAACATCGGTAATTTAAAAGTTTCAAAGCTGAAAGCTTATAAAATGAACGAATAAATGACGGCAGATTTATAGCTAAGTCAAAAATATCATATACCTACCTAGAAACCGTACTAGAGCCTGTGTCAATATTAAATCAACTAACCCTTAGTTAAACTGACATCTACCAACTAAAAACATCCACATTTACTAATTAATCAATATCCAGTAAGTGCTACTTAATTATGCACACGCAATAGAAGGCAAAATTTAATCCATATGTACCAGTAGTGTCAGATTTAATCCCAATGTGAGTTCGGTTCGAGTCACAGTGGTCGAGACCGACAGTGCTTACTCCGAAGTTTGTAACTTTGCCCGCTCGCTCGCTCGCCTCCTTATGCCCTAAGGATACGTCCAGCTAATATGTGGCTGAATTTTGGGGATTCCAATTTAGTCCTATTTATGCAACACCTTGGCTTCGGATCGAGATTGGGTGTACAGTGCAGATGCAGATGCTGTATTGATTGTTTGTCGGTCAATGTATGGCGAATGTGGGATTGAGAGCTGAGATTAATAAGGCGAAGTCTCATCTCTCAGATAACGTATAAATAATTAAACGGCCGAGAGTTTTAATTTTAACCCTTAATTGCATGATTTTTACTTTTTAAGCAAATTCAATTTATTTGGACGTAACATTAGCTCTATAGTAAGGAAAAAAATATTTAAAAAAATATATTCATAAAAATACTTTTTTTTTCTAAATGACCGGGTGGAAATCTACATCTTTATGTACTTAATCAGAACGAATCTACTGGGAACAAAATTAATTAAATATCTATAACAATTGGGGAATCCCCGTGCTCTGTGGAAACGAAAATATCGCATTGGATTGGTTGATAGAAATTTCCATCACGATGCAGTTAAGGGTTAAGGATTATTAGGCACTTAGGTACCTATTCATTCAATGAGTCAATAGGAACGTTTTGCGAACGTAATTCACATGTAATCAGTCTAACAGAATTTTTCATAGTTTGTTTAGTTGCCTTTGTTTATGTTTTATTGTTTCTGCAATAACTAAAATAAATTGGATTTTTGACACGTGTCAGAAAATCTGCTATCATCTGAGTGTGTATTACGAGTATACACATGCAAATACTTTAGTGGTACACATGCCACTAAAGTATTTGCATACAGTCCACACAAACATGTTGAAATGGAACATCACGATTGTACCGACTTTGTTACACACAAATTCAGAAAAAAAATCTGAATGTGTTTTCGTAATAGCTATCTGTTCTTAATACTAACACTCTTTTAAAATTCAAACAAATGTACTTTTTTTTACTTTTTCTATATGTGAACAACAGCTAAATAGGAATTATTTTCTTACCAAAAACCTATGCGATATACACATAATCAGCCTATAATATTCCCACTGTTGGGCCACAGGCCTCCTCTCTGTGAGAGGGAGTGGGCCGTAATCTACCACGCGGGCCCAGTGAGGGTTGGTAGATGTCACATGTCTTCGATTTTTTTGATCTAGGACATGCCGGTTTCCTCACGATGTTTTCCTTCACCGTTTTGAGAGCCGTGGTGATGAAATTATTTACACATAGTAAAGCGCCTGTCTGGGTTCGAACCCACGACCTACAACTCGTAAGTCGCGGCCGTTACCACTGAGCCACCACTGCTCTCATGCGATATGTTTACTAAAAAGTGTTTGTCATCCCTAACTGACTCCAAAACTCAGATGCCAGAGGCTGTCAATCAACGAAATGTTTTGTTTTAGGCATTCAGTCTTCATTAGACCGTAACAGTCTCGATTTTTTTGTTTTGTGGCTTAATTAACATCTTCTGCCTTACAGCGCTCTTTGCAGGGAGAGAAGGAAAAATGTCTTCTTTGCCAAAAACATTCTACGATATTTTCGTTACTGTGTTGTTTGGAAAAGTAGATGAAAACTTCCAGATAAAGGTATCAAATCTAGGTATAAAACAAGTATCATTCCATCTGCATAAGGGAAACTTCTCAATTACCGTAATGTCAACTTAATTTATTTTAGTTGAAAGCTTAAAACTACACGTTGTTTCTGTTTTTGCCGTTTTTGCATAGAAACATACTTGTAATGTTCATTCGCTTCTTGTACCTACACGTGCACGCTTTTTTGTGTAATACTTTGTGATTTTATAACAATAGGACCTTCATAATATAATCCAGCCCAATTAAACATTTAAACAGACCCACAAAACATATTCCCGCCGAAACAACTGTCTGTCAAGTAGCATGGCGGCCGCAGAGCAATCGCGCGCACGCTGCAATCACGCCGCGCATTGTTGCCGCCCCGTGCAGCGCTTATTGTGCGATGTTGCACCTGAGCCACGTTCCTCTTGTTTGGAACTAGGACACACAGCGCGAGCGTCTTTTCACTGCAATTGTATTACGCGCCATTGTCCCGTTTCATTTATTCATAGCTTTTCACCGAGGACACCTTTCCCTTTCTAGATTACAGCCGAATATGTGTTGTGTTGAGGATTTTCATACGTTAGCGAGTGTTTTCTGGTTTAATGTTTCGTTTATTTTAATAGTAAATCTGAAGCTGTATACAAACTTAAAGTCCCGTCTTTTTCCGATGGCTAGGCTAGGCAGAAACCATAGAACGCCACCTGCTGCGATTCTTACACACTATTTTTGCTTCGTTTACGTTCATACATTTGGTCATATACACACTCCGGTTACTTGTCCTACCCACCTGACCCTTCTCAATGTTAAATATATTTGTGGGATAATCAATTATTGCGGATTTGAGCAAGAACTTTTTACAGGAAAAACAAATAATGGTCATTACTCAGAACGTGGTTTAGTTTTCTTTGCTCAGAACCAAAAACAGTTTAAAAAATAATTCGAGTAAACAGAAAATTGCTCCACTTATTGAAACTCGATAATTTGAATCAATGTCATTGTTTGCCTAACTGTTTATTCGTTTTTCTGGTTTCCACAAATAGCTGAACAAAATAAAATTTACTAGAACTGTTTTAAGTGTTCCTTTTATTTTAAAAAGGTCTTGTGTTTTTTTACATTTGCCTTTTAACATGTGCCTACAATGTTGAAGGGGGTAGGCAGGGACGCTTCATGGAATAGGATGCAAGTTTCATTAATTAAAAATCACAAGAGCACCGACTTGACGTCGTAACGCTCTTGACCGCTAAAGGCAACTCAAGCTTTTGAAAGCCATGCATTGTTTATTAAGCTAGGTAACTTTCATGATGAACCCTAACCGACCTTAAGTGAAAACCTTCGTAACGATGTGACAACTATTAAGTATTTATTTCGTTACCTCTTCAATTTGTAAGCGTGAAAATTATTTTCTGAAACATTAATTTTATAAAGGTCACTGTGACACAGTATTAAGAACTGTAATTAAGAACTCCGATACAGTTTAATTATTGTCTATCGTTCACAAAGTATTTTTCCTGGAGGTGTATAATTATAAGGTTTTAATATAATATGAGCACGTGTATAATATGAGCACAATTATACATCCACGCCAAACTACTTATAAATATCATCATCATCATTTCATCCAAAAGGCTAGCTATATGTTGTTGTGCTAGTCATATTTATTTTATTATTTGTGTACACGCAGTAAAAAACATATGGATATAACATAATTATAATTTGAGTAAAACTTCATCATATATGCCAAGCCTCGCCATTTCGGCCGGTTCTGTGCTTCTCGCATCCAGCGGATTCTTCCAGGCTTCATAAGTCCATCGGTCCACCTATGAGAGGCCTTCCAGTACGTGGTCGCTACTCCAGAACCTTTTGGCTCCATCGGCCATCTGTTTTGCGAGCATTGGCAGGCCTGTTGGTCTAGTGGTCAGTGGCCCTGGCAATAGGTAAATCGTATACTGGATTAGTATTATTTTGTTTTTTTTTTACACCCACGAGAAACCGTTTAAATCTCACTTCTTGACTCTAAATGTCAAGAAGAGAGACTAAACAGTAGGTACTTACTCAAAGGTCAAGTAGGTAATCCAAAGGTACATCTTCCATATAATTAATATATGTATATACGAAAGGCAATATTTCAAATAAACTTTTGACTTTGAAACAAATTTATTTCTCCCAAAAAGATTTCCAGAAGAGACATACTTTATGACACTTATGGTACTTATAATATCCGAAATAAGGTTTATCCGAAATCATCAAAAGCAAGCACTAATTTAATACAAATAGTTTTCTAACTAAACTCACAGTATCCGTGCCTATTTTTCGTGTCCGTAAAACGTCAGATATGTGTAAATGCAAGTGTTCCAGCCCGGATGTGTGGCTGGGGCATCTGCCCATCTATCACTCAGATATTGCGTATGCTTGACAGATCTGACGTACGTACCGTTTTGGTTTTTAGGATTCAGTCAGAAACGAAATCCTGTTAACGAAGCTCTTTTATCTCTATGTGTCAGTTTTACTGAAAAACACCTACAGAATTCAAAGTTTTCTGTTTTGACAAGTCATAAGCTCGATCGAAATTCCTATCGGAAAAAATGACGCCCTCTTATTTTATCCATTTAGGGAGACAATATTCTAAAAAAAAAAAAACATTCCAAAAGGAACTTTAGCGGTTTAGCCTGTGCGTTGTCTGTCACTGACTTAATGAGTTTAAGGTTTTTATTAAGTAAGATATCAGGCCCCATTATCATCATCTTACTTTCTTTTCATTTCTTTAAACAAACTTGGTAAGAAAGGTTTAGTTGAGGTTTTTTCTTATTTCACAACTCCTGTATTGGTGCCTACAGATTTGTTCGATTTTTGACGTTCGACACGTATGATCAAACAAAATTGAGTAAATGTGTAACCAACAGATCAGCATCTTATTTTTGTAAGCAAATCTCTAAGAAGCTGACAGATCTTATTGATCGTCAAAACAAAGCATATCGAACGACAATAATGAACGCCAAAAATAGAGCAAATATTTCCTCATCTTTAAAAATTAATAGGTATCTACATCATTGTTTAATTGTAAGCCACATCGCTTTCTGTGTTCATGACATTCATATTGTACAGATCCTGATTGTTTAAGGATTTCGCAAAGCTGATATTCAAAATGCACTGTCATTTCTAGCGGAACGTTTGAATATCTTATTGTTCTAATCAACGTCATGCAGGCAGAATTGTATCGATTTCCTGCTGCAACCAGAATTCTGAAAACTTATTCTAATATCCAGTTAGTGAACTGGGAAATATTTCCGTGAACCAAGTCTTTTTTCATTACGTTTTCATAAAGTTAAACAACTCATTGGCGTGAAACTTAGAATAGAATAGTCTTTATTGCGTACACCATATAAATTACAGACATAAATATAGAAATTTTACAAAGGGTGACACAATGGGCGGTCTTATCGCTAAGAGCGATCTTTTAAAGACAACCTTTGGATGAATTGAAAAGGGAAGGAGAGACAAATACTGTAGGTAATCTGTGGTGTACCATTTACACGATACAATGAATACACACATAAAGTATATTATACTAATCTAAATAAATATATACATATAACGATAGACATGAAACAGGAGTAAAGAAAATATATTGGTGCTGTTTAAGGAGAGAGGAAGTGCTGTGTTGTGTTGTGGTGTGTGTGAAGTGGAAACTTAGATACTTACTTTTCAGATTTTTCTTAGAAATACCTAGTTTCTTATACAGGGTCAAATTAAATTATTGTGATGGGTATCGATATCTAAGCAAAATAAAATAAAAACGAAAAAGATTTGATGTTTTTTTTTTAGGGTTAGGCGACCGCTGGTGGTGTTGTTACTTAAATAATTATGAGTTGAGATATTCTGTTTTCTTTTGTTTTATCGTATTGAAAATTCGATAACCATCACTTCGGTGCAGTTTACACAGTAAAAAGCCAATTTTGAAACTGATATTTTAAGTGACTACACTGATTGCGGTCGGTGACCCCACAAAAAAATCGTCAAATTAATTTATTTTATTGTGTTTAGACATCGATATCCACCACATCCGCGAAATTTCGCTAGCTAATTTAATTTGACCGTGTATAAAAATATCTTCATTCAGTAGAGTCAGTTCGGTGTCCGTCAATTCCTCAGTCTTTTAGGGGCAGTTCGATAATGTCCCAAATTCGTACCTTTTTTATACCCGACGTCAAAAACTGATAAATATTAATAATTATTTTTATTTAGGTAGAGATATTGAAATAGTTCGTGAAACCATTCTTGCAGTATTAACAACTAGTACCTATGAGTATTAAATCCGTGCGGATGTGTTCTTAGTATCAGGGTACTATACAAGCTAGGTACCAGCTAATAAACCAATAAATAATAAACCTTTTTTTTTTCAACATGTCAATTTTCCTTTTTTTCTATTTTAATGTATTTATTTTGGAAAATTCATTGTGTTTCAAAAATTCGCAAAGAATGTGCGTAATATGGAAGGAGTGATGGGGCTATGGAGAAATTTCTTGAGGATGCGTGAGCGTGCGTGATCCATCGCCGCCCGTTCGATGTCCATTGCGCACAGGATGGATGGAAACCAGCACATGAAGTGATTCTTGGCTCCGTTAGTGTAATTGCTGAATGGCGTTCCAGTGTGAGGATAAATAAATAAATAAATAGCATTATACTAGCTGATACCCCAGCTTAACCGATTATAATGAACTTAACCGGTAATTTGGTTCTAAACTTGGTAAACTGACGTTAAGCAACCGTATTTTGGCAAGCTTAGAGAGGGTTCGCTTTTTGCTAAAAAAATAGATACGCAAACTCAAACTCAAAGCATTTATTTCAAAAAACCAATTACAGGCACTTTTGAATTGTCAAGGGGTTGGACAGTCAGAAAGATGAAGCTAGTTGCCTATTCTAAAGCATAGTAGGTACCTATGGGGAATACAGATTGACAACAAATATAGATGGAGAGATAGATTCACAACGGTTTGGAATACTTTGCCATTTCGATATTTTAATTACTTTCGCCAAACAGCAACGTAATACAATCGTTTGAAACTATTTTTAACGTCATATCAAAGTTAAGGGTTGCAGTAATTTTGCTGTTATTTCCCCGGGCCCTACTGTGACCGTTCACCATAAATTTAACCGTGTAAATCATTTAAACAACGTATAGTGACTACGCTTTTATTTCTTTGCTCGGAAAATAAAAACCCTCTAAATTACTTTTCAGTTGACATCCACAAAAACTAAATAATATGAAATATAGTCCCGATGTATCAGCGTGATATTTAGCGACCATTTTTGCCAGGCGACTGGTCACTCACAAACTAATTCAGGGCGTAAACAGACTGTATAATACGGGGCACAAAGCTGCGGTCATCCGGGACTTGGGGACGAATGTCATCAATCATGCTGATATTGCGTGACGCATCAACTTGCGAAACGGACGGACGGACGGACGGACTGACGACATTTCTCTTTACATGTTTATCGTGATTTAGACCGTTTTGTTATAGTGGAGCTAATGATGTGGTTTTTAGTTTTATGTGTTGAATCGGTTTGTTTTGTGAATTTTGTCATGAGTAATTTGGGGTTCGCTAATTTTTTTCGATTCATTCGTCTAACTTTTCACATGCTTCTATCGAGGTTGAACATTTCATAGGCAAATGAAACAAAATTCTGTATATAAGCACGCAATAAAAGTAAATCTTACTTAAAACGATTTTATAATAATGCCATATGAAACGAATGCTAAATCTTGAACATAATGAATGATTAGCAAACAGTATACCTGCAACTCCATAACCCCAGAAGCTAATTTTAAATTGCTCTTGTAAAACCAAGACTTGTGAACGCCAAATTTCGGGTGAGTGGGTGAAAATTCGGCGTTTGGGAACGATGACATTTAAAGCGAATGATTTAACATCGAGCACCCGACTTCCACATCCCAGGCATAACCTTTACAAGTAAGTCGGTGAAGGAAATTCAAACACAAATTCACATTTCTTGTATCAGCTTGCAAAGCTCGTATGTAGTCACAAATAATAAATATTTGCACGATCCGAGTACCGGTCGACATCACACGATGCTGAATACGTACTGCATTTGAAACTTAAAACGCATTCGAGAAATAAATGTGATATTTAAACTTAGCATGAACCTACATATATTTTAAAAAGGAAATATTTAACAGACCCTTTGAAAACGTGTGGACCTTCTAAGCATGTGTAATTTTTAAAAATTAATGAACGAACTAATAACTTTCTGGCCTTTTCTCATAATGACTGAGCCTGTGTACCCGGGACCCAAACACGTTAGGTTAGAATTGAACTGTGGCCTCTCGGGGCATGGTTGCTTCGGGAAGTACCTGTGTCGCATAAACAGGTAGCCGGACGCTCGGTGTCACCACTGCGTCAACTGTCGGGAGGACACGGCGTGGCATGCGCTGGCAGAGTGTGCCGCTTGGGAGGAGCCGCGCCGTGGTCAAGTCTATGGTCGGCAGTGAAGAGTCCTGGGACGCGGTGGCTTCCTTCTGCGAGACGACTGTTTCGCAGAAGGAAACCAGGCTGCGAAAAGGGAGAGGGAGATTTCGTCCCCTCACCCGGCCCGCAGCAGGCGCATCGGGCGTCGGCGGAGGGCGGACAATGCCCTCTTCCAGCCCCCCTAAATGGGTCCAGGGGCGACGGACTTGGGGACGTCCGGCGCCCCCCATACATCAGGACCCGAGGCGGCGGCGCGTAGTGTTCCACGCGCGCCCCTCTTAGACGTGGAGGGAGTTTAACACCTCACTCCCCCCCCTGACACGAGGAGGCCCGCAGGTGCGGGCCAGCACCAGCCGGGGGTTGCGGAAGTATCTTTCGTTCCCGCGACCCCCGGCGTAGGTCAGAGAGGGAACACCGGGGTGGTTTTTAGTCAGTAAGAGTCTGACAGACTCCGCCGCCCGCCCCGAGGCGGCGGACATCCATGAGGATTTTCCACCACGAAAAAAAAAAGAGGATTGAACTGTGGCCAACCACGCGCGATCCAAATTAACCCTTAAATTGATTTGGTCCGTTTTAAAGGACGCAGTATTTCCACGCACACAGACGCTGTTTTAACACTCCTAAGCACTGTACCACAACTTCACATATAATATGCCATGTCCGTTTTATGTGACGTAGTTTTATGTACTACAACTACATATATAATGGACAATGTCCGTTTTATGTGACATTGTAAAAACAATAAAAAAAATGTTTTTTTTTTTTTAATCCTCTTTTCTCTCCTAATTTCAACCCATATACGCAATTTCAACATTATACACACAAGAAATCTAAGGGTGACAATTTAAGGGTTAAATTGGATGCAGTAACTAAGCTGGGGCACCCCGACCAAATGGATTCGGTTAGATTAGAACTGTGATCAGAGCGCTCGACCCGAGCGAGCTAAGCGAACTGTGCCGCAGTAGTGGGCGGCGAGCTCTACATCCAAGTTGGTCGCTCCTACGTGGCTATTTACTATTTTTGAAATAGGACCCAAAAATAGGAATTATTTGAGCTTAACAAAAAGAGGCGCTATCATTTTATTAGACTGATCATTAATATTTTAAGGATGATAGCAATTCTTTGAGGTTTAATCATATAAATACCATTTTAGAATGCGGCCACGCTCACCTCTTTTAGGATCTTAATTAATAATAGTAATAATATTCCACAACTTTCACACAACGCCATCTAGTCCCAAACTAAGCAGAGCTTGTGCTATGAGTACTAGACAACTGATAAACATACATATATATTTCTAAATACATACATATTATAGATAAATTACACCCAGCCAAAGAACAAATGATCGTGCTCATCACACAAACATTTGTCCTGGGTGGGAATCCAACCCACGACCTTGCGTATAGTAGTCAGGGCCACTGACCACTAGACCAACAGGTCTGCCAAATGTTCATAAAATACCGTTATATATTATTTTATCTGAAAAGAAAGACGTTTTACCTAATCAATCAGTTAGTCCTGCGTCTATTTGTTCACCTTGATTGAATTACTCGCTTCGCCAGTCTCAATATTAATATTAATAAATCCAGAAGTCCATTAATACTCGCTTCTTCAAGTACCTTGCTTCATAGTAAATGAAGGAAATTAAACATAGATGGCAGTTGGTACTGCTTGATACCGCTTATAATAAAATAGCATCCGCTCACAACTTCGTTTGCGTAGAATTCGGAATTCCCGCCGTTTAAAAATATGTTGCTTAAATAATGTGG
The DNA here is from genome assembly GCA_949629135.1 of Eremobia ochroleuca. Taxonomy (NCBI): domain Eukaryota; kingdom Metazoa; phylum Arthropoda; class Insecta; order Lepidoptera; family Noctuidae; genus Eremobia; species Eremobia ochroleuca. The sequence goes on along the minus strand of OX451395.1, from coordinate 11,853,856 downwards.
TTAATGTAATTGGTTTATTTATAATAATGCATAGAAAGATAGATTAGGTAGGCTTAATACTTTCGTGTCTGTGAAAACATGGAAATACACATACAAAATTTCAACACAATCGGTCAAGCCGTTTAGTAGTTGCCATACCGACAGCAGCGCCACCTACCGGGTCCCATTGTGCTTTTAAAATAATCCAAGAAACCATCGAAATACCCATATAAAATTTCATCACAATCGGTTCAGCCGTTTAGAAGTTATGTAAAAAAGATAAGTACAAAAGGATAATTCATACTACCCGTTGTCCTATTACCCGTTTTCCCGTAGGAATTAAGCATTTTTCTACGGTAAAAAGTAGCCTATGTTCATCAGGGATAATGTCAGCTTCTAATGGTAAAACAATTTTTCAAACCGGTCCAGTAGTTTCGGAGCCTATTTAATACAAATAAACAATCAAATCTTTCCTGTTTATAATATTAGTGTAGATGTATGTAATTAAATTAATTCAAGAATGGCAAATTAAGATAACGTTTCTCACACAAAACTATAAAAACTCAATAATAAGTTGAGAAGTATGTTATGTGTTCTGTAAAGATATAAAGCAGAAACTTCTCTTCTTATTGTAGAATTTAATATTTATTCGTCACCGGCACGATTTTGCCACTTTGCAAAGTCTACATCGAGTGTTTGAGGAAGCCCTAACAAATCTAACAATACATTAGACGAAACACTTTCTCAACGGGCTTTTAAACCTAAGTGGGTAGATAAGCAATTCATATAGTTTATATTTTCCTCTACGCCCTCCACGCCCCCAGTAAAGGAAGAGCGTGTAACGGGAAAAATATAAAAGCGTTTAGCACGAACATATCCCACGTATTCAACTAAACAACTGTTTATCGTGAAAATCTGTGTGACACGAGGAAAATGGTCAATTTTCTTTATAGAAAGCTTAAATAAAGGCAACAGAAAGGTTGGAAGTGAACAGGGAGGGTCAATATTTGCTTCTCGTCAGGCAAAATTGTGGGTGAGCGCACTTGACACCGGACTAGTGGAATTCAAATAGATTCGTGGAAAACTTTGCCTCCTTACATTTTTGCTAACAACTGTACACATTGGCCATAGTGCTGTAGGGCAGCGACGGAAACATTGTTGTATTTAAAAAAAGAAAGTCATGGAACAAAATTACAACTGGCCAATAAAAATGCCTAAAACATTTTAGCTTGTGGGTTAGCTGGCAGCCCTTATAATGTCTGTCATCTTTGTCTGGGTTTTCCGTGTTAACGGCATATACCTAACAATATTTTAGTTTAGTTGGTGCTCAACAGTTTCTATTCCACCCTTACCACCTTATCTTAAGCTGCTCTGAAGAATATAATAGAAAGTTCTAATACCCGGGAAGTGTCATGAGAGCATAAAAGTTCAAGCTTTGTTTTATATTCCATTTTCTCCTTGGTGGCTTTCATAAAATTCCTTATAACATGTTTTATTTGAAGTAAAATTAAGAAGATGTTCTAAAAGTATTTCAAACATTTTACGCTTTTATGGAATGATTCCTTACATTTTACCTTTTCTACTGAAGCAAATGGAATACGTAGAGGTTTAGTACTACTAACCTTAGCTTGAGTTGCTTTTATAACACAGGATATTTCACTTAAAAGTAATCATAAATTAGGTAATGTACGTAGTTAATTATAAAAAAAAAACTGACTAATAAGAATAATCTGTGCAAAAGAGGTACTTTAATATGGTAAAAATCCTGGTGTTTTTATTTTATTTTTTATTTGCCTATTCATCCAGACTAATCTCAGCGTCGCAAGATTAAAGTCATGGCAGTTTTTTGTTTTTTTTTTTTTGCTGGTTAAAAAGGGCCTCGGGTAAGGGTGCTTGAACTTTATCACGGTGAATTCACCTAAAGACTGCAGTACGTACAGAATACGAGTGGGCCTAGCACCAACGCACAGAGTAAACGTAAGGTGATATCAAACTAATTTAGGTTTGTAAATACTCGTTCCGCACATAATATTTATTTAGTTTATGAACATGTACGGTTGATACTGATTGTGCTTATCGCAAATTATTTGAACAAAATGCTATAGGATAGTTGTATTTTTGATAATTTCACAGAGGGTGTGTTCTTATGATCATACGATAGAATGTGAAAGCTTACGACTGAACCCGAGTATACGCGATTCAGCTCGGAGAATACGCGATTCAGCGCCGAGTATACCCGATTCATCGTTACCAACTTGAGCGTGACGGTTCAGTTTCGTTCACTGTTCAGGAAGAGCGCAAAGTGCGCCTAAAGAAGTTTTTACATCTTTCAAATGTACGTTACGTTTACCTAACGCGTTCGTGCTAGGGCTTTATACTAAGCCTTACTAAGGTTCATGTGTGAACCATGCACTCAATGTGCACTAAGAGAAAGAAAGCGTCTCGCATTTTATTTGCAGTGTCTTCGATCTTACTTCTGTTCCTGTTCGAGCAAAGCGAAACACATTGCGACATAAGTGTCGCACACTTGTCGCCATTCCTATTGTGGTTTGAACACTAAGCACAGAAAGTAGAGCTTTATATAAAGATATTAAAAATGGGTAGGTCACAACAATGTCGTGAGGAAAGTTTCGAGTACGAATTTTGATGGACTGTGTGCATGATGATATAACTACCTATGGCTTTAGGGGATGAATTCTGAGATGGCGACTAATAAATAAGTAGGTATGGAAGATGAAGACATACTGCACCGACTTCAAGTAAACTGGGATAATATGGGAAAGAGATTTAAATCATAATAATACAGTTTATTCCATCAGTAACAATATCTACTTTAAATAGAACTTAATCGTCATCAGATTCGTTGATTTCCTTTTTATTTTATTTTTTTGGTTCGGCTTTGCCTCTTTGAAGATATAGGATCGTAATTACCGTTTAACCCATCCATCCAAGTATCCAACCATATTGATATATGACAATCTAAAAAATTGTGCGAGAACCAGAATTAAATATAATAATAAATGATCAATCAACTCAGCCTATCGCAGTCCACTGCTGGACATAGGCCTCTCCCAGACTGCGCCACAACACCCTGTTCTCCGCCTTCCGCATTCAGTCTACCCCAGCCACCTTCTTTAGGTCGTCCGCCCATCTAAAAAAAAAACATAATACTTATATTATTATTCTTTTTTTTAATTTATCTAATCACAATTTATTTTTAAACCACTATATGAGGTCACAAAGTGGTTTCAAAATAAATAGTTACCTATTTATTTACATAACTATATTTTCTATTCAATACAACCTTACTAACTTATATTAGTCTAAAGAATTCTTTATATTTTAGGTGTGACCTTTATACATTTCTACTCATCAGGAATGGAATGTCTTTTTAAACAAATCCAAACTCCCTGAAGTGATTTATTCATTTATTTTCCCGTAAAAATAAATTGTTCCGTTCTCGTCGTCTTCCATTTTTTATAAAAGCGAATTTTCTGTGGTCAACGCCTTCACATCCGTGTCATGCCCAATTTAAACTTTCGATCTCTCGTTATCCTGGTGTATCTCCAATTAATATTAATAGGGGAAATTAAAAGTTTTCTGAATGTATCTAATTGGTCCTGTCAAACTTAATATTGAATAATTTATCAAAATGAGTGACATCCTGTAGTAGGAAGATAATTTACACTTATTTTATTTGATCTTTGGTCAATGCTCGCGGCTTCTCTGTTTGAGAAGAGGTCTTTGTGCTGCAGTGGAAAAATTACGCTCGTACCTATTTTATTTATTTATTCATGTAACACTTCACATTACACTTTTTTTTTTTTTTTCTCTTTCTAAATATCTATTTATATACAGAATGACATGAACATTTACTGTTTAAAGTCTTATATTATTTTAATTATTGTGAATGTGAGGACTATGTGGGTCATTGTTTCCGTTTTAATCATGGTCTAGCACTTTGAGTGGTTTATGCGGTCTACACAAATGTCCTGTCCTTGGTATTACTCGTCGAATCGTTGAGCTCCTTAAGTTCTGAGTTGAGCTGCACGGTTACTGACGAATGCGTGCACCGACTGCACAGGTCCACTCAATCTGTGTGGTTCTTTCCTCAAAAGACCACTTCAGACACCAATCTACATAGTCCTCAAAGATCAAAGATTATTTCCGGATTTTTATATACACATTGACATTGATGAATATTATATAAACAATGACATGGATATTTACTTTGTAAAGTATCTTATTTTTATTATTATTATTGTGAGTGTGAAGACTATGTGGATCATTTCTTTTTTCTGTTTTCCTTCTTAGTTAGTTTTAATCATGACCTGGCAGTTTGAGTAATTTATGCGGCCTACCCAAATGTCCTTTCATTGGTATTGTTCGTCGAATCGTAAGGCTCCTCAAGTTCTGAGTTGAGCTGCACGATTTTTGACAAATGCGTGCACTGACTGGACAGGTCCTCTCAATCTGTGTGGTTCTTTACTCAAAAGACCATTTCAGACACCAATCTACATGGTCTTCACATTATCTGACCAAGATTATGTCTGGACTTTAAAAGAGACTGTGACCTCTGAGTTTGTTTCGGCCTTTCTTCTCAGAGTAGTCAGATAGGAAACGCCGACCTCATCTAGTTTAAAAAAAAATGTGATTGACATGTAAAAGTGTTTGTACAAACCTACTTACAGAAAATAAATCATTTATCATTTATCATTTATCATTGTATTTGAAATAATTATATAGTAGGTACATTCATTAATTAATTACAGCTAAAAATAATATACTATGAGTCGAAACATTAAATAACACAAAAAATAAAATAAAAATAAAACAATCAATAACATATTATGATAAAAAGTATTTTGTCAAAAAATTGTAAATAGTCATTATAATTATGAATTATTGCAAATAATATTATGTCACATGATTATAAATTTATTCAATAAGCTTAATAATACGTTGAACATATATTTCATGTCATAATTAAATGGTAGGTGCAGAAAAGCAAATTACTAAAAAATAAAACTATTTACCATCATTTGTCTCCAATTCAGATAGCGGAATATTACTTACCTATAATAAGCTATTTAACTTATGCAGGTTTGTACAGTCTCAAAAGTTGTGTAGAAATCAGTTATCATGGTATAAGCATGTGTTACGGAGGAATGAGGAAAAAGTCTTGAGAAGCGTTTTGAGTATGAAAGTCAATAGCTATAAGAGTAGGGGAAGACCAAAGAAACGATGGGTGGACTGTGTGAAAGATTATATGGGTAGAAAGGGAGTGAGTGACTAACAAGACGACGAATAATAAAGAAGTATAGACGAAAAAGAAATGTTGCGATGACCCCAAGTAAATTGGAATAAGGGCAGGAGAATAATGATGACTTATCTACACCACTCTACAGTAAGAAATAATCTAAAATAAAAGAAAAATACTCTTCGATTTTGTTTGTCTACAACTGGTTCATTTGACTAGTATTCCAGTCAAGCATGAGAGAGCTGTTTCGTGAATTGAGCACAAGTAAGGACAGTGCTGACGTGGACCGTTGACAGTTGAAACTACCACACGAACAAAGCAAGCGACTCACCGAATGCCTTACTAGAAAATTGTGTTTATAGGGTTTGTAGAGACATTCGTTCAATTTCAGGTCTGCAAAAAAGTCACTTTGTATACCATTATGATGTGTGTTGTTGTGTTTATATACCTATTAAGGTAAATAGAATAGAATACTATTTATTATGTACACCATACAAATTACAGTTATAAATATATACAATTTAGAAAGGGTGTCACAATGAGCGGTCCTATCGCTAAGAGCGATCCTTTAAAGACAACCTTTGGAATTTGGATGGATTAAAAAGTGGAAGGAGAGACCAAACTGTAGGTAATCTGTGGTGTATCATTTATATAATACAATAATAACATACACAAAGCATAACAAAGACAAAGACACAAGACAAAACAAAGACTATCAATGCAGTTGCAGTAAACATGCCCACCTACTGGGGCCAAATAGTATAAGCAACATATACATATGTACCTTCGAAAAGAAAAGAAGAATGATCTGCAATTCGTACCCGTTACGTATGTCTTGATAAGGCAACAATAATTGTGGCGCAATGCACTAACGCTGCGTCTACGTGAGGTTTGTTTTTATTCTATATCAGCAATCCAGTTCTCAGAGTGACTTATGGATGTTTCCGAAAATTTGTAAGCGGCAAAAGGACACTCTCTTGTTGGGCAGAGGACAAAAACATTTGTAGTCCCATTTAGACTTAAAGTCAGACTTGTACTTTCAGTCACTAAGCATAAGTCAGTATTAGACTTCTATTCACTTATATTTAGACCTCTAGCTCGATTGAGTTATTTGAACTTTAGTACGGCAAGAGAACACTGAGACTGTAAACATTTCAGCTTCATTGAAGATTCAAGTACTAAAGTCCTCTATTTCGTAATCAGGTCTTAAGTTATTCGTCGTAATATAAAGTTCCTTTGTCTGTTTTTTTTTTTTTTTTAGGAATTAAGATAAAACGCACTGCATTCAAATACTACAGGTCTCGACACTTTCAACAGGGTAACTAGCTGTTGCCAAGACACAGTGGAAACAGTCTCTTGCGATGCCGGCTACTCATAGCCGACTCCGTTAGGCATAGCAAACAAGGCTGTTTTGCAGTGCGCACGTAAGCTGCGGTCAAGCGTTCTATGTTTGAATTGACTTGCGTAGCGTTGCGAACCAATCAACACACGGAACGCAGAACGATATCCTGCAGCTTGTGTAAGCTACGAGTAGCTAAAATTTGGGTGTGTTTGATTTAGGAATGTAACATAGACCACCTTAGCGGAAGTGGGGTCAGAAGTGCGTGTAAGAAGGAGCAAAGTACTTTACACAAAAAACAGTTTTGCGACTATGTCACCTTCTAGGCGGTTTTAGTGGTTCGCAAATTAAACTGGCTCCACTAAACAGTTGTTGAACCGGTGGGGACATTAGAGCAAAAACTGGAAACTATGATTTATATCTCCACCACATTAAAGAGTATTCGTTTAGTTGGAGCTGATTTTCTTTATTAGACCTCCATTACAACTCCGCGGAGGCAGATTCAGATGCGGAGGTATGATTTCATGCCGAAGCTCTGCATTTGAGGAAGTGGAGGCGAGGTTCAGTTACAGCTCTAGTTAGATTACTGTAGTCCATACATATAAAACACTAGTGTAGATTTAGATGTAGATGAGTGTAGATTTCCCGCTGCACTGCGTAGGGCCACACCAGCCAATTTGTTTAGATTGACATTTTTAAATTCGTAATATCTTTTGAATGGAATGACCGATTTGAATCATTCAAAAAGGTACTACAGGTAGTAAAACAGTTTTGAATACGAAATGATTTATTTGGATAAGGATTAATACAAAGGTATGGATAACATGGTCTGATTTTGGTCGGCATTTCTATCAACTTTTAAAATGTAAAAAAGTAGTTATAGTGACATAACTACAATAGTTGGACTTATGATATTGCAAAGTTTAATAAAAATAAAAGTCGTAAATATTGATATGTTCTTTATTATTGTAGACTATTTTTTTGTTCTATCATAAATAGTTTCCGTAGCGCATGCGATGAAAGACATTTTATGGCATTTTTTTTTACACCTTGGGTTAAATTATTGAAGTTTTAGTAAGGACCCCTAATTTTTAATAAATATAGCCTATGTTACTCAAGAATAGTGTAGCATTCTAATGGTGAAAAAAAAAATCGAATTCAGTCTAGTAGTTTTTGAGTTTATTCGTTACAAACATACATACCTACATACAAAAATACAAATCTTTCCTCTTTATAATATTAGTGTAGATGTAGATTTAACAACAGCTAACTGATTGACGATGACATAAAAGGTAAAAAGGTGGGTTAAGTAAGGGTTTGTTCGAACCTCCATGCCTGACCGAGTAAAAAAAAAAAAAAAATAAGGCGTTGAATTTTGTTTAATTACTGTGTACTTGTTCTGTGGAACAAGCAAGCTGAAATGGCCATATTACTCGTAGAACCGATGACCGATGAGGTAGACGTATTCTTGAGTGGAGACCGTGAATGCGCAAACGTCAGTCAGAACGCCCTCAGGCTAGGTGGAGCGACGATGTCCGCAGGATGGCTGGTGGCAGCTGGATAAGAGATGCCGAAATTCGAGTTGAATGACGTGCAATAGGAGAGGCCTATGTCCAGCAGTGGACTGCTGTAGGCTGATGATGACGACTGTGATTCTTTTAGGATCTAGGGCAGATATAATTATGGTGTCTAGTCAGTCTTACAAGAGAGAGAGGAGAGGGGCTTGTGGCTAAGTAACAACAGCCGCACGGGTTGATCGATCAGGTTAAGCTACGCTTGCCGCGGTTGGTGACCATCTTCACAAACCAAGACCCCTCCGTGCCTCGGAAAGCACGTTAAGCCGTTGGTCCCGGCTGTCATTCGTGGATCTTTGACAGTCGTTACGGGTCGTCAGTAACCCGAAAGTCTGACAACCAGTCTTACCAAGGGGTATCGTATTACCCAGTAACTGGGTTGTGGAGGTCAGATAGGCAGTCGCTCCATGTAAAATACTGGTATTCAGCTGCATCCGGTTAGACTGGAAGCCGACCCCAACATAGTTGTGAAAAGGCTAGGCAGATGATGATGATGAGTCAGTCTTACAAGCATTACGACCAAATACAATCAATGCACAATCCCTACGTTTGATTGTGGTCAGATTTGTAAACAGTTCGCCGTGCCGCAATTTATACGGCATCCAAAATTGATAGGAGATTAGAGGATTACAATAAATTATAATACCTATGCATCAAATACATGATTAGTTTAATGCCTGCTTTGTGGTACGTAATGACTAAACTATAAATTAGTGTTAGATACTTAAATGACATTATTAGTTACCAAATCCAGCAGTTTCAGTAAAACGGTGCAATTTGTAAACAAAAAACCGGGCAAGCGCGAGTCGGATTCGCGCACGAAGGCTTCCGTACAATTATTTATGAAAACGGAGATACAGCCTGGTTGCAGACGGATGGATGGACGCACGGACAGCGGAGTCTTAGTAATAGGGTCCCGTTTTACCCTTTGGGTACGGAACCCTAAAAATCGTCTTCTCTGTTATTCCGACGACGGCTTTGTCCCAATAATTCTAATTCAAACTAACCCTGCAACCTAATCGTAACACACTATTACTCTCAATTTGAATCATTTTGAAGCATATTGCTAATCCATTGCTCCATATGTTCGAAAAATGTGTCACTCAACAACGTAAATAACGCAATGAATGTTGTTGAACTGTCAAAATGAAATGATAGTGTGTTATGCAATCACCCTGCAGCCTAACATTTAAGTTTCTACATTCCAGTTCCAGTTAATTCCCATACAACCGCTCACACGACTGCAATTACGAATCTTCATTTTCATTAAGAACTCAAATGAGATTCGGTTTAGATATCACCACTATGGTGCTGTAAGACGATTATGTAAACTATAATGCTATTACTGAGGCTAGGTATGGTGGCTTTGCGTAAAATGATAAGCCTGAGGTGAAGCTGCGAGCGCTGATACAACCCAGAAAGTAAATTTCAAAGGAAAATTCAAATAAACGGCACACGAGAAAACGTATTCGGATGTATTTAACGAGGGTAAACAGAAGTTTTCATACAGAGAAATACGGCGGAATATAATTGAGTATCAGAATTATTAATTCTTTAGTCGAAGCTTGTTTTGGGAGTGACGTGTCGTGACCTCATTTTAGATTTATTACAATGCCATATAGGTAAGTATTTTTATCATTTATCTGTTCAAAGATATGAAGTGAAAAAGATATAGAACGATAAAAGATTTATTCAACATGGTTATTTATGTAAAAAAACAGGATTGGGATTGTATTTACGTAGATACCTTTTTGACATTTATATTGTAGTTGTCTGAGATTTCAATATAAAAATAATGAAAATGTAACAATAAAGTTTGCCCTTAATAGTACCTAGGTCTAGACTTCAATAACAATAACAATATTTCCAAAAAACAAACGAAAATGTAATATTATGATATTTATCTTACCTTCTTCACACTATTGGAATAAAAGATCCATATTTGTTCTCAACATATAAAAAAAAATACCTATGGTGCGTCAGAACAGATGAATAATAATAAAATCAAATCGGTAATTAAAATCCTACATATATAATGTTTGGACATTAAAAAAGACCATGCCCTCTATGTTTGTTTCGGGATTTCTTCTTAGGGATCAGTCAGCTAGGAAATATCGGTGCCATCTAGTTTTAAAATATTGACGCGCAAAAGTGTCATAAATATCTACTAACAGAAATAAACGTTTCATTTCATTTCATTTCATAATTTAATTTATTAATAGCTTAGCCATAATGATTCATTTCATTTATCTTAGCCTCAAGTTAATGCTTGAGGCGAAGAAACCTTTCAATTAAATTCAACAAAATGTTAAAAGGGATAATCACGAACACCAACAAGATCCCTCACACTTTTAAAAATACACAGTACATTTCTAGCCGGCAAAAGGGTAGGAGTTCACCAATGACAGTATTAATGTCCGATGTGATAAAGGGTGCGCCTATCGCCATTTATCGGACACCGGTCAAAGCCCAGGTCAATTGAGAATTTTCCAACAGGAAAATCACATTATCACTTTGTACGAATAAGGGATCGAACCCGGAACTTTACCAGCTTTCGTATTTTGCTTCCATTTGAGACGGGTTTCTTGTAAAAGGTATGTTTATGTTACTGAATTCGATATAAAAACAACGTGAACGATCAGCTGATTTTATCAATTCGTAACGAATTTGATTTGATTTTGTATCTCCTTTATGTCTCTCATTCGTGTTTTGTTTATTACTTACTTTTTCAGTATGCTTAAAAACACGTTTACAAAACTTAGTAAAGTTATATATATATACATATATATATTTGTTATATATTATACTTTTATAGTTGCATAAAATGTTGAATGTCTAAATGGAAATAAAACACCAAATGAACAATATATATTATTTACAAAACTTTTTCGGGCTACCGAAATAAGCGAAATAGACCATACTACTAATAAAAATGTAAACGGTATTTTCGTATACCAAAAACGGAATACAACTACAAGTTCATACCGGCATCGCTAAGTACCGTGCCCAAAAAGCCGATTTGCGTTTGATGGCAACAACTACATTATACATATGATTACAAACGCAAACAGGTAAATGTTTGCTCAATGTAATGAGCTTTTGATCCTATTTTATGTACCCGCAGTGTGTAATAGCCCCTCAAAAATACTGACGTATTGCGTATTTCTGAAATGGGTAATTTCGAACAACTGTTAGTTTTTCAAGGTTGCGAATGGTAGAATAATTAATTCTTTAATGAAGATACAGGTACGTTTTCAATCCTCGTTAATGTTTCAGGAGTAAAACTTTTCTAATTATTTCATTAGTGTGTGTTTCTGGATACATACTACGTACCTAATACCATGTTTTATTAGCGTCAAGTTGGTGTTACAAGTTTAATTACCCAAATTATTTGCTAACGTAACATTACTTGAATTTCATCAATTGTATAACAATTTTCTCACTTTGAAACTCACTACAACGACATTTGACTTATCTTTTGATTTATTTGAAATACCTTTCGACAGAGAAAATGAAAAATTATGTAGGTACCTACAGTCTGCAGATTTACAGGAAAAATATGAAGTTCCGTAAAAGTGTTAAAATCAGTGTTCTTTTCTTTCAGTTCTTTCAACTTACATAATAATATTATGAGAGCTTACGGCTAAAGATTTTGTTAAAAGTTTATGTTCGTTGAAATTATAGCAGGCTAGATTCTCGGATGTATATTTTTGAGTTAAAGTTTTTACTTTAATACTGCTTATTTTGCTGTATAGGTAATATTAAGTTTTAACGATGTAAGTTTTCTCCAAGTTGTTTTACACGTATGATGGATAATAAAATGAATTATGTATAATTTAAAAGGGGATGCAAATATTTCCATATATGTTTAAACAGAGCAGAAAGCTTACAAAAAACCCTCTATTAAATAAAATACTCCTTTCTGTGGGAACCCAATGTTAAGTGTCACGCTGTACCGTACCACTGTCAAATAAAAAACACAAACAATGTCTTTTAAACGCTCTACAACCGAATTATCCCACGCACGACGCAATGAAACAGCCATAGAACCCAAGGAATTGGCAGTTTGCGGGTAAAACCGAACAAAAAGGACGTGTGAATGTGCCAGTGGGCAGTAGGGGAGCGACACCCATTCTCGTCACCTGTCGTGCTCTCAATTGCAACGTCCACGAAGTTTTGCACGCAAACAATCCTGCGTTGCTGCGTCGCGTCGTGGGACGTTCATTGAAATGGTCTATGGAAAACTAAACGTTGGAACTTTTGTCGTATTTGTTTGATATTATTCTTTGCTGAAGAATGTAGCTTAATTAGTTACATGTTGAAATGAAGACGTTTAATAATTAATTTACTGCTTTGCTTCAAAGTTTAACGAGTTTTGTTAGGTTGACATTATTATAATTTATATATTTACTGTAATATAGATACATTTTCAGGCAACAAAACGAAAATGAATGAAAACACTTTACGTTAAACCTCTAACCAGTTTTTCACACAAAAGATACAATTTCACAGTGTTAAATTTATAAACCAAAATTTTCCACTAGCAATGACAGACAGTAATCCCTATTATGTATACCGACGAGGCCACAATTCCCTCAGACCACAACGTGGTATATATTCTCTGCACAAATAAGCGGAATTACCGAGTCCTATTAACAGTTTCATTAATTTATATTAAAATCTAGCAGTTCCTATAATTCCGTCTACGTGAATGTCAGCTGTTACTTAGGAACTCAAAGTTAACTAGGTGAGTAGGTACTTAACTAGCGAACTACCGGTTATATTATACCGAGACTTATTAATAGTCTACCCTCAAAAATACACAAATGTATTACACTTAAAAATATCAAATGTAAACTTAAGCAATATTACTTAAATATCATGTAGGAACTCATTCCTAATTGTTATAAGACACTAAGATTTTATAAATTGTATCCATCGATATTGAGCTAGACTCATATTAGCACAAGTTTAAACCTTAGTGGTTTTTGGTTGCAGTTTAATATGAATAATCCTGTATTCTTTTCTATAAATGTCAAATAAATTAAAAAAAAAACTTACTTAAGCTACTTACCTATAAAGGTAACTGGCTACTGGTCTCCTGGTCGCAAGCGTAAGAGCTAGGAAGTGGTGAAGGGCGGGCGTTTTGGGGGACTGTCTTTTGTAATTTTGACGTTCGTAAAATGCTGATTCTCAGCCTAGTTTGAATTGACTTTTGATTTTGATTTTGCGGAACGTGGGGTGGACAGTATTATTGGGTATTTCCATCAGGGATTTCGCAGTAAAATCCCGGAGTTTGGAAGTTGGCGGTGTGATATCCCTGTGCTTCGAAAAGCACGTTAAACCCTTAATCTCTCTCCGATCGTGTCGGATTACCGTCCCATCAAACTATGTGAGTGAAGGAAGAGAGTGCACCTGTGTCTGCGCACACACTTGAGTGCAATATATTTCCCGCGTTGATGGCTAGTCTCCGCTGAAGTTGACCGCCATAGCCGAAATTCGGTCTGGATTACTATATAGGGTGACTGGTAATTAGTGATCGATACTTAAACACATGATTCTACTCATGACAACAAACAACTTTTACTATCGGACCAAATCCGAAATCGCGAAAAAAAGTCAGCTGTTCCCTACATTTATGTTCATACGAGTCGTCAAAATGTAGGGAACAGCTGATTTTTTTTTCGTCATTTCACTTTTTGTCCCATTATAAAACTTGTTTGTTGTTATGAGTAGAATCATGTGTTCAAGTATCGGTCACTAATTACGAGTCACCCTATATATTTAAACCATAATTTATACCTTTATGTAAAATACTGGTATTGAGGGGCTTGTGGCTAGGTAATAACAGCCGCACGGGTCGATCGATCAGGTTAAGCTACGCTTGTCACGGTTGGTCCGTGGATGGGTGACCATCTTCACATACCAAGACCCCTCCGTGCCTCGGAAAGCACGTTAAGCCGTTGGTCCCGGCTGTCGTTCGTGGATCTTTGACAGTCGTTACGGGTCGTCAGTAGCCCGAAAGTCTGACAACCAGTCTTACCTAGGGGTACCTTATTACCCAGTAACTGGGTTGTGGAGGTCAGATAGGCAGTCGCTCTACGTAAAATACTGGTATTCAGCTGCATCCGGTTAGACTGGAAGCCGACCCCAACATAGTTGGGAAACGGCTAGGCAGATGGTGATGAGGTGTACTAAGATAGAGTTAATATAATAATATAATATTCCACAACTTTCACACAACGCCATCTAGTCCCAAACTAAGCATAGCTTGTGCTATGAGTACTAGACAACTGATAAACATACATATATATTTCTAAAAACATACATATTATAGATAAATTACACCCAGACAAAGAACAAATGATCGTGCTCATCACACAAACATTTGTCCTGGGTGGGAATCGAACCCACGACCTTGGGCATAGCAGTCAGGGCCACTGACCACTAGACCAACAGGCCTGTCGTTGATTACTGATTGCTTTAAAACACAGGTTCCAAACTTTTTTTTCTCATAGACCACTTTAAAACCACTTTTCCTGGTTCCGGTGGACCCCGTGCAGCTACATTTCTACCATATTCCCAAAACTCGACAAAAAATGTGAAGGTTAGATCTAACTTAGACCCCGTCGAGTCTCCCGTGGACCCCGGGGGGTCCACCTGGATCACTTTGGGATTCAATGCTTTAAAACATAATTCAGGGTCGATCGATTAATGTAATTCGGCTGCCACACTTGATCGATCCGACTTGTGTCACCTTAAAACTAAAGTTATTTGACTATCGACGAATTGAACCATATGCTGGCTTGATCTGACTCTTCTGTCGTTGGCTACTTGAAAGTGCTGAATCATGAATACAGGAGGGTACTTTAACCATCGTTTATTTATAAACGATGATTAAAAAATGTACGGTTGGATAGTCGCTAATCACTACTCAACTTTAAAAGCAACGTTTATGAATAAAGGTTTCAATGTTCAGAAATAGCCCTATTTGAGATTTATTATGTAATGGATAGATATATTTGTTAAGTACCAGTACCCTTTATACCTGTGTGCGGGAAAAGGATACAAGGAAAACATGGTTTTGTTCTTAATTGTCTAGACCTTCATTAATATAGAATTGTTTCCAACAAAGTGATGACTATTATTAGGTAGGTACTTGGATTTAGAGAACCCGAAAGCCACAATTGAAATGTTTCGATAAAACATGATTTTAAACACGTGTATCATTATGAATCTTATACCTACAAGGTCATCGATATTTAAAGTAATAAAGTCCTGTTTTAGGTTTCTAGTTAGCAACAACATCAATAACATAGACAAGAGGCTCATTAAAACTTCTTTCAGACAATGACATAATTAATGAAGAAAAATGGTTGACTATCTCATCTTTATGCTCGACGTGGAATAAAAGGCGTACGTTGGGATAATAATCTGCTTCGTAGATAGAGTGGCCTCCAAAAGTTAGTTACACTTTTCTAGTTCAGCTGTGACCATAAATATCCGTGCCTGTGACACACCACATTATGTCTTAAAAATTCTAGTTCCAAATGTTTAACTGTACTCTATAACGTTTTTATTGACTATGACTTATCGTAAAAATAATCAAGTAATGACTAAACTAATATTATTCTTCTGTCCTTTTCTTAATGAAATAGAAAGAAAAAGATGCACTGAACTTAAATTTAGTTTAGTTTGTGAACCACAGAATCGGCACCATTGTTGATTTAATTTAAACTTATTATGCATATTTATTACCTCTACTAGGTAATATATATATAAACACAAATCATACTCTGTATGAAAGTGTATCCGTTTAATATTATCCGTCCTTCCGGATAAAACAGGGATACTGCGATACTTAATCAAGTATCTGGACGCTCGATTTATCACGTCACATCACTTTGTTAGATAGATACTTTAAAAATCTATTAAGTGTTTATTTAAAATATTTTTTACATACTATATGGACTAACAGGCTTAAAATAATAATAAATAATTCAGGGGTTACATAATATAATAATAAAAGTTGGTAAAGTTCACAAAATTTTAAAAGTGAGATTTAAATTGCAACACATTTGTTTCCATATGTATAGGGTGACTGGTAATTAGTGATCGATACTTAAACACATGATTCTACTCAGCATTACAAACAACTTTTACTAATGGACCAAATCCGAAATCGCGAAAAAAAATCAGCTGTTACATTTTGACGACTCGTACGAACATAAATGTAGGGAACAGCTGATTTTTTTTTCGCGATTTCGGATTTGGTCCGATAGTAAAAGTCGTTTGTAATGATGAGTAGAATCATGTGTTTAAGTATCGATCACTAATTACCAATCACCCTATATATTTACCCTGTAGACTAATTTTATACAAATTCTAGTAACCTCAAATGTTATTTCAAATTAAAAATTGACTTTACAAACAAACCTAGCAAATTCCAAGTAATTTGAGTTTCAATTTGCGTAAAGATAATCGTTTTTATCGTTTACTGAACATTTTGGCACTGTGGACTTCACCAACTTTGATTGTATACCCCTCATATGTACATGTATATAATGTGTAACTGAATTATTGCACATTATGAAAGTAGTCTGTTTAGAATCGTTTACTGAACCGTTTTATAAGTAATTTTTGATCCCAAAAGTAACTAAAACTGCGTAAATTACAGTCACACTTACGCTATACAGTCAAAACAAACCAAAATGAGCGAAACAGCTACTACGCTAGACCATATACCTATGTGTCTGTGCATGCGCAGATTTGTAATATGAGCACAATTTTCTCCCACAGTCAGTATAACTAATTTAATAAATAAATAAATAATATTTTATACATAATAGTAGAAAATCAGTGTAAGCATTATTATTATATCTAACATAATCTTCTAATTGGGATGTTTGGTGGTGTGCGTTATTTCCTGGACATGTTGTATTAAAATGGAGGAGAAAGAATAAAAAAGATCTATTAAGTTCGTTAAGAATCCTTTTACAGCCGTGCGATTCTGTAACCATCTCACCGTGAAAACTTGGGTGAAGTGAGCGTGGAGTGAGCTGTCATTAGGGATTAAAACTATTGACACTGCTCACTTCACTTATGATTTCACGGTAAGATTTTTACAGAATTGATCGACTGAAACCACAACAATTACAGCTTTTACTGCAATTAATGACGTAATAAATCTTTTCACGAAATATTTTGCGGCATGTTCCGAACGTTTCCATCGACTTGTGCCTTCAGTGTGAAAAATGGACGATGTTAACTCGGAGTGAAACACGCTGCAATAACGTTTCTGACCAATGAGATAGCTTAGCATTCGTCATCATCACATGACGTGACCCACACACGTAACACACACGTGCTTGTAAAACAGGGGACTTAAAAAAAAAAACATAAAAATATGTTAGCACACCAAAGTACCAAACTCACAGAAAGCGATAAGGCCGCCCATTGGACATTTTGTAGTGTTTGATGCATTTTTTTTGTTATGTATTTTTGTGGTGTACAATACAGTATATATAAATAAATAACTAAACAGTTCAGTTACGACGTTTCGATTGTTTCCAATGATTATTATAACATAATATTTTCCACTTGAAAGGTTTGATTATAATTTTCGAACCAGGGACACCTCAAAGCGATAACGTAAAGGCAATCGATACCACTAAGCGGGCCTTTATATTCGCCTTCAATAGGGAATATCTTTAAACTCTCCATATCGGCCGAAATTATCTTATCAGTTTCATAGTTCAATAGGCACCTACAGTTTCATCAACCACGTTCATTAGTTTGAGCTTTCATCACAGACTAACAGTTCTTCCAATATCCTCTAGCCTTGCGAATTAACGGACTGAAGACAAAGGTGGAAATCGGAATAAAAACCTTTTTCTCTCTTTATTTTGAAAGTGAACATCAAACGTGTTTTACATGTCCATCATTGAATGGAATAGTCCTGAACAAGAGAGATCTTTCTAAATTGCAAATAAAAAACTTTTGTGTCATAGAACTTTTTTTGACGCTTTTATGAGCTATGCTGCGAATTTGAACCGTTTGCACTTTGCAATCGACAGGTACTGGAAAAAAATAGAAATCGTATTTCAGATCGCTTTCCATCAAAAATATGTATATTCATCGTTGTTTTCGATTTTGGAACTTTAGTGTAAAACTTTTACAGACGGAGGCTCTTTTATCAAACACTTATTTTTTTAAACTACTTTTTAGTTTGAAGAATGACTTACTTAATTCACTTCTCTTCTTTTCTATTTTTGATGATGCTGATGATGATTGTTAGAATTAGAATTATGCGGTTCTAACATAATATTAATAATAATAATAATAATAATAATCCACAACTTTATATTACTTCCTTGCTTGAGTAACATAAATATTGTGATTTGTTAGTCGATTTCCAAAGAAAAGCTTGAAATGATAAAACGCCCTAGGAGAACATACTCACTTATTGGCTGATATTCTTCAGATAGGTCAGGTGCGTAATACTCGCAACCAACGTGCGTGTATGTCCAGATGTACGAACGTAAACGAAGCAAAAGCAGTTTGTAAGGATCGTAGCAGGTGTCGTTCTGTAGTTTGCAGGTGTCGTTATGTGTATGTGTATTTTAAGTTCAAGCAATAATTAAGTAGGTATGTCTGCCTAAGTTGAAGAACCTCTTCCCTTGGCGGATTAATGCGGCTTGGCGGTTTAGCGTTCAGCCAACTCACTCGGTTTCGGCTGAAGGTGTTTTTCCATAATAATCGCAATCTCTTCGAACATTTTTGGCCTCGGTTTCGCCGGAGTACATGAATTCACCAACAACTCGTAGCTAGCTGTACCCATAACGGTAATTAAGGTCGGCATTTGTAACTCACTCGATATTTTGTTTACTACAAAATACTGCTCAAGACGTTCGACGTATAACCTCAAATCGTCCTTATGTATAACTCTGTAATCCTACCGAGTGACATTTTTTTTGTTTTTGTTAGCGAGGTCACCAGTAACACGCCTTATCCATGAAGTTTATTCACAGTTTAGTTTATCCTCGTCGCCACTGAAGAATCCTTGGGTTGGGAGCACTCTGGATACGGGAATAAATAATACACGTAGGAACGTACCGGCACAAGTATAATCACTGGAACAAAAAGTTACATCAACTCAACTACCTTCAATTCATTATATAAAACAATATCCATTTACCCTCAATAACTTATTAGGTACTCCATACATTACAAACACAAGATTTTTTCATAACATAGCCTTTTCAGTCAATCCTAGCCTACTTCCAGGTTCACAAAAGTGAATTTTTTTTTGGTAACGTGAGGTCAAAATTAATGACGCGTCACTTAAACACGTGCCTCCCTAAACATGATATGTGTGCCGACTGGTGTGACCGTGTGTCCGTTATCCAGTGGGCGCATTAGCGACTCTGACAGTTCATTTATCTTATTTGCAGCTCGGTTAATTAAGTCCTCCCCACAGAGGTGTCGTAATTTCGTTGCTGATTTGTTAATTTTCTAAAATAATGTCAAGAATAACACATTTGGTTTCCGGCTAGGAAACGTAGGTCGTCAGTTCAAAACAGGTAAAATTATGTAGGTGGTCTGAAAATAAGTTTAGGTTTATAACAGGTCATGGACGCGTACCACGCGGGCTGGCTCCAGGTGGCGCGGGAAAAGAGTTCTTGGGGAAGCCTTAGTCCAGCAGTGGGACAGTATATGCTAAAAAAAAACATGCGAATTGTGGCTTCGATTAGGTTGCTGGTTTGTCCCTTGGCAAAGCTTATTTTTAGTTCAGAATCAGGTATTTTATTATTATATTATATATAATAATATAATAATATTCCAGTGATTCATAACAGTTTTTGTGCGTAGACGACTTGTTATGACGGTCTTTTTGAGCCAGTTCTTTTTTGCATCATTTAATTTCGTAACACATGTTGTTTTTAGTCATCCTACAATTTGGTATAAACAAATGTTTTGATGAACTGCCATAAAAGTCTGTGTAGACGCATACAGAGCAACATTAAAGACAACAAATAATACGTAGGCATCGCTTCGACGGGAGTCACAGTCCAAAAAAAAAATTTTTTCTTAACGAAATACTTATTTCGAGGAAAAAAAATCCGTGTTGACTACAACTCTGTTGTTTGACATCGGAAATGAATTAAAATAAGTAGCACAAAATAATAATCCTTACTAAATGACACAGCATTTGTAAATATCAATTTACTGTACCGGCAACAACATTAGCCCAAAAGCTCATTTAATCATCATCATCTGCCTAGCCTTTTCCCAACGATGTTGGGGTCGGCTTCCAGTCTAACCGGATGCAGCTGAGTACCAGTATTTTGCGAGCGACTGCCTATCTGACCTCCACAACCCAGTTACTGGGTAATACGATACCCCTAGGTAAGATTGGTTGTCAGACTTTCGGGCTTCTGATTACCCGTAACGACTATCAAATATCTACGAATGACAGCCGGGACCAACGGCTTAACGTGCTTTCCGAGGCATGGTGCGGTCTTGGTATGTAAAGATGGTCACCCATACCAAGACCCCTCCGTGCCAAAAGCTCATTTAATCTAATATTATAATATTACGGCAGGTAATAGATAATCCAAATGGTTTGTTTGTATAATAGCGCCGACAAATCTAGAGCTCTCATTTGAAAACTCGCTCGTTCGCTCTGATCGAATACTTAGCGATCGGCGATTACGTACAGATGGGAATTTAGACCAATTATAGACCAAGCATAGAGTAGTGTAATAGGGACAGATAGTTCAAACTTTAAAGTAGGTAAAATCTAGTAAATGAGTTGTGTAAGCAAAATGCTACACCCGCTTAAATTGTCCATATATTCAAATCACAACAAGTCATTCTTTGACAGTTGTATGAAACGCCTATAACACACAGCAAATTGACGTAGGGTGCAATATGTTCATCAATTAATTTACAACGTATTTTCTTTTACGTGTAAGTTTCTAAAGTTGACTCATCATTGCTGTTTGATCTTATGAAAGAGTAATTGCAGTAACAACCCGCCTGTTAAATTCCGTTAAAGCACATGTCGTGTGATTACTATGTACAGACGCCAGCACATCAAGCTACTACAATCTGTCAAATTTCTTTAATAGATTTTCAACTTTATCGCTAAAGCATTAGGTTCAAAGTTGATTGGGAAAATTTGACAGTTTCGGGTAGCTTGATGGGCTGGCGTCTGTACCTGCTATAAAGCTACCATTTACTGGGTACGTCTTTCATTGACTTGAATGTGCTTTTGCGGATGAGAGTATGTCATGCTAACTCTAATGTCTCGCTGATTTTGACGAGTGTGTTGGATCATTTATCTGTATGGTGCTTACTCATGCGTCATGCCTCATGTTCGTGAACGGGCGCCATCAGTAGGAACTGGTCATCTCTTAGGTGCCACGGGCTTATTTTTTTTTTTAATCTTTTTATTACGGACCCTTTTAACGTTTTACATCGTTCCCACATGCATAATTTCAAGATGAATGATATAAACAATATTTTGTAACCATATTTTTATTTTAAAAGAGCGTCCGTGGAGTTTCTTGCCCGTTCTTCTGCATAGGTACCTACTACGCTTTGGAACGGACAACTAGCTTCATCTTTCTGACTGACCAACCCCTTGACAATTCAAAAGTGCCTGTAATTGGTTTACATAAAAAAAAAAAAACTGAGTTTGAACGATACATCGAGTTTCAAAAAGTTTGGCTTTGGCGTTTCTTCTCTCAGTCACATGTCGGTTACACTCGGGTTCAGTATATATACTAAACTCGGATGTTAATAACCTACTTATCGAACTCTAAAAGACGACTACCGCACAGCTATTTCGTATATGAGACAAAATTTGGAGATAAAATTTTACCAGACACAAAAAGTATATACACATTTACGGAAAATGAGATCACAAGGGTACAAAAATACAAAGAAATTTTCGTCTTAACCCTCTCGTGGTAAGCCCCTTCACATCCTTTTAATAGTTTATAAGAATACTCTTAGTGGTATAAAAGGAATGCGTCAGGGAAAAATAATATTTTATGACTATAATATTCATTTATGGACATGCAGGGAATTAGAGGTTTGAGCACCTGTAAGTCAGTTTTTACTCGTACAATGTACCGTAGATATAACTTTATCAGAATTTATTTATTTGTAAGAACGTAGTTGTACGTAATGTATGTATGTTAATATTTTTTTAAGTTTTATACCTACAACTTAATACAATTCATTTAAAGGTTTGTTTACAATAAATCCAATATGAATTAATATTTTAGAAAAAATTACAAAAGAACACCTACAACAACTGTTTATTGGGCATGAGGTATGAAAATATGTTGTCAAATTTAGCATGATGACATGCCCATGATTTAGGAAAGGACATCATAGTGTATAAGAAAATCGCTAAATATTATAACTAGCATGATATCTAACATATTTAACAGTATATAGTCTTTGTACCGACCACACCAGAAACCTCAGATTAAATACGTGCTAATTGGATTCTCTGATTACATTGGTATTTGATAATTAGCTTATAGTCTAAGAGCTGGCCGCTACCTCGACTAAGGTACAGACGCCAGCACATCCAGCTACCCGAAACTGTCAGATTTTCCCAATCAACTTTGAACATTATGCTTTAGCGATAAAGTTGAAAATCTATTAAAGAAATCTGACAGATTGTAGTAGCTTGATGTGCTGGCGTCTGTACTTACTCGCCACAAAGTTGACTTTTTTTGCATAGTTCATTCAATAATATTAATGTACGAAAAGCCACTGCTGCCGGGGTTGCCGCGGTTGTAAAAATACTCCCTTTATTTTTAAATTTGTTAAATTTAATTTTTCAAAATATACTTTTACACGTCTGCCGTTAATATATGTTGTAATTTATACTATTTCAAATATTAAAAAAAATTGGCCGAAGATTCTCTGGGTTACAAATACTTGTCAGCTGGGTCTAAAGTTGTTACGAGGGGTAGTATTTTAAAATATACTTTAAAAAATCTGCCGTCTATATATGTTTTAATTTATACTATTTTGAATGTTAAAAAAAAAATGGCAGAACATTTTTTCGGTTACAAATACTTATCAGGTGGATCTCAGAGGATGCATACGCGACAAAAAGTTCATATCTTGATTCAGCTCTACAGTATTTTGTTTAATCCTGAAACCTCCTCTTATCTTAAAGAACATTTCAAGTTCCTTCGTGACACAGATAATAGATATCTGAGGTCATCGTAAAACCTGAGACTAGAGATGCCGACGCATTCCACCAGTTTCTATGACAAATCTTTTACTGTTCAAGCAGTACGATTATGGAATGACTTTTCATGTCTATTGTTAGATGTATATATTTATTTATATTAGTATAATATACGTACCTTATGTATGTATTCATTGTATCGTGTAAATGGTACACCACAGACTACCTACAGTATTTGTCTCTCCTTCCCTTTTTAATCCATCCAAAGGTTGTCTTTAAAAGGTCGCTCTTAGCGATAAGACCGCCCATTGTGTCACCCGTTGTAAAATTTCTATATTTATGTCTGTAATTTAGACGGTGTACATAATAAAGAGTATTCTATTCTATTCTATTCTCTTTATTAAATTTTGGTCTAAACATTTCATCTTGAAACAGTTTCTTTGTTGTTAAGTAGTATTAAGCATTTTTGATAACTGATGACTGGCTGATTTTTTTAACATGTCCTTACACGTGTTTAATAATACATCTTGCGAAATATTGACACAGATAGCCTCAACTTAGGAATTTTGCTTTTCAGTAACAAATACAAAAACATGTCCAAAATAATTGTAATGAGCCAATTTAAATTCCTTTGTACAGATAATTAATTGGCATCACATAAAACCGAAGAATAATTGAGCATAAAGAATGAACTTTTAAATTCATTTCAGGTCTTTGGAAAGTATCAAAAGTTCTTAAGTAATCTCGATCCATGTTGAAACTTGGTAATAAAGTAACAACGCTTAGGGGGAAGAATTTTTCGTTCATGAAACGATACATTTTTAGTAAGTTTTTCTTACTGATGTCAGTTAGGATTTTTGCTTTGTTAATGGACGAAAAAACAGCAAGACTATTTTTAGTTTCGAAAGAAATAAGTAATTACAAAAAAAAAAAAATAGGCTTTGTTAATGGACGACGAAGTTTTTGTGGTATTTTAAATGGCGGAAAATCACTAGATAGCAAAAACTTCGCTTTTTGCAAGTAATATCACATTTTTAGATCTGAAACAAAGCTGGAAGCTTAAGCCGAAAGAATAATAGTAGTCGTACAAAAATACCAATAATGCCTTCATTTCTGTGTCATTGATTCAGTATGGATTTTCTGTCTGACACAATAGACGTTGCCGAACGGTGCGGTGTGTAATAATAGGGAGTGTCCATGCAGAATTGCGGCTTATTCAATAGACGGCCGTCCGATTTATGTACCGTTCGACCGAACGCTGTTACGTACGCATTTTATTCATTTGCAAATCTGTTTTGGGGCAACCTGAAAAAAAAATCCAAGATATTTTACTATCTTTGAATGAACAGGTGGGTTTTTAACGTAAAAATAAGCCAAGATCGCAGCCTTTACGCCTCTCGATCTCTTCGTGTACACCGATGTGTATTTTAGGAGCAATTTCCAATTTAGCGTCAGCTTCTGAAGTTTGTTTTTCATCTATTGCGACATAGACTTGTCGGATGAGCTTCGTATCCAGCTTACACAAATATATTTTGTTTCAAGACAAGCTACTGAATGCTCAAGACAAAGAGTCAACGCCATTCTGAACCATTGTTCTTGCAGTGTTTAGTTGTCAGACGAACTTGTTAATAGCTGACGGTCCTCGCCTTGCACTGATTTTATGGGGTCATTTCGTGCTAAGGAAATATTATGTTAGAATATCCTGAATTCTACCTCAAGTCGGATATTGCAAATAAGACGACGGTAAGCGAGTAATAATATGATATTACAGCTGCCATTTATACTGATAACTAGAAGGGAACAGACGGGGGTCTGCCATGGAAGTGCTAAATACGGAAATTCAATTTTCATTTCCATTGAGTTCTTCTCTGATAACATAAATTAATGGTTATAAAGAATGGTGCATTGTATTCCGTAACGACCTGAAGCTTACCTAGTTCATTATCACTGAGGAGTTTCTTGTTGTTGTTAATGTGAGAGGTACAGTTTCTTAGTGAACAAATCTTAAGTGCTTCGTCACCAAACGAACTTGAATGACACGTCACTACTAAGTTGATCAAAGCGCTTCCTTTATTGCTGTCTAGGTTAAATTACAGTTTGTAACTGAATCTAGGAGTTGATGAATTCAACTTGTACGAGTACTGTGGTATTTTGCTACAGCAAAACCACATCTTTTATATTTAAAATTTAGGGAGTTGTTATGCCCAACAATTTTTGCTAAAATCCAGTACATAAATAGTATGACACTCATTTTACTCACTTTTTGAACACTGTAACCACTGAAAAGTAAACCTTTAGTTGCCTTTGACTGTTTTTGTGCTGAAAACAACGGGAATTAGGTGATGTAGGCGGGGGTGATGGTGTTCCCGTGACGAAGGAGTGAATTAAAACCAGCTAACTAGTCAGATGTAAAAATAGTACTATATTGTCTATGTAGGCACACGATGAATACACACAATACACATAGACATGACACAGGTAAATCAGTTACAAGTGGGCTCAACTTACGCACTAAGGCACTAACTTTATTACTTATATGACTGGCACTATTTGGAGTGTAGTAGGCACAGACTGGATATGATTATTCACTGGAGGATAGCTCGCTACTAACTCGGTATGTTTTGTTTTTTTTGTGTTTTATAAATGGCATCTCGTAGTTCCTGACTACTTACCCAGACTATCCTGTGGTTGCCTTAAGTAAACTCAAAGCCTCCAGCCAGGGGCTAACTCAGTATGTCAAGAGACGGTCCTTTTATACCTTCGGAGTGTAGAAAACTATTGCATAATGATTCAGAGTGGAAAAATCCCACGTGCTTCATAGCTTCACTACAATGAAAGTACCTTCGCAGCTGCATTTGTAAGCGTGGGATACAAGTGCGATATTCGGTCAACTTGGAACTTGCTACCGACAGGTTAGTTTCTGCGAACATGCGAGTGTTTTGGAGTATTGACAAGTTTTAATAACATAAAATAGAGCTTCGCCTACTGATAGTTTATTTTATGTTTTAGTGTCAGTAGGCCATCGCGTCTTTTGGACATTTAGAACTATCTTAAGGGCATAAAATATTACAATTCCTTTATAGAATGTCTAGGAATAATCCACAGCCAGACAGACACCTAAACAGCAAATTGCTATTAACCTTTGTCAACCGACAAAAACTCACACTTATTTTTAACTACAATTTATTTTTGTCAAAAAACACTACACCATTTATAGCAGCGACTTTATATACAGCGTGTGCTAAAACAAAAAAGTATTTATCATTTATGGTAGGCTGCTGGTGACACGTGGGAAAATTGTCGTCATGAATAATGGTTTGCCGACAAGTTGTCAACGGACTGTCGGCCTAAGCTTCACTGACCCGACACTACGTTTAAACATGTGCGCTGTCTCTTAATGTGTGTGTATAGTCGGTTCTGTGCCACATAAACTATGCTATAGCAACGAGTTATGGACGCGGTTGCAACAGGATTATGCTAGATTTAATGTCAGTTTTATTTGGTTTATAAGTTTGTTCTTTTTCTGTTTTTGTTTGATGTTTTGTTGTAATGTTTTATAACTGCTAGCAATTTTTATATTTCCGCAAAATATGAGATATGACGAGGCCAACAACGATAACCTAACAAGATAACCTAAAACGTCGTCCGTCCAACGAGAGCAGTCGGTGCTCTTCAAAAATAGTTATTAACTTGTAATTGCGCCATTTCGTCTCTGTGTCCTGCGCTCCAGGAACAACAGGCCTCGCAAAGAAAACCCCCGCTACCGTGCGGCACTTCCACGTGAGTAAAGCAGTTCCTATTTGGTGGATGGGCTAACGCAGTCCAAATCCCAATTTTCATACGTTTTTTCAATTTGCTTAACAGTGTCAGGTGTTAATATTAATCAAAACATAATTCGCAACTGTAACAAATATGTGTTTGCAGAATTATAATCATTAGAATCATCAATATAATTCCCTAAGTTAGAATTGGGCGCATATGTCATGATTTCATAAAATAGTCATTCAGTGGGGTAATTTTCTATCATGCTTAATGTTATGTCATTCAGGACGTTCTACTTAATAATTTAAACAGACAGCAAGGAAGGAAAGGTTACACTTGTTCGTCTCTGATTTTTATAAATTTCAAGTGTTTTTTGTTTGGTATAATGATAAACGAAAGCCTCATTTTCATAACAATTTGGAAACTGCACGTTTGAATATCGTAATTTACATGAACAAAAAGAAGAACTGATTTTAGTTGTTGCCACCCAAAAGGTTGTTTCCAAATAAGTGTATCTGTCAATTTATTTATCATATTTATCTGTCTTATTTCGAGAGATCGCCAAGCGGATGGTCTACTCTTCACGTGACCAGAGGGCTGGCCTATTTTTTTGGCCAAAGAATCAGCATTGCCATAGAACGTGGCAGAATTCATTCAGTCAAAATCGTATCAAAATCGATTGGGCAGCTTAGAAAAGCGGTCACACAGACAGACACAAAAGGCGAATTTGATTTATGATAATGTATATTGGTGCAGCAAAATGTTGTGAAAAATATCTTGCCTTAAGATTGGATAACAGACTATCCTCTCTATCGTGAACTGCGCATTTGTGAACCACACCTACACTAATATCTGCTCGGGGGCAGTGCGACCAAGACAAAGTAAACAAGTCTCCAAGTTGTATAAAACAAAATCATAAAAATCTTTTTTTAACTACCTATAAATACATTAAATATGTTTAACACAAACAAGCACAGTTTTTGAAGAGACCAAAATAATGGACATAAATAGTTACCACACATATGTATATTTTTTATCCGTACGGCTCTCAACAAAAGCGTGCAGACCAATTTATTGGTTACTAACGTAAAATAAGTTACCCAACGAGTGCTAACTCGCCGAGCAAGTTTACCAAAGATGAGAACTAAGTTTCACAACAAAATAAACTCATGTAAAAAATATACTATCATTCGATGCATCCATGACACCCTTTCGAAACCTAAATGCAGTGGATGCATGGCTAAGTGACTTTATGCCTTTTTAAGAATAAATATCATTAATCCAAACCTACTCCAGTACGAAAACCCAAGAGTTCATATAGCATTCATGCGTTGTTATTATTAATTCTTTCGATCTACGCTGCAGGACCAAGGAAACTCGGAATAAGATCGAGAACAAAATGAATAGCTAGGCGGGAAATCTTAAAAGTGTAAGAGAACTCAGGTATAGAACTAATCATAAAAGGATTACGGATAAACCCATTCAGGCAGGCAAAATTGCATTGGAACATCTCTCGCAACATTTTTTCTTTACCATCGTTCGTATTTTTCTCGAGGATTTTCATTCAAGCCTCATTAAACCTTATTTAAAAGTACTTGGACGTTAAAATTGGTCCCCAAATTACAACTTGATATCGTCCACAGGCGATCCGTTCCGTGTTGTTCGAACGATTTATTTAACAATTTATGGCGGCTAGAGAATCTGAGTCGAACCGGATTTATTAAGGTAAGCCCCGCAAGAATTTATTACGCCGTTATGCTCTTAAACATCGAATGAAAGAAACCGTGTTTGAACAACACATTTAATAGACTCGTTAAAACGGCTCGTTGCTTCTAACAAACTGTTTAATAATAAGCATATAAATCTTATATCGGAACTTTCACAATTTTCTCGAGGAAAGGCAATTATGAGAACCTTATGATTGAGAGCTTTTTGACTTCATCATTAGACTTATTTTGTAAACGTAATAAGGATGTTATAAACGACAGATGCTTGATAATATATTCGTGATCTCTGGCCTTATATTTATACATAAATAAAATTAGTTAAAAATGTTTTTTTCTTTATCATAATTCTAAGCCCTAAATAGTTCTTATACTAATTACAACTTTATATTAGTTACCTACCCAACATTACCAGAAACTTTTATCAACACTTAAAACAGAAAGTAGAGGAAAAGAACAGAAGATCATAAGATAATATCACAGAGAACGGATAACTTGTCCTCACCTGTTCGCTGTTAATAATACATTACACTCCAACAATATAAAACGATGAAGTTCGAGTCATAAGTTTAAAAAAAAAAATAAAAATGGATCGTACACGAACCCTTGGAGTTTTTAATCATAGTTTATGGAACAAAGTTTTAATTACAGTTCTGTTCCCGCGTGGCGATCGCTTCGAAGGTTTAAATCCTTTAATTGGAGACCTTCGTTAGATATAATAATTCTCCTCCTCCTTTTTCTTTACAATTATTTTAAGATCCTTTTCGCATTCTGTTTTGTAATCCTTTGTAAGATTTTCGTCCGTAACAATTTTGTAATGATTAAAGAGGGCATTTATTTTTTGTTCGTCTGTTGGACACGAATGGTTTTTCCTTATAGGGATATTTATTGCTTTTTGTTGCTGGATACTATTTTTAATTGGTTCAGGGTTGTTCACTCAGTTACTAAGTTACCAATTTATTAAGCCTTTATTCTGGTAATAAAAGTAGTATCTTGGCCATTTATGATTACTTACTGATGAAATGTGTGATGATCCTTCGAATATACGTAGACCATTATAAAAATATAACGAAACAAAGTAAGAATAATGAACGATAGTCGCATTTTGTGGATCCCGGATAGATAATTTACATTGATCCCGGGGTGTAGGTGGTGTGCCATCAATACAGCTAGGGCTGCAATTAGTTCCCCCGGGATTCTCGCGCACGGGATATTTATTTCTTGGCCCATGTTTACTGATTGCCGTTCAGATCAAATGAAACTACATTCCTGCATCGATTTGCGGTTAAAGAATTAATCGAGTTGAAATATTTTTGAAGCGTGAAATTCAGCGAGGAAATTGTGTTTCGTTGTTTAAATTGCTCTCTGGTTTTCTTTTCTTATTTTAGAAATGGTTCTGCGTTATTTTCTTTCTATGTCCGCTGAATACAGTTTTAATTGCAGACTTTATAGATCTGAAACATGCATACGTCTGCATATATTATGAACCATGTCAGCGTACCTATAAGTAGAAAGGAACTCGAAGCGAGCAATACGAGATGTGGTAGTCCTGAAACGGCTTCAAGTTGCATATGGACAGTAATTGCAAAACTTTCAACATCATACAAATATAGGTAGTCTAGTAGACTCCATGCACGAAATATATGTTCTCGTACGTTGTTATTTGCGACATATCTCGATTTTATATGGTGTAGTTTTTGTGCATATATAGGTATTAAACTCTAAATAAGTAGGTATATCATTATAAGTTGAACGTTAAAGAAATACGATACTAACTACCACGCTTAGAGACTAACTTCATTATCTTTTATTAACCAGCATATCTTGGCACAAATGTCAACAAAAATGTTTTCAATCTGACATATTTTTGACTGACTGCGTTCCAATTTATACTTGTCAATTAAAGTTAATCATTGATTCATTTTAAGTAATGACTCTGAGTACCGGGGTAAGTGTTACAATTTCTAAAATTTCGAATACACTCCGTAATACTCGTATATGCTTATTATAAAGACACTTACTATAGAGGTTATGGTAAAAATTGTTAGGCTGTTCACGGTCTGAAGACCACTTCTCTTAATTAAAAATGTTCAAAATCTCATCTCAGCGACACTCAATGTCAAAAACTGGTCAAAAATGTAGGTAAATTACAGGTGTTTTCGACACTGAGATCAGACTATGAAAGTTCTTAAAATTACGGAAATTGGCCCTTTTATTAGTGGTTGTATTGATAGGTTTGTCAATCTAGCTGCTTGTCATAATGTATTTATGGTCCAGAAATGAGTGTTTCCGTCATTCTAAGTTAGTAAAAACTAAAGTTCTTACACATAATATCGATTCACACCCAGAAAAAAGTGGCCAAATCGAATCACTCCTTACCCAAGTTTCTACCTGGCCCATATTACAATAACTCAAAGAGTTTCAATCCTTATTCTGGAGGTCCCCGGTCGTATTTCCCTTCGATTGCAGGCGCGGACGGGCGCTGGTTAAACTTCTGACACTACTCTTGCTACGTCAGCGCCCGCGTAATTGAATCTTGTGGGTCCGACGAGCGGCCCAACGCGACGATTGCTTATGAAAACTGCTCGCTCCGACTTTATCGTGAGAATGAATAGGATTATTGGTTGGTGCGTGTTTTTGGTGAGTGAGGACCGATTTTGATGGCAGAGTTTTGTGTCTACTGTGTTAGCATGTGTGTCTTATGAGGTGGGGTGTAATGTGGAGTCCAATTGATTAGAAAGCTTTCTGTGCCAATACATCATTCATTCATTTTTTGTTACATCGTCGGGTTATGAATTTTTTATGAATTGAAGGAATAGGCACGTATTAGTAGTGGTTTTCAATACACACAATACAACGAACATCAAAGTCTGTATATCATCATCTGCCTAGCCTTTTCCCAACTATGTTGGGGTCGGTTTCCAGTCTAACCGGATGCAGCTGAATACCAGTATTTTACATGGAGCAACTGCCTATCTGACCTCCACAACCCAGTTACTGGGTAATACGATAAGACCCCAGGTAAGACTGGTGGTCAGACTTTCGGGCTTCTAACTACCCGTAACGACTGTCAGAAAGATCAACGAGTGACAGTGTATATAAAGTCACTGCATCAAAGTCTCTATATGTAGGCGGTTATCCTTCAGGCGTATCTATATTGAAACGGAAATTTTATGTGACACATTGTCATTAAAATTAAATATAAACATTGTAAGACACGAGTATTGATTCACACTAACCTAATTTATGTGGGTAGGTACCCACAATTTTCTTCAAACACACGGTCCTTGATTACCTAAAAATAACTTAAATCATCATCAATCACTCTTGTTTGATTATCTATTCTCCAAATACAAACCACAGTTAACAATATTATTGGGAACTCGACAGGGAATGCCAACAGAAACACTAGGTATCCAAACAATAAATGGACAAGTAAAACTTTAAGGAAAACTCGAGTTAGAAGCCTGTAGTCACGTACACCTAACGCTAACGTTAGTGGGTTTAAAGTGAGCAGTAAACCACAAGTCTAGAAGAATGATTACTTGGCCTAGAATGCGCTTTGGTGTTTACTTTGAAGACACTGAAAGGAGAGGAATACAGGGTATTTTACCAGTTAATAAATATAATATAAAAATAATTTTAACTCGCAAACTATCAAGAATCACGGAATATACATGCGTGAAGAATATGATTTTTTTGACGATTATTATGATTTTTATGATTTTTTTTATTTTTTTATGACGTCAATATTTGGACCATCCTGAATAAGTTGTCTGAATAAAAATATGATCATTACCATGATGCTTTTTTTGTTAATTTCTATTATGTCCCACTTCTGGGTAAAGGACTCATTTTTCTCCGTCCAAAGCCCTCTGCTCTGTGCGTTCTCTGACCATGCTTGCCCTTTATTAAAATTTACATGGCATAAACATCCACTTCCGGACATGGGCCACACAATAACTACCAGGTACAGTAAACATTAAACAGGCCTATTACCATATTCACTTCACTTGGTAGACGGGTCGGTGATCGCTATTTATATTACCTGACAAGATTCCATCAAAAGACGATTTTAAATACAGCAATTTTCTAATAGACATAGCGATATATAATCTTTAAAAAAAACTGATAAAAACAGTCTTAAATCACACACATATACAATACTAAATAAAAATGATGGCACAGCCCAGTATAACGCCACAGTAACCCACATATGTCGTTCGACTCACACGTAACACCGGAATATGCACCTGCTACAATCTATATTCTCTTTCATTCGTACGTACAATATTGAAACAACGAGATTAAAGTTTCTATGTGTTCACGGATTGATTTTTGAATTGAGTGAATTTAGAAGAATAGAGGGAATGTGTCTGTCTGTCCCTCTATTTTTTTTTATCGATTTTATTCCATCACTGATAGTTACTATTCGCCTTGAGGTCTTTACTGGCATTACTGTCACTTTTTGGGTGTCGGTACCTACCGATTTTAGCACAATAGTCTTACTACTAAATTTCTCGAAAACGAAATATTGTTTCTTCCTTGATGCTTTACAGTTTAATGAGATCATCCTCTGCCTAGACTTTGCCCTACTAAGTTGAGTTCAGCTTCCAATATAACCGGATGCAGCCGAATACCAGTATGTTACACAGATCGACTGCCTATCTGACCTCCACAATCCATTTACTGGGTAACACGATATCCCTTGGTACGACTGGTTTTCAAACTTTTGGGCTTCTGACTACCCGTAACGACTGTCTAAGATCTACTAATGTTAACAGCGACCAACAGCTTAACGTGCTTTCCGAGGCACGGAGAGGTCTCGATATGTAATGGATGGTCACCCATCCACGAACCGACAAAGGCTATCGTAGCTTAACCTTCGATCGACCCGTGTGGCTGTTATTATTTAGCCACGAGCCCCCTTACAGTTTCATGAGATATGTAGCCATATTACAAAATTGCACGAGCGACTGTTAATATATACTTCACAATAATGGCGTCATATTGATACTGTGTTACGTTTTGAAAATTTGTATAAATTCCTATATTAATTGTATATTTTTTTAATTATATAAATAGAATTTATTTAAATTATTAGGTGAATCAAATATAAACAGGACTTTTTTTATTACTGGTCGCTGAGTGAAGTGACGCGCTTGGTGCTGTTGTATGTGTTAGGGGCGATCATCTAGGGGAGGGGGTTATACTGCTCCGGCTCACTTTAGTTTATTGCGCGCCAGTAGCATCATGTATGAGCAGGAGGTATATAAGTCTGTTGAGCAATGACTTATCATAATTTGTTTAACACGGGAGGGCATAAAACCTTCCGAAATTTTGCATCCATTGACTCTACAGTTCGATAAGAATACGCTTTCAAGAACTCAAGTGTAGGAATGGCACAAAAAAAATTCAAGTGGAGGACGCCGTTTTCACACTGACCAGATAGTGGGATCATTTGTGTGCAATTGGCTAAAGGCACGACCGACTACATTCTTCGATACTGGCATCAAGAACCATCCCCTGCGCTGGGAAATATGTGTTAATAGAAGGGGAAATTATGTAGAAAAATAAGATATATTCCTTTTTTTTACGAGTATAATAATAAGTGCGTATTTTTTATTACTTAAGTCCACGTATAATAAATTCCTTAATTTATTGAATCAATGTCTTCGGGCGTAACACAGCTATTGCTTGAAATACACGTTGCTTGCGTTTGCAACGTTAGGTATCTAGACGAACACAAACATGATGAGTTTGTTTAGCAATATTAATAACTTCGAAAATAAGTACTTTTGTTTTCTTTATTGCATCTGCAATAAAGAAAACAAAATTGGAATAATATGATAGAAATAATAAAGTATCTACTTTATTATTTCTAGAAATAATAAAGTATCTACTTTATTATTTCTATCATGTTATTAAAATTTGTTGCTGTTATTTTTACTCCAGGCAATAATACAGTTTGCCAATATACATTAGAGTGAAGGGGTTAGACAGAGACATTAATAATAATCATTTTATTATCAGGCAACTAAGGCCCATAAATAGAATACATAAAATAATCTTATACAATAAAAAACATTAAAACTATGATTATACAATCACAGTAAAATTATGTAATTATTTACCTATTGTATCTTGTATGAAGGAATGTATGTTTTATATTATTTAACTAGGTGATTCCGCTACTTCGTTTGTTTGCATGTCGGAAAACAAATTGGATTTCATGGGTTTTTTTTTTGCGCGGAACCCTAATTCTTATCTTAATAAAAGTAGCCATAGTTCCTTATAACATCAGCTATCTCCCAGTAAAAGTCCCGACAATATCGCTTTAGCCGTTTCGGAGATTAGCTCCAGCTAATATTTGTTTAAACGTGTTGTGTGTTTCTTTGTTTGTAAGTTTGTTACAACAAACAAACAGAAGGACAGACAAAAAAATAAAAAATAGTGTTTTCGTTATATATATCGTATATACTTTCATATGAAGCTGTTATTTTGACATTACTAACAGACACTTCAATTTTATTTATTGGTTTACTTAGACTATCCCCACAAAATCGTTTTCTCAGTTAGTCTGTGGGAATGCGAACACTACTGCTATTCTGTAAAAACCTTACCGTGCTAACTTGGGTGAAGTGAGTTTAAAGTGAGCAGTCATTAGTATCAATCCCTAGCATCAGATGGAATGACAGCTCACTTCACTTGACTTCTCACGGTGAGATTCTAACAGAATCGACCGGCCGGTGTAGAATTATTGTAGTTGCTTTTATATTATCCACGCCACTTGTTTTTACATGTCACCATTTGATCACTTTAAGATATCACGCTGCCATAAGCCATAAAGAAAACACATAATAAAGAACGGTCACCCATCCTAACACAAATCGCCTCAATCGCAGCTTAACGTCGCAGATCGAAAAGATACAACAGCCATTAAGCTACGAACCCTCAGTCCTATAGACCATTAACGTGTCCACAAGGAATTGATAGCGAGGAATGACGACATTTGATATTACTGCAATTTCAACTACAGGAATGCAGCATTGTGACTACAAGACGTAAACAAACGCATTTCAACTTAGAGCAATGGCCGCTCTGAAAATGCAGCTCGAAAAATTCTTTTGATTCCGTCTATCGCTATTGTGTGGTTAAAGGTGCGGTCGCACTTACCGCGATTATGATGACAAATATGGAAGAATAGAAGAAATACAAAATACATAAATATTTATTTCTGAAGGATTCTTAGGTTGAGAGCACTCTGTATACGGGAATAAATACTCGTAATACACGTAGGAACGTACAGGCACAAGTATAATCACTGGTTCAAAAAGTTACATCGACTCAACTACCTTCAATTCTTTATATAAAACAATATCCACTTACCCCAAAAAAACTTATTAGGTACTCCATACATTACAATTTCAACTTAAACATGTTGTCATACATAAATTGAGGCAGGCCCAGTAAGTTACAAAAGTACTGTGACGGAGCAGTCTCGCTCTTCCCTTATGTGGTAACTTAACAATTATGAGGCGTAAAGGGTTTAATAAGAAAAGTAAAAATAAAATAAAATATTAATTTAGCAGCTATCAGTGTGTGTGTGTTTGTGTATGTATGTTAGTGGGTGTGTGGGTGTATACGAGTGTGAGTGTGTCCCTTTTTTTTTGGGATCTCAACCATTCAGTTATTGTTTTTTTTTTTTTTTTACAATCGTATCGTACAACAGAGGATATATATCTAATTTACGGTTCAGTTTATTATAGACTAGCTTTTGCCCGCGGCTTCGCTCGCGTTAATTTAGAATTTGACGATCAATTCGGGTTGTACTCTGCTTGTTGTTTGGCCTTTGCACTCATGGGCTCAGAACGGAACATTATTCTAGGACGCTCCTATACATAACGTTGTATGTCCTTCCTTCTATTTGGCGCTAATACGTACAAATTTTTGGCACTGGACACACGCGAACATGTTATATATTATATGCCATGGGAAAAACATGGCTTTTCCAAATGCACCCCTGCTACCTGCAATGTTGGCCCTTGTCTAGAATATTATAGTTAGAAGGGTGAAAAACCGGTCTACCGACACTCTAGACTCACAAAATGTATTAAGTTTAAATAAAAACTAAACTCTAAAGTTTTTTCTAATATAATTCAATCATGATTTGAAAGACACGTGGCGCCATCTATTATCATAATAATGTTATTGTTGTTTTCCTCGGGAATAGCACTTTTTTCGAGATGAAAGGTGCCCTATATCCGTTTCTGTACACCTGACAACGTTTATTTATGCAATGTTTCAGGATGATCGGTTCACTAGTTTTAGGCGTGAAAAGGTGACAAACTTACTATCGCATTTATAGTTAGGATGTAGGTGGATTGTGTAACAAATATTCGAACTGTGTTAGACGTCAATATTGACGTCTAACAAAGACAGTTCGAATCCCTGGGAAATAGAACACTATATATCTGCACCTTCTGCTCTGAGAAATCGTATTATACATAGATCTAAATCAATGATGGTAGTACATGCAGGTGTTCATTGATTTACTAAAACGGAAAAATTTCGCAAGCAATGAGAAGTTACTTCTAAAGGCTGCGGGTGTTTACCTTAGGACTTAGGAGTGGCTTCTCACACGGACAACTGTATGTCGCTTGCTCCGGCGTCACCAGTCCTTACTCTCTTCATATAAGGCTGCAAAGACCAAAACTACAAAAGTATACAGGAAAGTTTTATAAAAATCTGGCTGCTATTTTAGTATTGCGGTGTTTTACGACTTCCGCGCGAACGAAGTCTGGGACAGAAGCTAGTTTGAAATAAAAATATGAGTGTGATTTTTAACCTCAAATAGCAGCTGGGGGGTTCACTGCAGACTTTTTTTTGTAATAATAAAAAGCTCAATATGTTATTTCCCATAAGAAAACAATACTTTTTTTACTGGCACTTTAATTTTTGAGTATAAAGTGTTCAACACCTGAATGATGCAGTAATATCAAAACAATATGTGAGGACTTAGAACTTAGTATTATTTCCTAAAGTTATATATCCATTTGCCAAAATAGAATTTTTCATCGAAAAAAAAAATCCGGTCAAGAGCGAGTCGGACTCACGCACCGAGGGTTCCGTACCATTATATGTATATTAAAATATCTTTTTTTTTTCTGAAAAAGTTTGCGGTTTATAGACATGGTCTTATTTTTCCTGTAATCTTTACATAAACTTCTATCACATAGAATAATTTCAGATTTTTTTCTATGCAAACTTCGGAGATAAGGGGTTCCCCTCTTATCTCCGTTATCGTATTACCAGGTAACTGGGTTGTGGAGGTTACATAGGCCGTTGCTCTGTGTAAAATACTGGTAGTCAACTACAACCGGTTAGGCTGGAAGCGGACCCCAACATAGTTGGGAAAAGTCTAGGAAGAGGATGATGATGCTAATACTTTGTAGACAACAAGCGTCCTTATCAAGTCAAATAAGTCTAAGCTCCCCACTTTAAAGAAAACAGATAACACACTAATACAAAAGAAAAGCTTACAAAGCGCATGGTGGGTTCACACGTTAAAGGAAAACAGAATATATTATACATGGTGCTTATCTTTCGCCAGTTGAAACCGTCTACCAAGGGGAATGGATTACCTCAGCATTCGTGAGCGAGTGTCTATTCAGTATGTAAAGAAAGAGTGTGATGTACACTAACGGAAAAACAACATCCTATATGGAATTCACCTTTAAATATTTAATCGTGGTATGGGCTTTGAGGCTACGGATTCCGATAGTCAACCCACACGTTTCCGACGTCGTACTTTTGGGGAAGAAAATAAAAGCTTGTAAAAAGTAGCCAAGTGCGAGGTGGATTCGCACACGAAGGGTCTCCCACAAAGAAAAAACGCCGAAAAAAATACATTTCTTTTATGAAAATTAAAGGAAAAAAAATGCACGCTGTGAAATTTTCAACTGTCTACCTATTACAGTTCATGACATGCAGCCCGCTGACAAACAGATGAACGGACGAACAGACGGATGGACGAACGGATAGCGGAGGCTTAGTAAAAGGGTTCCAATGTGCCTACGCCAGACCATTCATTATCAACATGCAATACCACGTTACCGCATCCTTGTGTTGATTTGCCAATTCCCTCTGTTAATAGTTCCTTTACCACGTGTAAACAAATTGTAAACAATGATATTGTACTTTTTTGTGATGAGATTGGAAAGGACTTAGGTCACTTATTGTCAGATGAATATCCGGGACACTCAATAATAAATTACTGTATGCCTGGTTGTTCTTTATTTGATATAATGAAAGAAATTATTAAATGTAACTTCAAGCAAGAAACAACTTTGTTAATTTTTATGGGAAATAGGGGAAATTTAAATAAAGGAGAATTGCTCCAATATCATAGAACATTGTGCAACCTTAGTTTAAGAAAAATTGTGTTGTTTACATTCCCTTATAGTAACAGTTTGCCACAGGAAGAAAACAAATTAAGATTTGATATAAACTTGACATTGCACAATTTAACTTATAATGATAATCTAATCCAGTTGGTTGACACCAACTCTTATATTGATAATAATTTATATTTGACAAAAGATAGATACAATATTGTTATGTACTATCTTTCTAACTATCTGAAAAGACAGATAGCTATGTCGCTATCATATTTTTTTTCTATTTCAGCCAAAAATTTGGCTAAACAAATTGCTCCTTTTGAGCAATGCAAAAACATTTTAAACTGTTCTGTCAATAATTTGCTCAAAATTAATGACATTAATCATCATTTAAATTAGAAATTAGGACAATAGAGGCAACCTCTAGCAAAAATGTAACTAAGGCAATTAATAACTCAAATGAAAGTGTAAAAAAATTAAACAGTATCAATCTGGTGCATCAAAACATTCAAGGATTTTTAAACAAAGACTTAGAAGTAGAATTATTCCTGAATTGTTACAATGTAGATATTCTTTGTATGACAGAACATTGGCTTAAAAGCCACCAGTTCATGTTCAATTTTAGTAATCACCAGGTTGGTAGTTCATTCAGCAGAGTAAATGCTATACATGGTGGTTCATTAATTTTAGTACATAACCAGCTTAAATTTAAGGACCGAAAGGACATTGTGAGCCTCTCTGTTGAGCGGACAATTGAAATAGCCTGTATAGAATTGGAGCAGTTCATTATATTAAGTGTATACAGACCTCCTTCAGGATCGTATGATTGTTTTGAAAAGGTTATGGATGAAGTGTTGCACAAAATCTGTAATACAAACAAGTCCATCATCACTTGTGGTGATTTCAATGTTAATTTGTTAGAAAATTCTGGGTTAAGTACTAAAATCATAAGTTTGTTTCAGTCATACAATCTTGCTAACCTATTTTTGGAGCCCACTAGAATAACTCCTACTAGTGCCACATGCCTAGATAACATTTATACAGATATTATACCAAACCACAAAGAAATGATTAATTTAATAGACTCAGATCATTGCGGCCAGCTGATCACTATTACAAATCAAAACAAAAAAGTTATTAAAAAAGATATCACTGTCAACCCAAAAACAACTAAACGCTTAGAAACATTTAAAAGTAAACTCTTAAGTAAATTACCACTTTTGTTGACTAATGATGACCCTAACAAACAATATAATGATTTTTTTAATATGTATTGCACACAATTTGATAAAACTTTCATTCCAAAGACATTATCAGTCAATAGTAACGCTTCCTTCAGTGACTGGGCCACCATTGGTATACATAAAAGTAGAAAAAGACTTTATGAATTATATGATGAACGAATTTGTATAAACACTGCTGAATTTAATTTATATGTTAAAAATTATTCTAAAATATTTAAAATAGTCTGTAGTATGGCCAAGTCACGTTATTTGAGTTCAAAAATTAAAAATAGTAATAACATTATTAAAATGACTTGGAATATCATTAATAGCGAAACAGGAAGGTCATGCAACCGAAGTAGTGACTACAGCCTTGCTATTGATGACAATGTAATTAGATCAGATTCCCAGGTTGCCGCGGCCTTTGAAAATTTCTTTGCAGAGATTCCCGTGTCAACCACTAAATCTCTAAGCTCATCACCCACTGCTGCAGAGTCTTTACTTAAGGAAAACGTTCCAGTTTGTGATTCGGAATTTCACTTCGAATTTGTCACTTGTACAGATATAATTAAAACTTTTCACATGTTAAATGTAAAAAAGACTGCAGATCTATGGGGTAATTCTGTGGATGTTGCTAAGACAATTATAAACATTGTAGCACCTACTTTAGCTGTTATATTTAATAATTGTATTGAATGTGGTGAGTTTCCTGATCTTATGAAACACAGTAAAATAATACCGTTGTTTAAATCGGGTAGTACATCAGACCCTACTAATTATAGACCTATTTCCGTACTACCCACCTTTAGTAAAATTTATGAAAAACTTATTTTAAATCAATTGCAAAGATTTTTCAATAACAATAAATTACTGAATAATAAACAGTTCGGTTTTACAAGGGGTCGTTCAACTACCGATGCCGGAGTTGAACTTTTAGGACATATTTATAGTGCATGGGAGGACAAATGCGATGCTTTGGGCATCTTTTGTGATTTGTCCAAGGCATTCGATTGTGTTCTTCATGAAACCTTAATCAGGAAACTTCACCACTACGGAATCCGGAACGCCTCTCTGGATCTTCTCACTTCTTACTTGAGTGATAGGATTCAGAGAGTTGATGTTAACGGGAAAAGGTCACCCGGATCTGTAGTAAGAATGGGGGTCCCACAGGGCTCAATACTTGGACCATTTTTATTTACTATTTATATCAATGACTTGCCTTACCTCATAAAGGACGAACATGATATAGTGTTGTTTGCAGATGACACTTCACTTTTATTTAAACTCAAACGTCAACAGCTGGTTACTGACAGTATAAATAGTGCCCTCGCAAAAGTAGTTAGCTGGTTTAATGTTAATAATCTACTTCTTAACGAAAAAAAAACGAAATGTATTAAGTTTACGATACCAAATGTTAGACAAGTAGAAACTCGTGTTCTCATAAAGGCTGAAGAGTTAAAACCCGAAAATTCCACTGTATTCTTAGGCATAACTTTGGATGCCAAGCTTCAATGGGGCCCCCATATAGATAAATTGTCAAAAAAGCTTAGCTCTGCAGCATACGCCGTTAGGAAAATTCGTGATTTAACTGATTTAGAGACAGCCCGTTTAGTTTACTTTAGTTATTTTCATAGTGTGATGTCATACGGTATTCTGTTGTGGGGAAATGCCGCCGATATTCAGACAATTTTTATTTGACAAAAAAGGGCAATTCGTTTCATTTATAAATTAAGTCCCAGACACTCCCTCAGAGACAAGTTTAAAGAGATTAATATAATGACTGTGCCTTCTCAGTACATTTATGATAATCTTTTGTATGCACATAAAAATATTAATCTGTTTAAAAAATACAGTGATATCCATAACATAAATACTAGGAACAAACACAAATTTGTTGTTCCTACAACAAGGCTCAAGAAAATAGGTGGCTCGTTTAGATGCCAATGTATACGTTTTTATAATAAACTTCCTAGCCACATTCAAGAACTAAGCATTAATAAATTCAAATCTTTTATAAAGCTAAAACTATGCCAGAAAGCCTATTATACTGTAAAAGACTATATTGAGGACAAAGAAGCTTGGGATTGAGCTGCTCCAATAGGTCTAGACAGTGAATGTTGTTTATTTTTTATTTTTTGCTGATTTACACTTTTTTTTTTTTCTCTTTCTAAATATCTATTTATATACAGAATGACATGAACATTTACTGTTTAAAGTCTTATATTATTTTAATTATTGTGAATGTGAGGACTATGTGGGTCATTGTTTCCGTTTTAATCATGGTCTGGCACTTTGAGTGGTTTATGCGGTCTACACAAATGTCCTGTCCTTGGTATTACTCG
This sequence comes from Eremobia ochroleuca, assembly GCA_949629135.1. Classification (NCBI taxonomy): domain Eukaryota; kingdom Metazoa; phylum Arthropoda; class Insecta; order Lepidoptera; family Noctuidae; genus Eremobia; species Eremobia ochroleuca. The sequence goes on along the minus strand of OX451395.1, from coordinate 11,811,030 downwards.
TCGAATCGTTGAGCTCCTTAAGTTCTGAGTTGAGCTGCACGGTTACTGACGAATGCGTGCCCCGACTGCACAGGTCCACTCAATCTGTGTGGTTCTTTCCTCAAAAGACCACTTCAGACACCAATCTACATAGTCCTCAAAGATCAAAGATTATTTCCGGATTTTTATATACACATTGACATTGATGAATATTATATAAACAATGACATGGATATTTACTTTGTAAAGTATCTTATTTTTATTATTATTATTATTGTGAGTGTGAAGACTATGTGGGTCATTTCTTTTTTCTGTTTTCCTTCTTAGTTAGTTTTAATCATGACCTGGCAGTTTGAGTAATTTATGCGGCCTACCCAAATGTCCTTTCATTGGTATTGTTCGTCGAATCGTAAAGCTCCTCAAGTTCTGAGTTGAGCTGCACGATTTTTGACAAATGCGTGCACTGACTGGACAGGTCCTCTCAATCTGTGTGGTTCTTTACTCAAAAGACCATTTCAGACACCAATCTACATGGTCTTCACATGATCTGACCAAGATTATGTCTGGACTTTAAAAGAGACTGTGACCTCTGAGTTTGTTTCGGCCTTTCTTCTCAGAGTAGTCAGATAGGAAACGCCGACCTCATCTAGTTTAAAAAAAAATGTGATTGACATGTAAAAGTGTTTGTACAAACCTACTTACAGAAAATAAATCATTTATCATTTATCATTTATCATTTATCATTTGGCACCCTTTCGGTATGAAACCTTAAAAATGCTTTTTACAAGTGAGTAGGATATTTTTACGTGCCAGTGTCTCCCGCTCAGGGACGACGTGGGTTTACTTTAGAACTATTTTACAAACTGAAATTTCAGTGTTTCTCCAACGACTTTCAATATCGAGAGATGCAGCCGATGTATTCTGTAAAAAAAAAAACACCGTGAATACTTAGGTGAATTGAGCTTGGACTAAGCTGTCATTCCACCTGACGCTAAGCATAAGGCAGGTTCAGTGTTGACAGCTCACTTCACGCTCACTTCATCTAAGTTTTCACGGTGAGTTTTTTAGAGAATACCACTACAGAATTCGACATTTCACCGACAGATAAATTATCTTGTACTGGAACTCATATTTCAATGGTAAGTCTTCGCTTACATCACACACCACATTATTCGTAAGTATAAAAAACTGAATAAAAAAGTTATTTGAATCTATTGCAATAGAATTTGCACAACACCGACTATACCGATCCACGATTTAAAAATACAGATGGTTACTTACATTTAGTCGAAAAAGTTTCGGGAATGGATGATTTGTTTATGGTTCCAAATTCAATATTTTTTTTTGTTGTTTTTAGATTGGCACAAATGTTTTCCATTTTGGCGCGGAGTTTGAGTTACATCTGTTATTTTGATTAAATACAATGCTGTTTTAGTTATATCATATCTATTGTGTATTGCGAATTTCATAATAGACAAAAACATCGAACAAAGAGTTTGTCTTAAATTTTGCATCGCCAATGAAATTTCGTGTTCGGAGTCGCTGAAAATGTTACAAAAGGCTTACGGTGAATCTACATTATCAAAAACACGTGCTATACAGCGTTCAAAAGCGGTCGAGATGTGATGGAAGATTTGCCTCGCTTTGGTAGGCCATCAACGTCTGCAACTGAAGTTAACATCGCAAAAGTGAAAGAAATGCTGACTGAAAATCCTCATTCAAGTTTGAGAGAGATAGGCGCTGAACTTTCTGTGTCTCAAGAGTCGGTCCGTACCATTTTAAATAATCACTTGGGTATGAAACATGTTGCCGCTCGGCTAGTCCCAAAACTCAATCGCATAAGAGTCGCTGAGGACATGCAAGAACGAGTCAATTCCAACCCAACATTGATGAGGTTTACGAGTTTGACATGCAAACTAGTCAACAAACTAAACTAAAACTCGGAGTGGCGCCTTCCAACTGAACCGAAACCGACGAATTTTTGGCCAAAAACTCAACAACTACCATGGAGCAACCACCTTATTCAATAGATACGGCTCCAGCCGACTTCTTCCTTTTTCCTAAACACAAATTACCACTTCATGGCATCCGTTTTCATTCGGTAGAAGACATAAAAGAGAATTCGTGGCGAGAACTGAACTCAATTCCGGAAAAAGCGTTTAAAAATGTTTTGATGATTGGATTATTCGTTGGCGTAAGTGTTTCTGAAGGAGCATACTTTCAAGGTGATAAAAAAAATTTGGATGAATAACTAACATTTTGTGTATTATTGATCTTTCCCCGGTACTTTCTTGACAGAGTAGTATAACTTTTGTTGGATTCTAACTACAGTTAACCACCTCGCCACGTTAAAATTCGTGAATAAGCTGCATTAGTTCAGCTTGCAACTACAAGGTGTAACTTAAATAACGCAAAACCTCATAAGGGGTCATTGTACTCATCATCATGAACAACTTTTACTATGGGACCAAACCTGAAATCGCGAAAAAAAAAATCAGCTGTTCCCTACATTTTGACGAGTTATGCGAACATAAATCTAGGGAACGCATGATTTTTTTTTCGTGATTTCACGGTACAGTGACGCCTTAAGAGATTGTGCTTTATTTAAGTAACGCCTTGTATATAGTAAAATATACTGAAAACCAACATATCTCAAAACAAAAAAATACAATAGCTAAGTGCTAAGTCTAAAATAAGAAGTTTCTTTATAGCAACCTAATAAACTCATAAAAAGTGTTTGATTGATTAACTAATTTAATTGAAATTGAGTTCTTGTGTCTAGGACATTTTCAGACACAATAATTCAATTTCCGTACAAAATTGCTTACGTAGACTTTTACCAATGTACACTATTAAATTCAGCTACTGTTTCAAACAATAAAGGAAAGCGTCGAACTTTAGGAGTTTTTAATTCCTTTAGTCCAAGACTGACTTTCTTAAAAGCCAGGACTAGATGTTTAAAAACTTTGTATCTGCTTAATACTGCCAGAAACGACACCATTAAAGATTGGCTGGGTGAAGAGAAACTAAAGAAAATACATCAGTCAGGTAAATTAGCAGTTGAAAACTTCAAAGAATACCTGTTTTACCTGGTTACAATGTATTATTTTCTTGAAAGTACAATTTTTCAAGCCATCTATTTCAATAAAACTCAAATTATCAACGCCGGGATCAACTCATCTTCTTTGAGGGCTCTTGATCCGTTTCATAATATTTCGCGTAATATTCTGAGTGATTGCAGGAATATTGTAATATCTTCAGATCTTGTAGCGATGAACATTGGAAGTAATAACCGTATAATTTGTTACGTTGGGTATTTCATAATTTTGTTAAATTGTTAAAAGTACCCAACAAACCAAATTGTAAAAGGCAAATTCAAATTAATTACCATTTTAAATTAAATTGAATTGCGTGCACAAATAAAACAAATAACGAATAAGCAAATATTTAGCATTTTGCGGATGCAAAACAAAATGCTTATATTAAATAGGTAGTTACTGTTCGTATGCTACACATAATAGAAGCACAACCACATGCCGTCATAAAAACACAAGTAAGTTCATCATATACAAGGTGTAACTTAAATAACGCACAACCTCTTAAGGGGTCATTGTACTCATCATTATGAACAACTTTTACTACCAAACCGACCAAACCGGAAATCGCGAAAAAAAAATCAGCTGTTCCCTACATTTTGACGAGTTATGCGAAAATAAATGTAGGAAACAGCTGATTTATTTTCGCGATTTCAGGTTTGGTCCCATAGTAAATGTTGTTCATAATGATAAGTACAATGACCCCTTAAGAGGTTGTGCGTTATTTAAGTTACACCTTGTATTCAAGCCCCGCTCAACTTGTCTTCAAGAAAGGATATCCGTCCGGATTGAGCGCAAAATTCAACACAACCGCGTGAAGTCACGTGCTGCGATAACTTGCTCCAGAACCCTGTTCTATCACCTATAATTTTGAAACAAGCATCGTCCAACTCCTCAGGCTTTCTAGCTTGGTTCGAGAGATCTTGAGGTTAAACCGTACCTTGTTAAAACTGCTTACTTGAACCATCCGACTTATTCAAGTGAACAGGGGTTTAATGTTCGTATCTTATGGTGGGTTCACACGATACAGACTTTCATACAGACTACAGACTTTCATACAGACTTCTATAGAATTTTCTCTGTGCAACTAAGCAGTACAGACAAAATGTCGGTGTGATAAAAAGTCGCACAGACAAAATTCTATAGAAGTCTGTATGAAAGTCTGTATCGTGTGGACCCACCATTATACTGAGAATAGCTTGTACCAGCGACTTCGTTCGCGTGAAATTTTTTGTTTGACCCACCCCGACGCATCGCATCACCTACCCGCGCTAACACTTCGTTTTCGCTTAGTGTTTTATCTGACTTTTTTCGTTTTGCTTGGCTCCTAAGGTCATATCGTTATGTTAAAAATATACAACGTGTAACGTTAAATGCGCAAAACCTGAAAATAGTTTGTTCAGAATAACGAGCAGAATTAATTGAACCACTTTTTAATATAGGTCACATTTTTCAAAAAATCTTCATTAAAAACGTTGTGGTGTCTATTTATTAATAGGTCAAGCAACCAATGTCAGAGCGGCGCAGCGGCCCGGTGACGAGTCCTCCCTCGATAAAGCGTCGTCGCAGATGCAAGAAACGATCAGAATGGCCAGTAAAACTAAAACAGCACATAAAACCTTTACAATTTTTTTAATGACTTATTTTCTCTCTGAAATAGGTCAATTGAATTAAAAATCAGTTGGGGTGTCTGAGGTTTTGCGCATTTAACGTTACACGTTGTATAAAATATAGCATTCCTTAAGAATTGGGTTATAAAATACAAAAAGAATTTATCAAATCCGACTGGTAGTTCCGGAGATTTGAAAAAATTATTTGTTTGTTTGTTTGTCTGTAGGGGGTCCTACATGAGTATGTAAGGCTGAGTAGCCTATTGCAGTCCTCTGCTAGACATAGGCGTTTCCCAGGCAGCGCCACCATACCCTATCCTCCGTCTTCCGCATCCATTCTGTCCCAGCCACCTTTTTCACTTTTTAGGGTTCCGTACCCAAAGGGTAAAACGGGACACTATTACTAAGACTTCGCTGTTCGTCTGTTCGTCCGTCCGTCCGTCCGTCTGTCACTAGGCTGTATCTCATGAACCGTGATAGTTAGACAGTTGAAATTTTCACAGATGATGTATTTCTGTTGCTGCTATAACAAGCAATACTAAAAAACAGAATAAAATAAATATTTAAGGGGGCTCCTATACAACAGACATGATTATTTTGCTGTTTTTATAGATAATGGTACGAAACCTTTCGTGCGCGAATCAGACTCGCACTTGGCTGGTTTTTAGGTTTTTATTATCCAAATAACTAATTAAGGTTTCCTGTGCAATAGTCAGCTCAGTGCCGTAGGTAATAGGTAACACGGGCTGGTGTCCGCAACTCCACGTCAATGCGCGTATTTTGCGTACGGAAAAGTATTATGTGTTCGGACTTGAAAAAGGAAAAAATTTTAAAACTGACGAAGATACAAAAACAGTAGCAGAGGTAACGTTCTACAAAACCCCACTTTTTTCGGAAACTCAATGTACTAAATTTACAGCCGAGTAGGTACAGACGCCAGTACATCAAGCTAATACAGTCTATCAAGTTTCTTTAATAGATTTTCAACTTTAACGCTAACGCATAAGGTTGAAAGTTGATTGGGAAAATTTGACAGTTTCGGGTAGCTTGATGTGCTGGCGGCTGTACATACTTACGATACCGAATATCTACGTAAATATTATCTTTTTAGCACACACAATGTCGAGCACCTTTCCGCACTCGACTTACATGTTGAAATGACAAATTCGTAAGCTTTGTTTTCATTCCATTCGAGATCAACATGGAAACATAAGTAAATATGGATACAAAAATAAATCAACATCCGTATGTAAAGCGTTAAGTAAATAAGCAGGTGCCTGGAATATGCTTTGTATCTCCATTTTCGTAGAAAATGCACGTGCATTATATTCGTGCGTTTGGAAGCTTTGAATTTTCGACAGAAAAGAAACAAAACATGACAAAACATCACGTCTTGTTTTCCCGAAGAGTTTGGCAGAGATGTACCCATAGTACACCCCACTTAGTACTTAAGTCTCATGTAAGTTGGGAGGTTATTGCCACAAATCCAGACTCCGGGCTGCTACTGGAAAATTCCTGATGAAGCGCAATTACACTTTGCCCGAACTGGAAACCACGACCTCATGATCCTGCCCTGACCTTTCTTCTAATACCTTGTTAAACGCTCTAATAACTGTGTAGTAAGCTAGTCGCAACATTAAATTAAGTCTAAAAATATTTCTAGATGTCTTCATTTCATGGGAATTTTCAATAATATCTGCAAAATTCATGTTTGTTTGTGTTTGTTTCAGACTAATCATCGACGGACACATGTTTTCGCCGTCGTCAATGAAAGCGGCCTGGTGGCTGGCCACGTTTTTTAGTGTATTTGTAACAGGTACGCATAACGTATAAGTATTATATTGTGTTTACCCATTTTTCCGTTACCGAACCATGTATGAGTATACAGCATGGCACTTTAGTGGCGACATTAATTTAACAAACTGATACAGTTTCGCGTTTTCATTGTAAGAACATATTTTAATTTCATTAAACGATATTATTTTTTTTCAATTTTCCGTAGTAGCCGACAGACTTTGAAGGTCCACTTTTTGACATCAAATCCACCACGTGAAATAGCTTCTTGGAGCAACCTGTACTTAAAGAACTGCAGTGCTATTATGTAAAAGTCTCACCGTGAGAACTTAGGTGAAGTGAGTGGGAAGTGAGCTCTGTCATTCCCTAATGGTAGGGATTGACACTATTAAGTGCTCACTTCCCTTATGATTTCACGATGAGATTTTTACAGAATCGACCGGCTGTAGCGTATTGTTGGGGTCTTTTACCGGTGTCACGGATCATAACATCGCATGAATTAAATTAAAACGAATAACGTGCAAAGAGTAGGCGAGCTGAAAGAAAGACTGCCACCCTCTGTCGGCGTGCGGCGCATTACGAATTATTTATTTATATGTACTTTATTGTACAACACAAAAATACACAACATAAAAAAAATACATCATTATATTATTATTTTATGTTGTTATAATTTTTATGATTACTGGCCACAACTACCCGTGTTTAAAACTAATGTCGCCTCTGTAGGGGCACGTTGTATATAACATCAATATTATGTATAATTTTTGGCCATTTCCAAAAAATGAATGAGTATATACCGTTATAGGTATAAGAAATCTTAACTGCCGATTGCGGTTGGCGGAAGTTAACCTCCGGTAAGAGACAGAAAATAAGAACTCAGTTCCAAGAAAATTATTTCCAAGAAAATATTGTGTTGTGCGCTGGTTCATAGTAAATGTACGAAAGTGATGAATGAGAGTTTTTGCAATGCGTTGCGTTGCGGCCCGACCTAATTTGCGTTAGCCTTTACTCCTCCATACTTTCTTTTCTGCATTACATCATTGCATTCCATTATAATAGGTGGTTATATCATCAGATGTGAGTGGAAATGCCGCCGGCAGGAGACGCCCTAGGAGGACATGTAGTAACCTTATTGGTGATGTTCTTAGGGGTTTGTGGCTCAATAATAGCAGTCGCACGGGTCGATCGATCATGTTAAGCTACGCTTGCCGCGGTTGGTCCGTGGATGGATGACCATCTTTACATACCAAGACCCTTCCGTGCCTCGTAAAGCACGTTAAGCTGTTGGTCCCGGCTATCATTCGTAGATCTTTGACAGTCGTTACGGGTAGTCAGAAGCCCGAAAGTCTCACAACCAGTCTTACCAAGGGGTATCGTATTACCCAGTAACTGGGTTGTGGAGGTCAGATAGGCAGTCGCTACATGTAAAATACTGGTATTCAGCTGCATTTAGTTAGACTCGAAGCCGACACCAACATACATAGTTGGGAAAAGGCTAGGCAGATGATGAATGGTAATGTTCTTCAGAAAGGTCATGTGCGTAGTACTCGCAACCGGGGTAGGTGTATGACCAGATGTATGGACGTAAACGATTCAAAAGGAGTATTTAAAGACGCCCTGGGCGTCGGGAGTCAAGAGCCGACTCCCGGCCATCGTAGGCGCGGGCTTGCGGATGGCGAGCAATGGGCAGTTCGCCGTCCGGTAAGGACCAGGCCCGGGTTGACGGCGCGTTGTGTTCTACGCGCGCCTCAAAGAAATGTCAGTAGTAACTGACGGGGTCCGCCGGGGCCGATGCTTGCCAGGGTCGCGGGTTGTTCGAAAGAGATACCGTGGCCCTTGGCACAGGCAATTGAAGGGACACGGGTGGGTTTTAGTCAGTAAAAGTCTGACAAGCCCTCCCGCTCCGCGGGAGAAGTTATTTGATAATTTCCCGCCCAAAAAAAAAAAAAAAAGTAACAGGTCTCGTTCTGTGGTTACTGCCTACCCCTATGGAAAGAAGGCGTGAGTTTATGTATGTCTGTTTTATTGCATCCACATCCACGTCGTGTTATTTTTTCAACCTATGATTACTAAACAAAGCTTTGAGTATCCTTGCGTCTGGCTCATTTTTTTAATGTCATCATGAGCTTTTCTCATAACTATAACTGGAGCCAATACGATAGAAAAAGATATAAACACTCTTTAAATACTAACATTCCATTTCTAAAAATAAATATTTGAATAAGCGACGAATAACCACTTCATGTAATTCACCTGTATCTCTGCGGGTCTAAGCGCCACAGGACAGTAACTCGTACAGCTACCCCATTGCCCGAGAGAACTATACAAATAAATTCTACGCGGCTAACCTTTACTACATATATGGGACTTAGGCTTAGTGACACTGTTTTTCTTTCTCGTAAATAGTAAGTTTTGTCATGGTCTCGGTGTAGATATTATGCGGCTTTTAGGCCAAAAGTGCCAGAGTTTAGGAGCTACTCATTTTTGGCGAGTGACTTAATTCGTCATACTTATGTCTATGAATAAAATGTTTTACCTCTTCTTCTTCTTCTTCGTATTTAGCCACCACCACTCATCTGTATATTAGTTTTAACCAGAACTCAGCCACGTTGAAAGCGTTAAAATAGGCCTCGCCAAGGTCAGGTGTTGCCATAATTCTATTAATGTAAAACGTTGGAACGTTGCTGAGAAAGGCTTTCCCCAAAAACGTTTTAAATCGCTTAGGTCGCCATTATCTTCAGAGTAACTACCTACTTTACGACCGCACTATTACAGCCTATTTCCGCGATCGCGCTTCACCCATCAAAATAAAATCCAAACTTTATGAAGTCACTTCCTAACCAAAGATCACGTTTCTTCTAAAATCCCGGAATAATATGCTAATGCTTTCGTAAGAAACCTCTCCCGGCCCGCACCTGTTTCGCACAACACTTAGATATTAACCCCTATTAGTAGAGTTTACTTGTTCTTCTAAGTCCGACCGGTGCTCCGTTACATTTTATCCACACTGCTCCACTGTTCGGTTTAAATTAAAAGCCTACCCTTATTTAGAGTGCGCGGCTAATACTCGGTGACTATGCTCTAAATAACTGGGTGCTTAGGTATGACCGCGGTAATGGTTTTTGTTTGAATTAATGTAGATGAATTATTTATCTTATTTTAGACTAAAGTAATTAATTTAGGATTTTATTATTAAATAAAAGTGTTAAAATAATAAGTGTAATAAAAAAATTAAAAACTTTAATAATAGTGTTTCCGAAGAGAATGATTGTGATAAGATTATGAACGAAGAATTGAGTGAAAGGGGAGTAAAGAGCGTGAGAGTTACCAAATGAGCAAGAGGATATTTTTTTTAAGATGGAGACTATACAGATTTGTAGTACGCTAAGGTGAAAGTTAATATATAATAAAAAGAAGAAGTATTTCAAGAATCGGTATTTGATTTTGGATCCTTAACCATACATTTATGATACAAAATGTATTTTTAAATCAGGGCCTATAAAATGTTTTGTTATGAGAAAACAGCAAAGAACATTGCTCTTATGGTAATTTCATACGACGTACGAAAATTTCATTTAAGCTTTAAACATAAATAATAATGATCGCACGGACATTTAAAAATCTCGTAAACATTTTAAAGAGTGGACCTACTTTATACTATTGTATTCTTGATCTTATTTTCCGGCACCACATATGGGCGAAATAAAGAAGGATTCCAAAAATTTAAACTCGGCACTTACAGCGCTTGTTTTGTGACATATATTTTTTGTTGCAAATGTCAAAGCGTTGGAAAGCGCTGAGCGATGAGCGTTGAGAAAACTAGTTTGTTAAAATACAGATAAGAGGGTAAATAATAAAAAGTGTTATCTAACGGGAAGTAAGCTCTGACGGATAACAAAAAAACCTAAGATCCAAACTTGCAAGGAGTTTAAGAGGAAGGTAGTAAAAGAGTTGTAAACAAGTTGCTAATTAAAGTTTAAAGTATACGAGTACAAGATACGTACTTAAAATGTTGTCAACGCTAAGACGTAGAACTTAACTGCACAAAAACTTTAGACTATCTTCATGACAATCCTTGGTTAGGGCAGATCTAGGAAGAACTTACAAAGATGTATTTAATTTTTTCAACATATTAAACGAAAATAAATGGAGAATTCATAACTTAAAGGAAAATTTTGCAAAAGTGTGTGGGGGAGAACTTTGCCTTTTGCTTTTTTTTTTTTTTTGTGGGACAATACGGGGTGGCAGTGACGTCGATTTGGCATGATAAAATAATTAGTCAGCTTTTTTTCTTAAATACCGACTAAAAATTTCTACGCTAGGCGTCTAGACTCTTTTTGGGGTTCCGGGATAAAAAGGAACCCTATTACTCCCACTCTGCTGTCCGTCCGTCCGTCCTTCTGTCTGTATCTCATGAACCGTGATAGTTAGACAGTTGAAAGTTTCATAGATGATGTATTTCTGTTGCCGCTATAACAACAAATACTAAAAAAACTTCTGTTTTTTAGTATTTGTTGTTGCATGTCTGTTGTATGGGAGTCCCCTTAAATATTTATTTTAAGAATAAAATAAATATTTAAGGGGACTCCCATACAACAGACATGATTTTTTTGCCGTTGTTATAGATAATGGTACGGAACCCTTCGTGCGCGAATCCGACGCGCGCTAGTCCGGTTTTTTTTTTTAAACTGACTAACAATTTCTACGCTAGAGGTGTTTTACTGAATTCATAGTTACAGTTTGCGCATCGATATCCCTCCCGAGTCCCCACCCTGTATACTCGTAGATAGAATATAAAAAAAAGGAAAACAAACTTGTCTGTTTAGTAAAAGATTTTTGAAATAGATAGGTACGTAAAAAAAAATACGTAAATAATGTTTAATTTGGTGAGACTATTCATTTTGAAATTGCTTTCTAAACTTTAAACAATTACATTAATCCCAATGTCAAACTGATAAATAACTAACATTGAAAACGCTAGAGGGTGCTCAGAGCACTTTAACCAAAATTATTTTTCGTTTCGCGACATCGACAATATAATCACGAGCATTAAACTGTCGATGTTGCGAAACGAAAAATAATTTATTAATAATTAAATGATAATTTATTAGAAAACTGCTTGAGATAGATTAATTACCTAGTTGTAACAAGATCTTTTGATAAAATTAATAATAAAGTGGGATTGTGAGAGTCGAAACTTCTCAAAAAGTTAATTAGCCAATAGTTTGGTTATTGTGTTACTATTTACACTAGGTACTAAATTAAAAGACTAATTATATAAATGTATACAAAAACAAAACGATATTTAGGCGTTGAAGTACCTACTCGTCCGCATCGCTGTCATCTGGAAACGTGCCCAGAAGACTGCATTCATTATAACTGACTGTGTACTTACATTGGCTGGTATACACTACTTACCACAACCTCATCACTTTCTACCACCTACCACCTCTTACTACCACCAACCACCACTTACTACTACTCACCACTTGCTCGGAAATTATCCCACGGGAAAGAATAGATCTATCCGTGTGCCAGATTTCCGAATTCGATTTTCAGATCCAAATCCGTTCAGCCGTATTGCGCCAATCCGGAACATACATCCAGACAAACGGAAAAATTCTTCGTTACTATTTTATTATTTGTAATAGGCCGAAATAGGTTATATGCTGTAATGTTTATTCTTTGCTTCTAAAATCCCAATATTTCAACAATTGCAGGTGAGATGCCGATCCAGTCGGAGCTGGAACCTGAGTTTCTTCAGGCTCTGGAGAACCACACAGTCACACAAGGACGGGACGTACACTTTACGTGTGTCGTCAACCATCTATCTAATTATAGGGTGAGTACAATGGTTTTCACAACACTGGCTTCCTGATTGGAAAATCGAGATGATTACCAGTATTTTATTTGGGGACATTGCCTATTTGACCCGAGGGGCTTGTGGCTAAGTAATAACAGCCGCACGGGTCGATCGATCAGGTTAAGCTACGCTTGCCGCGGTTGGTCCGTGGATGGGTTGCCATCTTCACATACCAAGACCCCTCCGTGCCTCGGAAAGCACGTTAAGCAGTTGGTCCCGGCTGTCATTCGTGGATTTTTGACAGTCGTTACGGGTCGTCAGTAGCCCGAAAGTCTGACAACCAGTTTTACCAAGGTGTATCGTACTACCCAGTAACTGGGTTGTGGAGGTCAAATAGGCAGTCGCTCCACATAAAATACTGGTATTCAGCTGCATCCGGTTAGACTGGAAGCCGACCCCAACATAGTTGGGAAAAGGCTAGGCAGATGACATCGCCTATCTGACCCACAATCCTGTTACTGGGTAACTCGATATCCCTTAGTAAGACTAGTTGTCCGACTTTTCAGAGTTCTGCTATAGTCAATCATCTTCCATAGTAACAAAATTTAATTTTTTTATGTTAACAAACTCGTATTCACTAAATTTCACACCATAAGTACTGTAGCACCATAAGTACTGTAGCACCATAAGTACTGTAGCACCATAAGTACTGTAGCACCATAAGTACTGTAGCACCATAAGTACTGTAGCACCATAAGTACTGTAGCACCATAAGTACTGTAGCACCATAAGTACTGTAGCACCATAAGTACTATAGCACCATAAGTACTGTAGCACCATAAGTACTGTAGCACCATAAGTACTGTAGCACCATAAGTACTGTAGCACCATAAGTACTGTAGCACCATAAGTACTGTAGCACCATAAGTACTGTAGCACCATAAGTACTGTAGCACCATAAGTACTGTAGCACCATAAGTACTGTAGCACCATAAGTACTGTAGCACCATAAGTACTGTAGCACCATAAGTACTGTAGCACCATAAGTACTGTAGCACCATAAGTACTGTAGCACCATAAGTGTATATTTGTACTGCCCTAATTGAATAACACGCTATCAAGTAAAATCTGAATCATTTTGAAAGATATTGCTAGCCCATTGCTTCATATGTTAGAAAAACGTGTCTGCTCAACAACGTTCATAACGCAATGAATGTTGTTGAACCATCAAAATGAAAGCTATTCCTACTGAAAATATCGCAATCACGGGTACGTATTAAAATCCCGAAATTCATAATAACTATGACTGAAATCATAATCTGCCGAGCCTTTTCTCAACTATGTTGAGGTCGGCTTCCAGTCTAACTGGATGCAGCTGAATACCAGTATTTTATACATGGAGCGACTGCCTATCTGACCTCCACAACCCAGTTACTGGGTAATACGGTACCCCTAGGTAAGACTGGTTGTCAGATTTTTGGGCATCTGACTACCCGTAACGACAGTCAGAGATCTACGAATGACAGCCGGGCCCAACGGCTTAACGTGCTTTTCGAGGCACGGAGGGGTCTCGGTATGTAAAGATGGTCACCCATCCACAGACCAACCGCAGCAAGCGTAGCTTAACATGATCGATCGACCTGTGCGGCTGTTATTATTTAGCCACGGGCCCCTCTCGCGGCTGTTATTATTTAGCCACGGGCCCCTCTCTCCAACTATGACTGAAATACCGACGTCCAAAACAACGAAAATCAAAATACCGAAAGTTTTAAATGCCGATAGCCGTTATATAGAAACAAAATACCGATGTCCAAATGCCCGAAAGAATGAAACCCCGAATGGACGAAATCCCGGACCCGTCATCTGAAATCATTAGGCCTATCGTTTAAAATATATAATATTGATACCATCTTTATGGTTAGCACCCCTATTCAAAGCAATCCGACTCGGATGGGTTATATTAGGTTAGAAGGTTAATCCTTTACCGCATAGGAAACCATATATGGTTTGACATGTTTACAGTTTATTTTACTCTAAAAAAATATAAAAAACTAGCGTATAAATCCTAATGGGGTTTGTTTTTCACATCATTAGCTATAATAAAACACAACTATTTTGTCTATCATCACATACCACTTGGAAATAAAAAAAAAATAAAAAAAAAAAAAATACACTAAAATTAATTCTGAAGCTTTAATAAAGACATTAACATAAAAAAAAAAAATTGTCACTTATTTAATATATCATGCAGTAAAGGGTTAAGGCGGGAGTGGCGTGATAGAAACGAAACCCTGCAAAACCGACTCCACGTAGTCTTGTCTGCCCTACCCATAGGGCGGCCCGCGAGTTGAGGAGCAGCGAAGCCGCGGTGGTGAGCGTGTAACCATCTGCGACGATAAAACTCGCATGGGACCACCGGAGCCCCGCAGCGTGACCGAAACCATTGTGTTTTTTACTAGGCGTTTTATCATATTAGATTAAATAGGTTTTATGTCTTTTGAGTGGTATATCAAACGATTTTATATTTAATGTATGTTATGCTTATAAAAATCAGTTCAATCAATCAATCAACTCAGCCTATCGCAGTCCACTGCTGGACATAGGCCACTCCCAGACTGCGCCACAACATCCTGTCCTCCGCCTTCCGCATCCATTCTAACCCAGCTACCTTCTTTAGGTAAAAAATAAAAAATCAGTTACTTTAAAATTATATCAATCGTTTATTATATTAACTGATAATTATATTAAATAAAATTATAGATTCAGTTATTATATCTTGCAAATATTAGAGATTTTGTAATTATATCATATATTACTTACCTTACCTATTATGTTAAGCTCGTTTTTTATCATTGTCTTAGAGATTTTGGGCTTTGGGATGTAATTTAGGATTTTGAACTTGGGGATATGGATATTCTGGATTTTAAACTTCGGGATATGGATCTTCGGGAAATTAAGCTTTCGGGCAAATGAACTTTCGGGATTTAAAACTTTCGACCAAACAATCATTCGGCGTTTAATTTTTCGGGATTTCTTCCATAGGTATTTTAAAATACGGTCTTTTAAATTTCGCTATTGTAATACGTACCCGTTTTAGAGATAAAGACTAATCCATATTTAGAATATGAATTCTGCTCGATTAACTGACAGCCCCCGTCTTGAACAAAATAAGTCATTTAATTTCTAGGCATAATTACAAGATAATTATAACTCATTTCGCATTCTGTTAATACGATCCCACAGTACCTATTTATAATGACAAGCTTTGCGAGGAAACATTTAGATTTGAGCACGATGAAAGTTATCCCAGGACGATTTATGCGTATATCAAAATTTGCAATACGAGTAGCAGCATTTACTTTGAACTTGTTTAACCAATCCCAACGCTTTAGTCAAACACAAGTATGAACGTACAATATTAACATCGAGCACTCTGTGGTGCAGACTTGTGGTATATTATATATAGGTAGCTAAACAATTTGTAAGTAGATGAGGTACTTAGGGGTTGAAAAGTCATTTAATACAAGTAACGTAATAACATTAAAAATGTTACCAAAATTATGTATTTATGTGCCTGTTGTCGAGTGTTCCTATTGATAAGAAGGCCTTCAATAAGAATACTTCTACTTCGAGTAAGTTCTCTTTTTGCTGTTTTTTTTTTTTATATCGAGAAAAACATTCTTCGAATTCTTAGAGCAGGGGCTTAGAACATTTTCTGTAGGAAAAATATCGGCTCTTTTGCATATGTATTGGTCCCGTTTACACTATAGCGGTGAATGTATACCTCAAACCTCCTTAATTGTAGGCTACAAAATAACGTTTTGAAGAGTGCATTGTGGCATATCGTTGGTTGAAAGGATTTGACACGGATTCAGAGGAGAAACTCGAATATCTTATAAAATCTCAGAAGGATTATCTTGAAAGGAAAACGGAGTACAAGACGACTGTTTGATGGAATTGTTTCCGAAGTTTCAGAACCAGTTCGTTGTACAGTTTCATAAGGCAATGTTATTTTGCTGAACGTTTTATATCGTTTGTAGAAAGTTAGCTTAAGAGTGCATGCAAAATAATTCAATTAGAAAAAGAACGCGCTTAAGATACAATATATAAAATATATTGGAAGATAAAGCTATATTTTTGGCGTGTACTTATTTTTAACGTTTTCTCAGCAAATACAACAGATTTTTTGTCTTTCTTTTTATTTACCTTATTTTAGATATTCATTTAATTTCTTATCAAATTGCTGGCTGGCTAGTAATACAAATGAAATTGTGTCTAAGCTAAAACTTACTAAACAAATAGCGAAATATCGAAACGAATGTCTGAAAAGTTATTTATTTACTTAATTTTACGGAATCATACCATTCGAACATCGCAGACTCAGGCGTCTGTGTTTTCATCCGTCACAGATGTCTATCCCTCTAAAAGCTTCTTACTACAAGTCAAAATTAACAACCTCTTAACTGAAAATTTCGAGACCTTTTGGTAAAATAGCAGCAGCTTTACATCGTTGCACTAATTAAAATAAAAGAAATATTTTATCAGTACGTAGGTCACTCGGTAAGTCCTGTCGTTCGACACTATTATTACAATCTAATAGTTTAATTTCATACCTACGTGTAGTACACGCTTACGCATGTTTATATGTCAAAACCTGTCAGTAGCCGCTTAGTAATTCGTGAGTAAACACGATGTGAAAGTATGAGTATGGCATCACTTACGAAAACTCAAATTCGTGCGATAATTCTTTACAATTCTCGACGTCAGCTGTTTCGTAAACATCGAGTGCACGATTCATTTCTTATGTCACAATTTCTTCGTGACATAAGAAATGAATCGTGCACTCGGTGGTCCCTCAGGACTGTCGAGCGTTGGCATAAAGAGTTTGAAGGCCGGCCAATCGAAGTGACTATTCCAGAATAAGTGGCTGGATTACATACACTCAAATTGAGGAAACCCTTGGCATTTCTGTATGGGCTGTGAATAATATTCTATATGAACATTTGCATGTCCAGACGCCAGCACATCAAGCTACCCGAAACTGTAAAATTTTCCCAAGCAACTTTGAACCTAACGCTTTAGCGATAAAGTTGAAATCTATTAAAGAAATTTGACAGATTGTAGTAGCTTGATGTGCTGGCGTCTGTACATAAAGTTTGTACATTTTTTGTTTCGCGCAAAGTAACTGACGAGCAAAGAAATTGTCGTGTGAAATGGTGCAAAAAGATGCTTACTAAATTTAAATCCGGGCGTTCTTGAGGTGGCTGGAATTGTGACTGGAGACGAAACTTGGATTTACTATTATGATGAACCAACGAAATCTCAAAGTCGCGTATGGGTCTTTGAAAATACAGATATCCTACCATGCCCAAGATGTCACTATCAGTCAAGAAAAAAATGACTGTAGTTTTTTTTGGTCGTCGCGGCATTTTAGAAACACTTCCTTTAGATACACAACGCACTGTTACTGCAGAGTGGTATATTCAATCGTGCCTTATCCCGCTATTGGGCACACTTAAAGAATTGTGACCAAAAGGCCAATTGCGCACTTGGCTGCTTCACCACGATAATGCACCTGCCCAAAACTGAAAACTGCAGAGTTTCTGGCGTCTTCCGGTATTGGCCTGTTAGATCACCCACCCTACAGTCCTGATCTAGCGCCCTGCCACTTCACACTCTTTCCATACGTGAAGAGCCTTATAAAAGGACGCAAGTTTTCTCCAGACGATGAGATTTTGCCTGCCTGGGAAGAATGTTGTACTTCCATCCTGAATGTTGTCTTTCCATCTCTGGTTTTATAACTGGTTCGAGCGTATGAATAAGTGTGTGTTAAGTCACGGCGGATATTTTGAAAAACAATAAAATTTAATAGTAGAACGACAGGATTTACCAAGTGACCTACGTATATCTATCTGATCTACGTATGTCTAAGTACCTTGGAATCATAAAGAGAAAAGCCTCAATAGGCTTATAAGAGGCAAATTTCTAACAAAAACCCACGTGCACCAGATGACAAGCCGAGCATGAAATAAGTGCTCTATACTCCGCTGCATTCAACTGAAAAGTACACTTCATCCATCATAAAGTTTGTAATCTATGAAGGATTTTGCTCTCTACACTCGGAGAAATCATGTTCTTTGGCAGACGAAAAAAGACTGAAATAACTGTTTTTGACGAGAGAAAAGATAACACTTTATTACATTGTCATAAAAATACTGCCCTTTCATTTAAGTTAGTTCACTTTTCTTTTTTTCAAAACTATTCATATCACTGGTTATTTAATTTCAAGTAGTAATAAATCACAGCAACTTTAGCTAGGTACGTTTTTCAATGTAGGGCGTTAATAAATGCTTACACGGATAAAAAAGCTTTGCGCTACCCGTAAATATGGTTACTTTTTTAAAACAAAACGTCTTGCTTTAAACTTTACGCATTCATTTTGTTTCTTTGACATTATAGTTGCGGTTCTACCTCACTGCGCGCGGGAATGCTCAAACAATACAATCTAATTTAAGATAAATGTTTAATTATTGTCCCATTTTTCTTGATTAATACATTATTAAACTAAAAACTGTTTCATTTTTCTATACTGTTGGTATTTGATAAATCAGCACTATTCATTCTAGACTCCTCTTAACGAATCTCAAACATAAATGGTAAAAAACATTAAAAAAAAAAAAAAACAACCGACTTCCAAAAAAACACTACAAAGCGAAAAATAACTTTAATTGTGGAAGTCGGTGTCGGTGGTTCCGCATTTTCATTTTTTGATACTGACTTCCGAAATCAAAATTATTTTTCACTTCTTAGTGTTTTTTTGGAAGTCGGTTGTTTTTTTTTAAACTTTTTATTTTCCACTTTTTAGTTATAATATAAGTTATGCCAGAATTTACTTGCAAGATTAGAGGTACCCCAATAACAACTTTGGCAGAAATGAGGGTGTCGTACACCCTGGTGGTATACTGAACACATCTGCGTACTGCATCTGCGTTTATAGGGTACAGACGTGATGTTATGTTGAGCGATTGCGTAAACAATGCATACATATGCGATAGCAGCAATCGCGGTTGTTTTATTGGTATTTATTGAAGAGTTCCGTTGTCTGTCTCCAAAACTCATCACCAGATCTTTACGAAATTTAAACCATTTTGGGATAAACCTCTATAGAACAAAAAAATAATTTGGCAAATCCGTCATTATGACGGAGTTATGCCCGAACATACATAAATAAAACCTCCTCCTTTTTGAAGTCGGTTAAAAAAAACAACTTTATACGTTAATAATAAATAAAGTTTAAAAAATAGACGAGTTCTGTGTGATCTAGAGTCTCAGAATCACAGTGTCTTGTAATACAAATGGCCACTACCCAACACTGGCCAGCCATAATATGATGTTATTTAAACTATAAGTGTCATCGAACGTTATCTGTCACACAGCATGAACTATAGGCACAAGTAGAGTACAGCGAATGCCAACATTCATCTTAATAGACGAATGATTAAGTGCCTCAGTTAACTGCTCCAGGTGTTTAGTTACCTGTAAAATTGGTTACATAAATATTATAAATGGTTACTCTTTAGTGGTCTCAGAAATGGAAGTTGACTCTGTTCATTTATGTATTTTCTTTACTGTTATAGATGACGACATAACTACTTAGATATATAGGATGACAGGGTCATAGACCCGCAAAGCCGAACACACCGGTGTACATCTCCCGCCTACACTACACCACTTAGGGCCCTTTCCCACGGCAAGATCCCGTTTTTTACAGGCACGGTTTTTTGCAGGATCCCGCTTAGTAGTGTACGTGTTGAAATATACATATTCACACAAGCATCCGGTTTCCAGTACCCGGTAAACAGGATGTTTGTGTGAATATATGTATTTAAACACGTACACTACTAAACAGGATCCTGCAAGAAACCGTACCTGCAAAAAAGGGACCATGCCGTGGGAAAGGGCCCTAAGGCGGAGGACATCGAGGAGTACATGCGCCAGAAAACTAGGTACACGCCGAGGGTGCAGTTATTGGAGTCGCACCGCAACGTCAACTTCAAGGCGTTCGCGGTGCGCGTACCGAATTGTTATCGGCCCGTCGTAATGGAAGAAGTCTTCTGGCCGCAAGCCGTGGTGTTCCGTCGCTTCCGCGGACAAGTACCACAGAACAGCACAAGAGCAAGCTAGTGAAGTACTATTTTATAGTAAAAATGTGTATGTTTAGGTTGAGGTATTTATCTATGGGCCTGCGTCGCCTGAAATAAATAAATAAATATGTATAAATAAATAGACGCACAATCTGTTTTCATTCAGTTCATGATTCTGGACTCCCTTGTGTTGAAATTTTTCGTCGGTAATTTTTTTTTTAATAACCGCCAAAAAGTTTCAACGCTAGGGTGTCCAGAATCATATACGGAATACACGGTAAGAGTTTGCACGTCAATCCTGCCACCCTGTATACATTATCACACACATCATTCCTGTTTATACCGAAGGATCAGACAGAGGTATAGGTGCACCCACATTACGCCATTTATGTTCTAGTATGATAAAAATTAAAACAACTTTAAACTACACCGTTGATGTATTTACGATTTGAGTCCATCACGAGGTTTAGTAAGGCCATGTGAGTAAAACGCTTCTTTTCAAGTGTATCCTCAACTTTATAAATTCAGCAAATTTATAATGTTGAAAATCAACTACCACAACTAACATTAAAAAAATCTCGTGTTTTACGACTGCAAGTTGGCGTGTAAGCACCGACTGTAATAAACGATGCATACTTTATTTGATTACAATGCAAATCAGAGCGTGTAAGGGTAACGTAGATGTTAGTTATAAAAAATTGTTGTTACTGTGTAAGACATTTTTGTTTTCGGTACGGTCAGGGAAATTAATAAACAAATTGACACCCTAAGCCAATTTTTCGGGTTATATACATTTTATACAACTATCAAGAATGATAGTTTCAATATACGAACAATTTATGTTGGTAGTCAATTTGCTTAACAATTTGTTTCCTTCATCATTTACTTTGACTAAAGAAAGAAAGAGAGAAATAAAAATATTTCATTTGGTACACGCGCAAGAACTAGGCACTTTACCTATGGTGATGTTTTGCCCATTTGATAAATCACTTTTATACTAAAATTCAACGTAATTGATCTTGTCCTACTAAATTCACTTCTTTGAAGACGAAAATAGAGTTCTTGGAACAATTTGTCTTTCCTTGGCAGCTTTAGCTTTTTCTCTTGGTTACAACCATATGTGACGTAAAACGAATTTCTGAACACTCCCAATTACTAACACAAAGGGATTCTTCATTCTTCTCACCCACTTTCCTTACCCGTACAAAAACATCCTTTGTATCTCCATATCTTATACTGAAAAACCAAATATTTCTGTTCCTCATAAAAGAAATAAAATTGTCGAGAAGATACTTCGGAATAACACCATTTTGTTGAACTTGAAACGTGTTGGAGTGAATCAAAATGATGAAGAACCAGCTTCTGGCACTCGGAAATACTGTACCTTCCGATTAGTGAAAGAATTTTCTTGCTGAACTCGAACAGAACAGAACAGGCCGAGGTGCCACATGCTTGCGGGAAGCCTATGTCCGGTATTGGACGTCTTTGGGCTGAAATGTTCTCTCAGATGCTAATCATTATTACCTACTGGGTATAAAAGTTTGGGTAAATTCACGCCCATAAAGGTAATTTCTTGCTCAATTCAATTTACAAGAATTATAACTAACTCGTAATTAGTTACGAAGTTACACTAATTCTGTAATAAAATTCCACATCCTTGAGAAGTTGGAACTCTATTTGTAAGACTATAATTCTGTTCAATTTCGCAACAACGTACTTACCCTACAACGTTAACTTCGAACAATTTACAACCTGCACCCATGTTAAATCTTGATTATTATAACAACACATAGGTACAAAATCTTACTTATTTCTCTATTTTCTCCACCAACCTTAGATCCTAGACCAGCTAATCCCTTTATAGACGCAGCATTGTTTAACATTAAAAGCGCGAGAATACTCTTTTTCTCGTTTTGTCAAAATTTGTCTACGATTCTGACGTCATTCTAGTGCCTAAAATGACCGTAAACTTGAAAAAGGCACTTTGTCATTTCTTTATCTTGCGACAAGAGACCGATGCGATTTAATGTTTACCTACATAAACCAAAATTAGGTTTATAAGTCATGTGGGGATTAGGTGCTTTAATTTACACGCAAGAATAAATTAACTTTACTGCTAGAGATAATTGCATGAACTTACACACAAGAACTGCAAAACATAAATCGTGTCTATAACTCAAATGTAACAGTATGTAAACATCTAACTATGAAAGCTTGCACGGTAACAAAAAGTGGTAGTTGCGACAAGTGCTCGCTTTCAGCTGGCAGCACTAGCCGCGCTTGCGCTGAAACTCTACGGAAATAATTCTCACAAACAATGAAATTGTTACTAATTTATTTTCCAACCGCAACAAAGCGAGATGTCACATGAAAAATGCTCGGGAGCGGCGTGGATGAGACACCGTGCATTCCTCCCGCGGAACTCTCCACAATTTCATGTGTCTCACCCTCAGTTTTACATTTGCTACGGCGTTTAAGTCACATTAAGTTTCGTCTTCACTGTGAACAATACAAACGATTTAAAACTCACGAGAGCTCCGGGGAAATGCGAGCGATTTATGACATTAATCCTAGATATAAAATGAAATTTCACGCTCGTATGCAACGGTACAGAACCGTTTTGTTTCCTAGACACCCGCTCTAATTGCATTGTTAAATTTAGCTTCCGGGTGTTTCAGATATTCTTGACTTTGATTAAACCTCATATGGCGCGTCTGTTTTATAAATGTGTACTGTGTTCAAGTCAATATGAAGCCAATTCTGTCTGTATTGTCTCGTAGTCAATATTTATACTGCCGCTACAGATTATAAGGAGTCCAATAAGGCTTTGATAGAACTGCGAAATAATGGCAATATTATTTTAGGTGGCGTGGATTAAGTCAGACTCGAAGGCGATTCTGGCGATACACACAAACATGGTTGCGCTGAACCCGCGGCTGAGCGTCACCTACAATAACCACAACACGTGGAAGTTGCACGTCAGCAACGTGCAAGCCAACGACTCTGGCACCTACATGTGCCAAGTCAACACAGACCCTATGAAGAGTCAGGTAAGACACACTTTGTCACCCACTGAGCTTACGTACCTGAGTTTACAAAGTAACAAGTTATTTCGTAGAGAGCGCTCTAAAATTTAAATGTAACATTTGTCAACAAGATAGCATTTGTTTCCTTTTTAAAGCGAACACTGTGAACATTTGTGAAGTTGTTCAACAACAAGAAGTGTTCAATCAAGCAGCGAGTGTTACAAGCACTTATTTCATTTTCCAATAAATTAAAATGGAACACTCTGCAAGGGCGAGTGGACGCCTGATTAAGTGCAGTACAAAAATCGATGATAGTGAACTTACAATAAGATTTTATAGTATAGAGCTTGATATTTTATAAGACTTCCGTTCCACAAGAGGAATGTAAGGAGTCTGTTCTTTTAAGAATTTGATCTGAAGACTGTCTATGAGAATGTTGGAAAGATGGAATTATTTTCTTTTTTTCTGGATTTGCAGAAGTGATGACGTAAATAAAAGGTAGGTATTATAATAGCCTCCTGAAAAAAAAAAAAAAACTAAGTACCGGTTTTTTGATCCGTAGTTAACCAATTAAACGTTATTTGCAATAAATTTATTATTTTATTATTTTTTTTTTTTTTTATAATTGTTAAAATAGTAACTAATGGTTAAATTTTGGCGAAATATGTTTTCATTTTGCCAAAATTTAACGATTAGTTACTATTTTTAACAACTCGTTGAGTTAACTACGGATCAAAAAACCGGCCCTAAGTAAGAATTAAGTGTAACTAAGTAGTTACCTACAGCTACGGCGTCACAGATTATACAGCGCTTTATTTTAATTTTCCAACTCACGGACGAGGATATTACATTTTACATTAAATCCTACATAATCCTATCCAATTATTTAAGTATGTAATTACTACAGAATGTAAGGTGATGAATTTATGTGTTCATCAAATTACGGTGAAATTAATTTTCACCTCGAACTCAATATCAATGTGAAATTAGCCGTCGTTTTGATATTACCTATGTATGTGGCGATTAATTAAAATAAGCGACAATTGCCCAACTTCTGACTGGCGAGAAAAGATCGTGAGTTCGTTTCCGGGATATATTTAAGACAGCCATATCGTGGAAAGGTTAACATGAATAATATGAATACCGATAAGAACCAAGCGCACAGTACAGCCGCAACACACATTACATCACCGTCCACCGTCCGACCATCACATGATCTGACCAAGATTATATCTGGACTTGAAAAGAGACTGTGGGTCTGACTGTGTGATCTGACCTTTCGGCCTTTCTTTTCTGAGTAGTCAGATAGGAAACGCCGACCGCATCTAGCTATTTTTATTTTATTTTTTATAATGTGACGTGTAAAAGTGATTCCAATATCCTATAATTACAGAGTAAACAATCTCATTTCATTTTCATTACGGGCCGCAGCGTAAAAAAGAACCGGCCAAACGCGAGTAGAATTCGCGCACGAATGGTTCCGTACAGCAACAGAAATACATCATCTGTGAAAATTTCAACTGTCTAACTATCACGGCTCATGAGATACAGCCTGGTGACAGACGGACGGACGGACGGACGGACAGCGGAGCGGGAGTAATAGGTTCCTTTTTACCCTTTGGGTACGGAACCCTGAAAAGTGCGGTGCAGCCTGCCCGTAGTTTGCGTTAGTTCATCGAAAATGAACGAAAGTGATGAATCGGAGGATTTTTGCAATGCGTTGCGTTGCTGTGAGGCCCTCTACTTACACCATGGGACCGCACCTTTCTGTTACGAAAATAAAACCTGGGTTTATTCATTTTGTTTATTTTTCATTCCTACAAAACGAAATAATTCACGTAGCGCACACTGTACCCTAATCCATCATTCTCACTCCTCGCTCCACTACTACCAAACAAAAGACGCTACTAATAAAGCCTAACAAGCACAATTATTTTTGTCAGATGGGTCATTTATCCGTGGTGATCCCGCCGGACATAGTGGACAGCGTGACGGAGGGGAGCTCGGCGCAAGAGGGCGGCAGCATAAGATTGACGTGCACCGCAACCGGGGTGCCGCCGCCGACCGTGTTGTGGCGGCGGGAACACAACCGACCTATAGTGTTTAGACATGACGGTGGCCGGGAGAGAAAAGGTGAGTTAACTAGTTTTTAGTTTGTGTACACCAAAAAATTTGTTTGTCAAAGCTGATATCAGAATTTGTCTAAAAGTAGTGATTTTTGAAATTATTGAGATACTGGTGCCTCTTCTCAAAGTGGTGTTACTTTTTACAACGAAAACATATTGTGGTGATGTCTGACTTGTGGGAGTTTGGATAAGTAGTTGCTTAGTATACAGGGTGGACAACCTGTACAGCAAATTTGCAGGGACATCGATCTGTTACCATGGATTCCCTACAAGATTGACCCCCCTAGCGTAGGAGTTTTTAATTGGTTATCACAATAAAAATCAGCTGTTTGTTAGAACAGTGATAGCACTGTCATATATTGATCTACGCGGTCAAAATATAAGGAACAAAAGATTTTTTTTTTGATAACCGACGAAAAATTCAAGGGGGTCAATCATAGGCCGAATTCATGGTTCTGGTTTACTCATCGATGTCCCTGCCAGCTTGTATTGTCTTTTCATCAACAACTTTAAACTATTACGGCTACTGGCTCATTTATTTGAAACGACTTTTTGCCACTTAACAAAATGGCAAAAAATAAAGGCAACGTTTCGCGGTACTTAGATTCGCCTACGGACACTTAAAACTTCAGTGTGGGGGTTTGAAACAGTAATCTTATTAACATTATCGTTTATGGATTGAATTTATCTATATAAATAAATAAAATTGAATTGTCTGTTTGTGGACTTGTGGAAGATGACGAACATGACCGAAATAAATGATGTCGGAAGGTTTTGAAAGCCGAACCCGCGTAACGGGACAAGGCCAGGCCAAAGAAGAAGTGTGTGTTACTTACTTTGCATATGAAAGTATATACGGTACTTATAAAAAAAAAAACTTTTTTCCGGCCTATTATTATCTTCAAAATGGCTGGATCGATTTCGATGAAATTTAGTATAGGGATCAGTTTTTATCGACATACCACGGGTGAAGCCGTCGGTCGTCAATAAATTCATGATAGTGTCAAAATACGCTACGATACTATCCACTTGTTTAGAAGATAAGATAGTAGTAGTGTAAGGGCTGATTCTTCCAACCCCAGATAATTCTATCGGAGGAATAATTTTGAATTTTTGACAGTTCTTCCATACAAAAACTGTCAGACGTCAATTTTATTCGACGAATAAAAAATATCTGTCGATTGAAAAATCAGTCCTTAGAGCTATTTTTCCAACCCCCGATAATTTTATCGGAGGAATAATTTTGAATTTTTTAACGTTCCATACAAAAACGTCAATTTTATTCCACGAATAAAATCTATCTGTAGATTGAAAAATCTGCCCTTAAAGATAATAAAGTCCGATCCGGAGGTAAGATCTTATTAGAAGCGTACGGCAACAGTGTTATCTTCGTGTTCGAGTTTGATTGAAGTTCTGTTGTTGTAAATGTAATTGGCCACTGAGGCTGGGAATGTGTGAAGAGACATCTTTATACAATTTGATGTACGAGAACCGTAGTTTTCACTGCAAACCAACTAAGACAAGACTTTGAATGATAGAATTATAATTGAATTGTTAGATCGAACATTAAATTAGACTCAAATTCCGAGATTGATCTTGACGATATACAACGTGTAACGTTAAATGCGCAAAACGTCAGGCACCCCAACTGACTTTTAATTAAATTGATCTATTTCAGAGAAAAAATAAGTCACTAAAAATTTTTTAAAGGTTTTATGTGCTCTTTTAGTTTTACTGGCCATTCTGATCGTTTCTTGCGTCTGTGACGACGCTTTATTAAGGGAGGAGTCGTCACCGGGCCGCTGCGCCGCGCTGACATTGGCTTGCTTGACCTATTAATAAATAGACACGGCAACATTTTACTGAAGATTTTTTGAAAAATGTGACCTATATTAAAAAGTGGTTCAATTAATTCTGCTTGTTATTCTGATCAAACTATTTTCAGGTTTTGCGCATTTAACGTTACACGTTGTATAGACGATCACATGCCTTACATTCCTTATAGGGTGTACCATCACAACACCGTCTCACAGAAAGAGTAGGCCTGTGTCCCAGCAGTGGGAAGATTACAGACTGATTATGATTTACGATTATGACTGCCTATCTGACCTTCACAACCCAGTTACTGATCATCTATTAAATATATATAATTATATTTTTTTAAACAAAAAAGTAGTAGTAAACTATAGTAAGCTCTAAATTACCGTGATGTAAAATACAAATATAAAAAGGAAAATAATTAATCAGCGGAATCCACATTGATCTAATGAAACATCTATATTGATATCAAATGATAAGCCGTACTGTACATATCACTATATAAATGTACAAATATAAAGTATCATGGGACAGGAAACATAATGTACGACGCATTGATTCCGGAAGCCGTAATTATTCGTTATGTGTTATTAATACGTGTATCTGTCAGTCTGCCACTATAACGTAGTGTTATGTGGGTGCTTACCAGGGTAATATTACGAAACGAATGTTGATGCCAGAATGTTTTTAGTGTTCCGTACCTAAAGGGTAAAGCGGGACCCTATTACTGAGACTCCGCTGTCCGTCCGTCCGTCCGTCCGTCTGTCACCAGGCTGTATCTCTTGAACCGGGACAGTTAGACAGTGGAAATTCTCACAGATGATGTATTTATGTTGCCGCTATAACATCAAATACTCAAAAACAGAATAATACATTTTTAAGGGGGCTCCCATACAACAAACGTGATTTTTTTTGCCGTTTTTATAGATAATGGTATGGAACCCTTCGTGCGCGAATCCGACTCGCAATTTGCCGGTTTTTTTTTTATATGTAGCTTGCATCAGTTTCAATATTAATCGAAGGTTCGAACCCTGACAGGCGCTTTACTTTGTGTAATTTATATCAACACCACTGCTCTTTAAACGCTGAAAGAAAACATCGTAAGGAAACTGGCATATCCTAGAACCAAAAATTCGAAGACATGTGGCATCTACCAACCCGCACTGGGTTCGCTTGATGGATTATGATCCACTCCCTCTCACGGAGAGGAGGCCTGTGTCCCCGCAGTGGGAACATTATAGGCGGATTAAGTATTATTTCAATTAGACTGTTCATCATCATCATAATCATCATTGACTCCCTGCTTGTGATATACCCTATGCTCCAATTAATGATAGATGAATCCATGATTTAACTATTTTTCTATGTTAAACCACATCGACATAAAGATCTACATGGGCATTGCCTTAGATGACAATATAAAACATTAGTTTTAGTATATGCGAAACTCGAAACACGTGTCTAGTATTTTTATGTAAAGAATCTATGTACAAAATTTTAAAACTTTATCATGAAAAATCACAAAGTTATAAACTTTTATGTTACCTGGATGTCCGTACAAAAATATGCTCACACCACGTGGCGCCCCCGCGCGGCCAGCGCCTCCAGCCCGCTGTGCGCCCTCGCCTAGTGCCGCTATGACCGGCCGTGACCTGTGTTGTGCGCATATGATTGTTGCAGACATAGTGCTTAGTGTCACTCGGTGTCCAGCTTGTTACCTTTCTTAAATATTTTTGGGAAAAAATATAACATGGTGTAAACATTATTGGAATCGATTCAGTTACTTATTCTGAACTATATTCAGGCTTATAATATGTATACTAAAAATAATGTTGTATATCTATGTCTCTGCTCTTCTATGAGCATCCAGAATAGGTCATATCTTCATTTTTCTTTGCACTTTTAAAAATTAATTGCTAAGCAAATTGATACCCTACATACATTTTTCGTGTTATAGCCATTTCATAGACCTGTCAAAGGATGACAGTGATGATTAAAATAATGGAGAATTTAAGTTTGTAGTCAATTTTCTCAATAATTAATTTTCGTGACTTTAGATACCTACCATGACTCGTAATGCAGGTTAGTGACTAACATAATCCCCACATAAGTAAAATCCTAGTAGCAGCAATATCATACTTCTAGAAGATTACAAAACACATTCATTCAAACTGAACACAAGTTTCGCCTTATTCAAGATAACGCAGACGCCATAACGGCATGTCTGGTCGGAAGTAATCAACAGTCGGTATTGTGGTGCATAATGAACTGTGCCGGTTCATGGTTCCTCTCGCTACTTCTATATCATATCTACATAATTATCTTTGGGCTAATAACTTTTTGGTGGTATGAGATTGATACACGTACTAAAGCTTGATTTACGCGGTCTGATTTAATTGCCTGTGGTATACCACAAGTAACCACTGAAAATCAGCGCTGTGCTGTGGGTTCCCATAGCACAGCATCATGCTGAGTGAAAGCATTCTTGTCACAGTCATGTTAAAAATTTTGGTTTTGTGCTCGTGATTATAGATGTATTGTGTTTTTATTTTTCTTTATTATTCGAGTTAATTATTTTTTTGTATGCACGTGTTTCTGTGACAAAGGCACCCAATTTTTCTTTTACTTTCTTTCTTTTATGAGTTAAAATAACAATAAAAATTTGCACCGTCTAAAAAGTGTTTATATGATTCAAGTGATTTGTTTCTTCAAATTTATTGTATACTAGCGACCCGCCCCGGCTTCGCACGGGTGCAATGGAGAAACACTGATAATTTTAGAGCCATTATTTCTCGTAAAAAGTATAGGATAAAAAATGCTTATTGTGGGTTATCCCTAAGAGATAGACATATACCATCGCGGACTTTTTTGTAGACCTTTTTAAGGTGTACAATACTGTAGTACATTATTTTGATCTATCTCGACGGGTTCAGCCAGCGTTTACAATGTAAGCGCAAAAAAAAATGTGTTTATTTACGACATCACATTAGAAACCTCTAAAATGATCAGTGTTTCTCTACTATATTATGCATGTATTATACATATAAACCTTCCTTTTGAATCACTCTATCTAGTAAAAAAAACCGCATCAAAATCCGTTGCGGAGTTTTAAAGATCTAAGCATATATAGGGACAGACAGACAGGGAAGCGACTTTGTTTTATACTATGTAGTGACGACAGGCCAGAAACTTACATCGTGTTTGAGGCTTTAGTTAAAGATGTGTCTTTGCAAAACTTTGCTTTGTAAGATCTACCAACATGAATAAATATTTTCCTTTAGTTAAAAGATGCAGTTATTATCTGCTAAGTATCTACACATTTACTTATTATAAACTAAGTTGCTGTTCGGGGTTTTGATGCGGTTTTCACCATAATTTAGAGAATTTATTCCGGAAGGTTTTTATGTATAATATTGTACATTATTATAATGGGTGACCATCTTTACATACCGAGACCCCTCCGTGCCTCGGAAAGCACGTTAAGCCGTTGGTCCCGGCTGTCATTCGTGGATCTTTGACAGTCGCTACGGGTAGTCAGAAGCCCGAAAGTCTGACAACCAGTCTTACCAAGGGGTATCGCATTACCCAGTAACTAGGTTGTGGAGGTCAGATAGGCAGTCGCTCCATGTAAAATACTGGTATTCAGATGCATCCGGTTAGACTGGAAGCCGACCCCAACATAGTTGGGAAAAGGTTAGGCAGATGATGATTGTACATTATTATAAAACCTACATATATTAAAGAAATTTCGACGTTCTGTCAAGTCGGAAAAACCCTGTGAAACAGGAACGGGTCGCTAGTTTAAATTAGAACAGAGTCACAGATAGCGTAGTGCAGTGTCCAAAACCCATGGCTTTGTCAGTTCTTATAAGCATTTTATGTCTCGTTGGTACTTACATTCATATATGTATATAAGATGTCGACCTTTAAACAGAAATTAGGACCAAAATGTAAATTGTAATCACACTAATATTATAAAGGCGACAGTTTGAGTGTGTGTGTGCGTGTTTGTATGTTTGTTACTTCTTCACGCTCAAACGGCTGGACCAATATTGATGAAATTTGGTTTGGTTTGCTTTTTTAATTTGTTTTTTTTTATAACCAGGATTAATACATAGGATAGTTTTTATCCTGATTTTCCCACGGGATCGAAACTTATGCGGGTGAAACCGCGGGGCGCTGCTAGTAATACAATATTATTTATGTGAAAGTGTGTTTGAAGATGTTTGGATGTTTGTTACTCAATCACGTGTAAGCGGTTGAACTGATTTGGGTGAAAATTGGCACATAGATAGACTATTTCCTGGATTACCACATAGGATAATTTTTATGTCGGTAATGTATTGCCTTGGGATAGTAGTTGAAAGTTACTTTTTACGCGGGCGAAGCCACGGGCAGAAGCTAGTGTAAAACATAAAGACACTTCACATAATCAACTCTATTACGTAAACGAAGAAGAGAATGAAAATTACCTCAGGGTTTGTCTCCCTTTTGGTGTAAAGGCAACACGGACTTTTAAGTTTTAGATTAAATTACCAGCTGGGTAATTGCGCAACACACTAACAGTGGGAATGGTTCTTTCATTTTGACAGTTCAACAACATTCATTGCGTTATTTACGTTGTTGAGCAGACACATTTTTCGAACATATGACGTAATGTATTAGCAATATCCTTCAAAATGATTTAGATTTTGATTGAAAATGTGTTACGCAATGAAGGTGCTGCAGTGCTATTCTGTAAAAATCTCACCGTGAGAACTTAGGTGAAGTGAGCTCTGTCATTCCCCAATGCTAGGGATTAACACTATTAAGTGCTCACTTCACTTATGATTTCACGGTGAGATTCTTACAGAATCGACCGGGTGATCGGCTAAAAATGTTAATAGCTTTGTTTGGAATTCTACGAGTATTTGGTGTAACAGCGCAACGAAAACATTATCTACAGTTCTTTGTTAAATATTCATAATTATACTAAACCGTTTGTGTTTCAATTAGCAAATTAAATAATAACTCTGTGAAAAGTCTTTGATAAAAATAAGCCACTCCAAAGTTAGTAGCGACCGTTAGTAGCTCCGTTAGTTGCTTACATTTATAATTTCAGAGCGTTGAATTTTCAAGCTACTTTTTTATCATGGAAAAGCTCTGTTTGAACGAACCAACTACAGTTCACTAGAATTTTAACGTCACTCCTACTTTGAGCCGGGACAACTTTTATTCCAGGACATTGGACAGCTGCAATGTTACTAAAGCATCATCACCCCACTGCTGGGTCACAGGCTTCTTCTCTATGAGAGGGAGTCGGCCATAAGTATATATTATAGTAAATAGTATGTATGTAGTTATTATTGTAGTTATATTATATATGTATTTTGTATTTGTGTACGTTTTTTCATTTATAATTCAACAATTTTAATAGTTTTTTTTTATCATTGTTCGGTTCAACCAAAGCACCTGCCATCTAATCTCTTCACCACCCTTGGTTGACTGGTAGAGAATGCCTAAGGCATTAAGTCCGCCTTTGTACCTTTTTGTGTGCGAAAAGTATAAATAAATAAATAATCTACCACGCGGGCCCAGTGCGGGTTGGTAGATGTCACATGTCTTCTGATTTTTGGTTCTAGGACATGCCGGTTTCCTCACGATGTTTTCCTTTACCATTTTGAGAGCAGTGGCGAGGAAATTAAATACACAAAGTAAAGTACCTGCCTGGTTTCGAACTCACGACCTACAACTCGTAAGTCGGGGCCAATACCACTGTGCCACCACTGCTCCGTTACTAAAGGAATAAAGTTTGAATATTAGGTTTATAACTAAAACGTTCATGAAAATATCCTATAAAATTGAAGTAAAGAGATAGAATCGTTAACTATTAGCTTCACTGTACAGAGTGCCGGTGAGACGCAGACGAGCGCATCCAGCGGCTGTAATAGCTCGGAAAATATCCTGATTTGTACGCTTCCTTTTTCCTTACTTAATGCCGGCAATTTCAAATCAGATTTACGTCTTAACAGACAGGGATTGAAATCAATGAAACAATGGATTTATTTTCAGATAAGGTTTTTATAGAAACAATGATATTACAACGCTACAAGATTATAAAGACGCGTGGCTAAAATAAAGCCAACGTCGCCATCTTGTTTTGTCAAGGCAGTTTCTGTAACAATTTCACAAATGTTTACCAACAACGCCCCACTGTCAATGTCAATCATGTGCCAAAAGATCCTTGTAGCACTCTAGCCCTATGATATTTCAGTTTCAACTGTCAAGTAGTTCTCAAATTTAAGCTAAGGCTCTTTCTCCATACAGTCCGTGACGAAAACAAAGATCACTGTGATTTTGACAGACTTGTCAGTCGCAGCAATCCAATAGTAACCTTACTCCAGCGATAATAAAGATCACTGCGATTTTAACAGTGATGCTATATCACAGGTAAAAGAAAAAGTGAATAGACTGTAGATCGAGTTATTTCAGTTTGAATCTTCAAGTTGTTCTTGAAACTAGGCTAAGACTGTTTCTGCTTGACCTGAATCCTCAAACTGCATAAATCCTGCATCCATGCCTTAACGTTTCTAAACAACGTGTCACAGATTTTGTTCCCTTCCTACATTTTTTAGTATGTGTGAGATTATTGCGAGTTACAATTACACCTCAGGTAAGTTGGTTTGATTACAGTACGGCAGCCGAGATAATGCGTTCCTGACACCTGTCAGTGCGAGAATTCTAGTATTTAACTAATAAACATAAGTTTCATATAATCTAATACGTGTTTTGTGATTCACAAAACACGTATTAGATTATATGAAACTGACAGGTATCAAGAACACATTCTACTTCAGCCGCACTGTAATTGTTTTATTATCACTTTATACGGAACTAGAGACGGCACAATTAACTAATCATCTTTCCTCTGAGATAATTCATGGGTCCTATGATTTAGGTGTTTGTGAGACTAATTTGCGCTTGGACTACTCACGACTATACAAGTATTCTGCCGCTGTTAGATAAAACTTTTTGTTTATTAGGTAATCTTCTCAAATCCATTATTTACATCCTATACTTGACATTATCAAAAGTAGGGAAAATTCACTTTTAAGCAAATTGTCTACCAACTTTAATTATTTGTATATTCAAATAACAACTGTAATTTCTTGAAAATTGTATGAAATGGCTACAATACGACAAATTGACATCATTTGCCTAGCCCTTTCTCAACTATGTTGGGGTCGGCTTCCAGTCTTACCGGATGCAGCTGATTACCAGTATTTTACAAGAAGCGACTGCCTATCTAACCTCCACAAACCAGTTGCTGTTTGTTAGACTTTCAGGCTTCTGACGACCCGTAACGACTTCCAAAGATTCATGAATGGCAGCCGGGACCAACTGCGTAACGTGCTTACCGAGACACGGAGGAATCTTGATATGTAAAGATGGTCACCCATCCACGGACTAACCTCAAAAAAGCCCCACTTTAGTTCTTTGCCTTTAAAATGACCACTAAATTGATAAGATGTTAAGTCCAAATAACTCCGGTTTCTCATTTCCCCTCAAACGCTTGCTACTCAAAAACGAACAACACTTACTTAGGTACATGTATTTTGTGACTCTGTTCACAACACTAGCGTCTGGTGTCAAGGGTAACAGTGAAGCTTTAGTTTATACAGTATTCATCGAGAACTACTAACGTTAGATGTTAAGCAGCTTATTTAAAGCGCTTTTTGTTAAAAAATAGTGAGGAAAATTTAAACCCTCTGATATAATCCTGAAGACTTTTTAATCTACCTTCTCAGAATGTCACGATCGTATTCAGTCATATTTGTACCTTTCAGCTGCTACTTTGTAGAGTGATGCTAGTTTTCTGTTGCTACCCTGATGTGTATGGTATTTGTGGACTACGAGAAAGCCTTCGACTCCATCGAAATATGGCCAGTTCTGGCCTCTCTGCAACGATGTCGAATATTAACCAACAACTTAACCGATGTTACGAGTCACATAAATATTTAATTTAAAATAATAAAAAATGTAGGTAATTAAATATAGTCTAAAAACAAGCTGGAATAATTTACCATGAAACAGAGATGCATTCAGAAAAAAAGTTAATTGCGAAACATTTATTGGCATTCGTCGAGTGCATTGTAAATAAAACTCTTGCAAAGCAGAAACCCGCAACTGCTAAATACTTGATGCACCTCTGGTTGTTGTGTTTTGCTGCTAGTTCAGGGAAAAAATTTCTCATATCGTTTCATTCTAACTTTTTTAAAAGTGTAAATGAGCCCTTTTCAATTCATGACGCGAATGTAACGAGAACAAGGGAAACTTTTAATAGAAAAGTTCGGTATAATATATTCACTTTGAATTATCCAGTTCCACATAACTTTATTAGAAAGAATGACTTAATATATTACATTCTCAGTAACTGCGTGAATTCTTCAACATTCTTCAATAGAACTCTTCTCACGAATGAACTTCATGTATTGTGAGGAAATATAACTTATTAAGGTCGCATTCCACTAAACTTTTATAGAATAGAATAGAATACTCTTTATTACGTATACCATATAAATTACAGACATAAATATAGAAATTTTACAAAGGGTGACACAATGGGCGGTCTTATCGCTAAGAGCGATCTTTTAAAGACAACCTTTGGATGGATTGAAAGGGGAAGGAGAGACCATCACTGTAAGTAGTCTGTGTGCCATTTACACAATACAATTAATACATACATAAAGTATATGATACTTATCTAAATAAATATTTACAGCATGTTTTTTTTACCGTGTCCAAATTTTTACAGGGTGTTCTACCCATGTATATGAACAACTTTCACTATGGAACCAAGCCTGAGATCGCGAAAAAAAAATCAGCTGTTGCATATATTTTGGTCAAATAGGTATTGAACTTTTGATTTGGTTTTCGTGATTTCAGAGTTGGTCCCATGGTGAAAGTTGTTCAAATTCATGAGTAGAACACACTATAAATATTTGGAGCCTGTAAAAAAAAAACTTCCAGTAAATATACGCATGGTGAAAGTTGTTCAAATTCATGAGTAGAACATCCTGTAAAAAAAAAACATCCAGTAATAATAGACATGAAACAGAAGCAATGAAAATAGAATGATGATGTTTAAAGAGAGATTAAGTGCTTCTTTTTATCATAATTTTAAAAGTAGCCAAAGATTGAACACGCCTTACCGCCGTACAGGCAAGTCATTCCATAGCCGTACTGCTTGAACAGTAAAAGATTTGTCATAGAAACTTGCGGAATTCATCGGCATCTCTAGTCTCAGGTTTTTCGATGACCGATAGATATCTATTATGTGTGTCACGAAGGAACTTGAAACGTTTTTTTTAAGGTAAGAGAGGGTTTTAGGATTAAACAAAATATTGTAGAGCTGAAACAAGATATGAGAATTCCGGCGAAGACGTATGACGTTTATACATAGAATAAATCTTATATGTACTGAGAATAAATTTTGAAGTTTTGATAGTTTATTCATACTAGAATAGCTGTCAGATGTTAATTTCATTCCACGGATAAAAGTTATCTGACTTTGGTAAAATCAGCTCTAAGTAGCGGCTTCTGCGGCTTCTGCGGCTTCTCCTGTATGAAGGTCGGAAACGCGGGATCGTACTACAAGGATAAAAAGTATCTTTCGTCCCAACCAATGTCATGGTATATTTGTCAGCCAAATTGCATTCAGTTCTGTAAGCTGTTTAGGCGTGAAAACGTAACAGACAGACAGAGTTACTGTCGTGTTTATAATATTAATAGCTGTGCCCGTGACTCCGTTCGCGTGCATGTCGGAAAACAAATAGGATTCCATGAGTTTTTTTTTCCTCATTCTTTTTCTTTCTAAAATAAAAGTAAGTTAATCCTTATAACATCAGCTATCTGCCAGTGAAAGTCTCGTCAAAATCGACCAAGCCGTTTCAGAGATTAGCTGGAACAAGCAAATAGATAGCTAAATTTAAAAAAAAAATTGTTATAAGTACCCTATATACTACCATATGCATTTAATAAAAAGCTGTTATTTTAACATTACAAACGGACACTTCAATTGTATTTATTTGAATGTATGTATGTATAGATTATTTATAAGAAGCTATTCACGCTTATGAGGTGGCATAGCTGAACAGTTATTCAGTGAACACCTAATGATCTCCACTCGTAGAGGCTACTGTAATGGTGCATGCTTTTCACAATGGAGGTTTTAGGTTTCCTTTTCGGGGCTTCCCAAAATGTTCTTAAACTAAAAATATAAAAGGTTCTCTATCTAATGTCCTATCGCAGGTATGCTGGAAGAGATTTCATAAGAAATAAGCATCATCTTTGCACCTATTTTTCTGTTCTGTTTTTTCTTGTCTGTTTATATATGTACAGACGCCAGCACATCAACCTACTACAATCTGTCAGATTTCTTTAATAGATTTTCAACTTTAGCGCTAAAGCCTAAGGTTCAAAGTTGATTGGGAAATCTGACAAATTCGGGTAGATTGATGTGCTGGCGTCTGTATATAAATGGTAAAATAAATAAATAAAATAAGGTTCAATAAAAATTTTAAGCCAATATTGTTTTCGCAGCTTAAATTGATTAGTTAAATTAAATTATGGTAATGCAATGGAAAATGGCTCTTGTCCGATTTACGGCTGAACGCCAATATGAAAATGAAAACCGTGACCACTAAAATAGTAAACTTTTAAAGATTTAAAATACAAAACAAACCTATTACCTACCAAGGAAACACTTACACGTACCTACTTTGTTTTACAAAGTAAAAGTTCGCGTATTGACACGTTTTCATAAAGCTTTTATTTTAGACGAAAATTTTAAGCAATTTTTTCCTCAATACTCTTTCGTAATAGGAAAATGAATCCGAGAGCTATACTCGACGACACTGCAAAGCGGCAACATCTATGGACACCGCTCTCATTGTTAACCCTTTAGAGCGAGTTTTCCTTTTCCCCGGGGTGCCGAAAGCCGCCATTCTGTTCAAGTCTTTTTTCCAATTCAATCTACTTTGCATTGTCGCCGACACTCGCATGAGGCATTACACCTAGACGCCCCCTACCCTTGCACTTGTTCCCAAGCACTTCTCTTTCCAATGGATTTTATTTACGCAAGAGAAAGCA